>CM023942.1:3291586-3303369 GCA_013407115.1 Glycine latifolia
GAAGATTTTTGGAGTGGAGATTACAGTCAGATAGACAAACCTAAGTCAAGAAGGGAGCATTAAAAAAGTTCTTCATAAATTTAATATGCAAAATGCCGAACATGTTAATTCTTTTTTGGGAGCTCAATTTAAACTTTCATATGCTTTATCTGATATTGATTATATTTTGTTCTAGAGTTTCATACTCTAGTACAGTGGGATATTTCATGATGATATGATATTTGTTCTTGGCCAAATTTAGCACACGTTAATATTGTTAGTAGATAATGGCAAATCCTAGAAAAGAACATTATAAATCAGTTCAGTGTTGCTAGTGATTATTATGTTTGTTTACATTTTGGGAGAACTAGTGATGGAGTTATTGTTTCTTTATTGGTAAATATTAATTATTAATTGGAATAATATGTGTTAAGAAAGTGTATTATATATATATATATATATATATATATATATATATATATATATAAATAATATTATATGTAATTGAAAAATAATATTATAGATTCCTAGTTTCTTTTATTTTTTGTTATAAAATAAATTTAAAATAATTAAAAGCGGATACAAGTTATGTCTTGGAATGGAAGAGAATTTCGAATTTATGAACAAGGAAGCTATAAGTAATGCAACTAGGAATCTCATGCAAAGTTCGATTCTGGCTTAGGATGAACGCTGGCGGCATGCCTTACACATGCAAGTTGGACAGAAAGTGGTGTTTCTAGTAGTGGATGGGTGAGTAATGCGTAAAAATCTACCATTGGGTGGGGAACAACAGTTGAAAACAGCTGCTAATACCTCATAGGCTGAGGAGCAAAAGGAGGAATTTGCCCGATGAGGGGCTCAAGTCGGATTAGCTCATTGGTGAGGTGATAGTTTACCAAGGCGATGATCAGTAGCTGGTTCGAGAGGATGATCAGCCACACTGGGACTGAGACACAACCCAAACTCCTATGGGAGGCAACAGTGGGGGAATTTTCCACATTAGACGAAAGCCTGACGGAACAATGTAGCGTGAAGGTAGAAGGTCTACGGGTCATGAACTTCTTTTCTCGAAGAAGAAGCAATGACGATATCCATGGAGCATCGATAATTAATTCAACAATTGCATAAATTTAATTTTGATGATATCAAATTGGATCAATATCACTAATAACAATATCTGAGTTATCAAATTGACTCATCGTTAAGAATTAAATAGTATAACATAGGAAGATCTTTTATCCATACTAAATAAAACAAACAAAAAAACATTTTTTTATGGAATTCAAAATTTCCTTTCCTTCCTTACTAGGAATAAGATTTTGTTTATCAATTTTATTCCCTTTCACCCAAAAAAATACATATTTGAGGAGTTATTTTAACTGTATTTGAAAAATTATTTTTTTAATAGCTCTTTGATTTAAAGGTGGCTTTTAGAAATAGATAAAAGACAAAATAGTCTAAGAAAATATGTACAACAAATAGGAATAGTTTTAGATAAAAGATGTTATTTTTTCTAAAAAAAACATGGGCCATGGCCATGGGTTGGCTTGTTTTAGGCCTACAACCATAACGGGTTAACCCATTTGACCGACAATCTATGAGGAAATAATGAATTAAGTTAGGAAGTTAATAACCTACAGTTAATCCAACAATCCTGCCAGTGTTGCTATTCATAGTCCTTTTTGCTCTTCATACCCCTTGTCAGTGTTTTTTGTGATTTTCTTACAAAAATATTTTTTGAGAAACTAGTGTTTGAAACAAATTTTAAAAAATATATACAAAAATTAATTTTCATTATATAAAAACATCACAAAAACTATTTTTTAAGATATGTGAAAAGAGAAACATAAAATAAATTAATTAAAGATTTGAAATGGCCTAAAAAAAAGAAGGGGTGAAGGTGAGACAGAGAAGAGAGAGGAGATGAGAATGAAGATGATGAGAGGGCATAAAGGTGTTTTGAAAATATTTAAAAAATGGTAAGGATGTATAGACTAAAAAATAAGTGTAATTAGTAATCCAAGCCTCCCTTATAAACCAGAGGCAAGCCCAATTTATACTCTAAATATTTTGTCTAAGCCCAACCCAAGATTCTCAATTAAATTTAAAAGTGAAATGTTATAACAAAACATTTTTTTAATGTTATTCATAAAAACCTTCATATTAAAAGATTTAATACGTATGCTATGGTGGGATGGTCAGTTTTATTTTCTTTATTTATAGATTTTTTTTCTTTATTTTCCACTTTGCCTATATTTTCATTATTTGTTTTATTATTTGATAACGTATTTTTACATGTATAGCTATATGTCAAGTCTCTAAAAAAAAGCTATATGTTAAGAGTGGGGATGTGATTCGAGAATCTGAACTTTTTAATATTATAAATAAATTTTGGTTGAAATAACAACTATTTTTTCGTTGTATCACTTTAGAATATTTTAGTTGCAACTTACAAGCACCGAGACAGTACATATTCAATGATATAAAACAAATAATTTTCTAGAATTCTATATTTCGAATCCCAGATTACCAAGCATCATCATTTCCATTTACATGGTCAGTTAATCACCGTAGGAACACATCAAAATTATGTGATTTTTTTTCGGTGAGTACAAATTCTGTGAATTTGAAGCCAAAGATATTGAACGAAAAAAAGAAAATAGAAGACAAAGATCACCATAATGAGGGCCGGTCTTTATCTCTGGCTATGTTGGGTTGTTGGCCGATGCTATTCCCCTCAAAAGAAAATTACCATAATCAACGTTCCCATTTGTACTTAATCGTTTACTAATTTTATATAAAATTTCCATTTAAGGCTTCAAAACAAAAGAAACACACTTTACAATACACATAATTTCTTTCACTTTTTTTCCAAACAAGTTAACAAAAGATATAACAACAGTGGTGTAAACAAATTATTTCGCTACTATAATAGGAGTAATTGTGTCTAAGCCAAAGCAATCATTGCCTACAATAAGATCAACTCATTCTTCAAGCCATCGTTGTGCCCACATCATTCAATATTGTATAGTCCATAATTTCTTAAAAATATATGGAAAAGATTCCAATCATCGTGTATTTTGTAATATGAATAAATTAAATGAGCTACATTGTACAAATTTACTAGAATATGAACAACATGATGGATGAATAGAATTAGGTATATATGGCACATGTTACACATTAACATCAATATTAATATCAACAGTATTTTTAACTCAAGTTAATTGAAATCGGTGATAGATGAATTAAATAATAGATACGAAGAGATTGAAAAAAAAAACAAATAAGTGAAAAAAGGAAGAGGGGGAGATAAAAAAGAAATGGACTAAAAATAGATCATCTGAAACATAGAGATAACAATGGTCTAAACCTCCACCAAGCTTATGATTTTTTTCTATTCTGTTCTAAGACACATCATCCGCCAATTTATATATCATTTCATTAAGTCTTACTTAACTACATTTTTCTAGGTAAGTTTCGGTCTACCTCTATCTCTCTTTGTGACGAGCTCTTTGTAACAAACTTTTGTTTTTACATGAGCATTCAACGACCGTCTCATTACGTGTCCAACCCACTTCAATCTATGTTCCATCATCTTTTCACTCATCAGTACTACTGCTATCTTTTGTCAAATATCTTCATTTCTTATTTTTTCTATCTTTGTACAACCACACATTCATCTTAACATCCTCATTTCTGCTACCCTTATTTGATGTTCATGTTGCCAATGTGCTGGCCAACATTCAGCTCCATATAACATTGCAGGTCTTACAGAGGAATTTTAGCGGTCACACAACAATCTAGATGCACTCCACCATTTCATCTACCATGCTCTGATTCTATGATTTACATCCTCATCAATCTCTCCACCTTTTTGTAAAATTAATTCTAGGTATTTAAAAACATCTTTATTAGGTACCTCTTGACCAAGTAAGCACACGCGGTCTTGATCATCATCTCTTACCAACATGTCGTGGTATCCCTCTTAAAACCTCCTCCAAGTTTTCCCAAAATTTGTTCTTATCATTTGATTGCAGTCCAACTTGAGGTGCATACACAATGACAATATTTAAAATTAAATCACCAACTACAAGCTTAATAATTATCATAATCTTGTCCCATTTCCTTTTGACATCATTTATTTCTGAAACTTCTATCAATCATAATTCAAACACCATTTTGACTCTTGTTTATACCTGTATACCATAACTTGAAATCAGTGTCATCCACTTCCTTGACCTTTTCTCCAACCCACTTAGTTTCTTGCAAGCAAACAATATTCATTTTTCTTCTGGAAAAAACATATGCTAACTCCCTCAGTTTACTCGTTATGGTTCCTATGTTCCAGCTTCCCAAATGCATCCTTAACCCTTGGGCGATGTTTACCTGTAATGCTCACCCATTTGCGTGTTGGGACCCAGACCTACTTTTCACCAAATCTGGATGAAGATTTGGCGTCTTGCCTTGAGGCAAGGGCCCCTAGGTCACTTATCACTGCATCTTGAGATCGATGCAGCGTCTTGCCTTGTGATAAGGGCTCTATCCCATTTTTCGCTACACCAAGGTCTGATGTAACACATGGCTATGAAGAGTACACCCCAACAAAATATCATAATGGTTCATCTTATAAAAATAGATATCTTTTATGGCCAGTTCACAACACTTGACACCAACCTTCTCCTTTATCCTGACTTGAGACAGATTATGCCTGCAAACACACATAAGCAGAGTTACAATTCTCACACATAGGTTCAATAAATTAATCTCATATCCGTATAGGTTCAATAAATTAATTCAATAAATTAATCTCATATCCGTTACTAAGTTTGGAAAACAAATAATCTATGTATCAACTGAATTTTAACTTACTGACAATTTCCATATCAAACATATATCTATGTATTGTAGAGACCATAACAAAAGTTAATATTTATAGATAATTTGATATCACTGTGACAAGCTTTTCTCCACAATCTCGTCCTAGTGTGTGTTCCTGCCACATCAGGGCACATGTTGAAGGTGTGACTATCTGTAATATATATAGTTAATGTTGTAGATAGTAGAAGAGTGCATGCTTAGGTGAGATATGCTAATAATCTATGCTAATCTCTAAGTTAATGTTATATTGGAATTCATTATACTTTCATCTTATCATAATATTATCTTGTGTAACATATTTTTATATAAGTAATAAATATTTTGGTCTAGTTCAACTACTGGTAATTCAAAATGTCTTCGTACTTTAGATGGATGTGATATACATCTATTTAATTCCTACTCTAAAGAATTAAGATACAATTGTCTTATATTCCTCCAAAAGTAGTTAATTGTCTATGGGTTTGGATCAAATCGAAGCATCTGTCATGCTTAATACAAAGAGATTTATTATAACTAATGGGTGTTTTCTTTTCATTTATTAGTTACACAAAAAGGTGTAAACAGTATCTCTCTTTTCTCTTAATTTTCCTTAATTGTTTTTTTGTTAAGCAAAAACAATAATATTGATGTGAATACAGGATATCTCTCTGCTTTCTCTTAATTAGCTGGTGAAGATAAGAGATTCGATCGATTTGAAATACCATCTTGAATCAAGTATCCCATCAGATCATTGTCTTCCTATATATACTATCTAATGATTGAAAAGCAAATTGCAATACAAGTTGGCACAAGAAAGTTTTTAGCAATATATAGGAGAGAGAATAAAATTAAAAGGCATTGAATAATTAAGTTGATTAAGATGTAGTTAAAGAGTTGATGATAGGGACTTAAGCATGATGGTGTTTTGGAAGGATACAGAAAGATGAAGTTATTTGCTACTCAACTACCCAACCCATGTTGTGATATCCACCGTTTAAAGGACTAATCATTATGATTTTGGTGTCCTAAATAAATAAAGCATCTTAAGCTTCTTAATTAACCACAAATATTGTGCTTTCAAATTGTACTAGCTAGAAAATTGATGTAAAACCATGATAAAGATGTGCAATAATGCAAATCAAAATGGAATCAAATGGAAAATTTATGAGAAGATCCGTATAAACTACTGAAAATAAGGCCCTGAATTCATACCCGACACCAAAACCTTACGTGTGTCCAGACACTAAATATTGAAAGCTATTGTCAGCTTCCTTCATGCAAAACAATCTTGCCTTGAATGGTGTAGGGTTCCTTTCGTACTTGGACCACAGAATGGGCGTGGAGGGTCACATGTTATCCAAAAAAGCTTGTAGTATCTATATAATTCTTTCAAAATGTCTTTTTATTTTTTGGTAAGACAAAATATATTAGATGGTATAAGGGGTATTCTTGCCCATTATATCACAGTGTATTTAAGCAATATCATAACAAAATAACTTGAGTAGTGCATGGGTTAAATCACCACTCATATATGATAGAGAAATTGACCGTTATAATCTAATTAAACCTATTTAGAAATTAGAATATCTAATTAAATTAAAAAAAAGAATCAAATCGAACCAAAAAATAAATTAAACAATTAAACAATTAATTTAATTAATCAAGCTTTAGTAAATAACATTTTTGTTTTTGCTGACTACTTTAATTCATATGCTAACTAGTTTCTCACATTCAGCAAAAAAAAAAAAAACTAGTCTCTCACTTTTACAACTTCAATCACCTAAGTTGTGTTCAGTTGAGAAAAATTAAAACATATTTTATTTCTATGCATCCATATTTTGATCAAATTATGCACATCCAAATAAGTTTCAAAATTTTGATCTCATGCCTCTGGGTAGTCATTGAGAGGAAGATTCTCGTCACTTATTTTGATTTTGTCCGGTAACAAAAATCGAATTTGATATGCAATCTATGCATGGATTGATTATATCAGGGTCTCATCATTATATCTAGTAGGTTTGCTTACTTAATGGAAAATCTATGTTTATGTTTTTCATCTATTTTGGCACATTTGTGGTATGATCTAATTGAATTATGGGTAACAAAATTGGGTTCCAATATATTCCTTTTGAGTTTAATGATGTTTTGGAGTTGGTAATATTAGAAGTTAGTTTAAGGCGAAGAAATGTAGTGTTTAATGTTCTTTTTCTGATTGATATAATTAAGCCTATAAAGTTATCTTTTTCTATCTTTTTGACATGTCACGAGATTTTTGAATTACGTTACATTTTTTCTTATAAAAAATATCATTTTTATTGTCATTTCTTATGAAGATGAAGTTTTTAAAACATATATATTGTGGATCTTTTAGTATAGATTATAAAGCGGGGGAAATCATATATACGCTTTAGACAAACCTTTACTAAAAGGAATTTTACGCAATTTAGTAACATTATACGTCCGATACCAAATAAAATTCAGTTTTATTTGACAGATAAGTAATCAGTATTAATTCCTACAATGCATAAAAAAGGTTTAATTAGCATAAACAAATTAGCCCAGTTCAACTATAACTATAAAGAAAGAAAGAAAAAGAGTTCGAGTTTACAATTAATTTTTTTTAAGTTGTGTGTCAATATTACAATCAATTTCTAACTACACACACAATGCTGTAAAAAAAAAAACTACACACAAATTTTATTAGTATTTGGAACTGAACCTTGATTAAGTCAAAACTTAAACAACATGATTAAGAAAGATATCATAACGTTTAAAAGAATTACTCAGATAAAAAGTTAAAGTCATATTTATCATGCAATTTTCAATGACACCTTTCTAATGGACATAGAAGACTGAAATTTGAGCACACAACGTGGAACTTTAATAATGGCTCTTCATTATTTATTTTTTTCGATTCACTTGGACTAATTTACAAAATTAGTAGTTTTGAAAATTTAAATAAGATAATAATTTTATGATAGTTCTTATATTTATAATTTTTGACTGCATATATATATATATAGTCCCGTCAATATCACAACTAGCAAATAATTTTTTAAAATTACAAACTATCTAGAATAATTAAGTGAAATATGAATTTATTGTCTTTTATTTTTTATTGAAATTTAAATCTAGGTGAATTTTATCTATAATTTCCTTATTGCATTTAAAGATATCGTGCTTCCAAACTTTAACAAAAATTGTAAAGAGCTGCTGCTAAAAATGTTTCCTTTCATGTGATTGGTTCCCAACTAAAGCTATTTGGACATATAAGCATTATTTGGTAATCTAACAAGTAATTGACATTAATTTTATTATGGTGTTTCATCCGCCAAACGAATATTCCACATGTTATAAATAATTTATTGTTGTCTCTTGTTGATAATTTATCGCCCAAACCAAAACTGCAAAATTGAAGGCATAACATATATATACACATATTAGATTAAAGTGTTCCAAATCATAGTCTTTCAATATCTTGCAAATAATTTACAAACACTTTTTTTAACTAAAATTTACATTTACTTAATCGAGCAATCTTTAAATTGATAAATTATTAATTTATCAATTAATTAGCACCTCTCTCAATTAATAAAATTTCATGTTTCCAACATTATTAATATATAGAGATTTTATTTCATAGAGTAAAATGTTTTTTTTTTCTTTATAAGAGTTTTTATATTCGGTTTTGGTTTCTAATTTTTTGGTCTTTTTTCATCACTTGAAATTTTGAAATGCTCTGTTTTTTTATGTCGGTATGATTTAGATAACATTTGAGGATAAAAAGTTATGCATTTCAAGACTAGAGAGATGAAAAATAGACAAAAACTTAAAAAGTAACTAAAATTGAACTTTGAAATTTGTGTAGAGATTGCCAAAAACATGTTTGTACTAAATAATTAGAGAGGTTTTTCGTTTGAGAGTTGAGAAATATTTCCTTCTAGCTTTATTATTATTATTTAATAATTATTATTATTTAAATTTAAAGTTGAAATATATATCACCTAAAATAAAAGTTTTACGACCAAACTTCCTTTTGCATTCTTGTGTCTTCACGAAAAAGAGATGGAGTAATGGTGATGTCGGGCCCTTTTGTTCAATTTAGGCATAAAAGAGCATCTACGAGGCAGTTGAAGAACAATGTTCTCACATGGTGACCAAAAATAGATAAGAGGAAAAAAAAAAAAAAAGGGAGCCCTTTTACTTTAATCGTCCATCAATATCACATACCAATCATTACCTAACCGAAGATATCAGAGTTAGTTAAAACATTAGGAATTTTTGTCTTACTATATTACATTATTATTCTTCTTTAGTTTTGAAGAAGCTAGCTATGCCTAAGACTAAGAGAACATAATAATCTCTTTTTGTCAGATGCCCCGTTTTTTAAGTTTTATACATACACCTTAATTAACCCGATCCACTACACATGTACAACTATTTTTTATTTTTTTTTGGATTCGTGATCATATCAAATATATTTAATATGCACTTAGTTTTCGGATTGCACATTTAAGTTCCATAGCTGTTAAAGTAATGTAATTATCTCCATTGGCAGCTGCAGATTGAATTTGGATGTATAAATGTAGTGTGCTTAGCGATGTTTCTCGTAAAGTTTTCAAGAGAAAAAGAAGGTAAATTTAACACGTAATGTTTGAGAATTTTCTCAGAGGGAGAAAGTGTGCATGTTTAGCTGATATTGCTGTCATACAGAAAATGTTAGGATATCTTTTGGCCCTATTACATTAATCTTCGGTTCATCTATATCAAAAGGGTCATATTTTTCTTACATTCATCAATTAGTGTGGTTAGTTTTCCAAAAAATTAATCAGCAAAAGGACATAATACTATTTTCGGTCTTCTTTTTATAAGAAATAAATTTTAATATAAAATATACTAAAATTTATTTCTTATAAAAAGAACCGGAAAAATATATGTTAACAGGTACAAGTTGTACCAATGGATTACAAGTAATTTTGGATAATCAAACAATGTAACCCTCCATGCAGGATCCTACCCCAATTTTATATATCTCCTATATATAGTATGATAGACAAACCCTTCACAGCACATAGTTTCGGAAATTCCTAACCCAAGAAATATTAACATAAGCCAGAGGAGACCCAAGTAATATTTCCATTTGCATACCTTTAAATTTTTTTATAAGTCAAAATTTATATTATATTATATATATATATATATATATAAAGTACTGTTGAAAATAATAACATATGTCTAAGATCACATACATCATGTAATTAATTCTAATTTCAATATTAAATTTTTATTATTTCTTTATTATTTTTTTATAATATTTGATAAAATAGTTAACTTATTCGTAATGTTCTTGATTAAAATTAAAATTTATTATCATAATAGAGATTATAAAAATGAGAAATAAGTTTATTATAATTTTAATCTAAATTGTTATTGATCGTAGGATTATTACGAATATGATATCAATAATTTGGATAGGTCAATATATATGTAATGATCTTTATTGCATAAAGATTAATAGATCTTATTTATTAAATTGCATATATAGATGATGTACATGTGGATGTCATAATATTCAATTGATAATTCCTAACAGTTAATATTACTTTGATATGTGTAGCAGTCCGTATGCATCCAGGTTATTAACATTTCATTATAGTCGTTAAGCACAGTAGTTAATATAACAAAAATAATTAAGGAAACAATGAATAAAATGACGTCATCGTACATCCACAAAGATAAAAGTTTTGCATTATGTATGGTAACAATTCATGAGTTTACAAACTTATAAGACCCTGAGTACGATACCCTCCAGGGCCGGGTTACAAACATACGAAAATACATAACAAAAATACAGAGCCACATGCTCCAAAATAGACTAAGGTTCACTAAGAACCCGTCCCGAGTCGGCCTCTCGTCCAGAATCCCTCAGACTGCCTCACTACTTGGGCCTCTTGCCCCGGGATCTGCTGTCCTCCATGTGCTCATCACCTGCAATAACAATATAATCCCCAATCGGGGTGAGATAATAATCTCAGTAAACTCCGGGTTCTAGAGGGCTTCTTCTTTCCCGGGTTCACTTCCACGACACAAAGCATCAAAAAACGGCATTACAAGAGCTAGTCATCCCGGCTTACAAAAGAACACATCACATGTATATAATCACACAGATATAACAAGAGAGATCATCCAACTTAATGGGCACTGTAACGCCTCGTATGCATCCGGTTCATTAACATTCAATTATGGTCGTTAAGCGCAACAATTAATCAAAGCTAATTAATTCGGAAGCAAATAACAAAATGACGTCATCATACGTCAATAACAATACCATATTTACATTATGTGTGGTGATCTCTCAACAATATCCAACTAGAGGACCAATTCAGCTATATACATACATCTCAGTAAATGTATCACAACAATGGCTGCATAAAGCAAGAAGGTATCAAATACTCTGTCCTCTCAACATACATCAATATCTCTCAAGATATACAACATATACACAATATACATTAACTGTGCATCTTCCCCTCAGGGGTACAAAATACAGGCATAAGCAAAACACTGAGCCAACATGCTCTCAAAATAATATGCCTAGGGTTCACACAAAACCAAGTCCCTACTCGGGCCTTTTGCCCTGGGATCCATTATCCGCTCCCTGAGCATCACCTGCAAAATATAATCCTCACACACGGGGTGAGATAAAAATCTCAGTAAACTCAGGGTTCTTGGAGGTCTCTCCTCCTCCTGGTTCACTTTCATGACATATAGCATCAAAATTGGCATCACACCATCTAGCCACCATGGCTTTCATAAAATACATCACATGTATACACAACACACGTGTCATTTTGTTAGGCGCTACCAATATCAGGAATGCAACACAAATATGGCATATATATATATATATATATATATATATATATATATATATATATATATAT
>CM023942.1:3303379-3407715 GCA_013407115.1 Glycine latifolia
CATAACATTGCCTGAAGAAGATCATCCACTGAAGGCACATTCTCTCAGGACTTTACTCATACATATATATATCATTGCCTGAGGAAGATCATCTACGATGGTACATTCTCTCAGGACTTACTCACAACAGAATATATAGATAACATAATATCTAATTCACACATATATGGCTATTCCAAGAGAAGATCATCCGTGACGGGTACATTCTCTCATAGCTTATTCACACATATCATTGCCTAAAGAAGATCATCCACTGAAGGGCACATTTCCTCAGGACTTTATGTCAATGCCTGAGAAAGATCATCCACTAAAGGGCACATTCCCTCAGGACTTATATCAATGTCTAAGAAAGATCATCCATTGAAGGGCACATTCTCTCAGACGTACATGGCACTACCAATAGAAGATCATCCACTTAAGGGTACATTTCCAAAGGAAGTCCATAACTAGTCTATTCTACTGGCCAGAGAATCTCATCACAGCATATCATCACAGTGTACATCACATACATGTTCTCAATAAAAGCAGTAACACACAATTTCAATACACATGTATCATGATATACAATAACCATCACTCCCTCGGAGTATGGTGGAACACAGTCAATAGGAAACACTCCAAAGAACAAAGAGTTTACCTGTTCTAAAAGCTACACAGGTGTATCACGCCTTACATAAAGGCATACAAACAATTAATAACGGTTCTCAACTGTTAGAATGAAAAGAAACGCTATTCTTTTCCATTTAACCTCTTTTTCCTCTATTTTCAAATCATACGGACTAGTCACCTAATCAGTGACTTACAGACCCCTAACAGGATCTATCTCGGCCTAACCAAGGCACTAGAGTCTCCCTAAGACTCTGCATAAGCCAATTCAAATAGTTCAATACTCTATCCATGCTAAATCTCAATGATTATCAATATAGCTAAAACGATAACTTCAACACATTTTCACCGTTTATATAGTCACTTGAGCACATATTGTGAAAGCACCTAGGCTCATACATATCTTAATATCATCAATCTAACCAACATTTTTCTTACTCATACATTTCTCATAACCAAATTCCAAAGTCCATAAAAATCATACTTCAAGGTTAAACCTTCATCAGAACAACATCCTGATCATAATTTTCTAAAGAACCCAAGCCTAATTTCAGCTCTAACTTAAATGGGTTACTATTCACCTCAAGAACAGATTCTTAAACAATCGATAAAACTTGAGTTTCTTACCTCTAAATTGATAAGGAAGGCTAGAGGACAACTTCTCCAAGCTTGAACGTCCTTAAAACGCCTTATTTTCTCCTTAGAGTCAAACTTTGTGAATCTCCCTAGAGAACTGGATCTCTCCGTTTGATGGTTTTCAAAGAAAAGTGATGATGGAATCTAGCTCATTGAGTAGTTCCATTCAACTTTCATGTTGGATGTGAAGGGTTTTGGTCAACGTTTGGGTAGTTATGAAGCTTCTCTCGTTCATCAATGGCAAAAAACAGAGAAGGAAGAAGGAGATGAACTTTTGGCTCACCAAAACGTTCAAATAGCCTTATATAGTGACCCTGCCCGCGTTCCCACGCTAACCGCGCCACTTCTGGCACTATTGGGGCCAAATTCCAAAGGTCTGGACGTGTTCCTAGTGCTAATCGCGCCACTCTAGCGCTAACCACGCCAGATTTCAATGAGAAATGGTCTTCTGGTGCACTTTGGCACTCCTTGGCACTACTGGCGCCGCAGTTAGCGCTATTCGTGCTGGAAATCAGAGGCACCAGGCAAATTTTTTTTTTTTTTAGCCTTGGTCATTATAGGCACATTCCCTTGTATATCCTTGCCTGAGGAAGATCATCCAACTTAATGGACACATTCTCCCAGGACTTTGTGCAGACACCCCCTAAAAAAGATCATCCAACTTAATGGGCACATTCCCTTTGAGTTCCACGCAGATGTCTATGTCTCTAAGTCCATATTTGTCCATTCTACTGGCCAGAGAATCTCAATATCACAACAAAGCAATCACAGTGCAATTCATATACATGTTCTCAAAAAGAAAGCAGTAACACTCTATCTCAATACATGAATCATGACATATAACAACCATCACTCCCTCGAAGTGTGGTGGAACACGGTCCAGAGAATGACTCTCAAGAACAGGGAGCTTACCTGCCCGACGTTCCTCACTAGTTTGTTCACCCTTGTGATTTCGAACACCACGATCTTCAGCGTTGCGCCCTACATACATGCATGCAAAAAATCAATAATGGTTTTCACATGTTGCATGTAGAGGAACTCGATCTATTACCAGGTTACCATCATTAGTCACCCACAGGCGACAAGCAGAACCCCAACAGGGTTCATCACAGCTAACCCAAAAATGATAACAGTTATATTCTAAGGTTGGATCGACGCTTCTCACCTCTAAGGCTGTTAATGAGGCTAGAGAATCGCTTCTCAAACTTTAATGTCCTACAAGTCACCTTTTCTTCCCTAAACCAGAAGCCTTTGTTGTTCATCAATGGTGGAAACGGAGAAGGAAGAGAGAGAAGGAATATCTTTTTGGTGAAGGGACAGAAGAAGAAAATGAGTCGTGCACGAAATAACCCACACGCACGCTATATAAATACTCTGAGAGTTAACTCACGTCGCATACGTCACTAAGTCAACACGTGTTACTCCAGTGACCTGACAGTCAGTGCGGATCACGTGCATAGGTTAAGCTTGTGAAATCACCAACTACCGGGTTAGCGAGTCAAGCTCATATGACTTCCCATAGGTAAGTGTAGCCCAGATAACCTTGTCCAGGTTCCCGCCCTGGCCATCGCTACCCGACCTCGTTCGGGTTCCTTTCTTTTCAGCGTTTATTCCCACGATACATACGCAATAACCCGGTCACACTCTAACCCGATTTCCTTGTAAATATTAACACCCTCAGTACGAACCCAGCTTCAAAAGGTTCTATTTACACCCTTCCCTTATCCGAGTTCCAATATTTGCACCCCCTTGTATGACACTCCGGTCACACGAACCCGGATTGGTCACAGGGTCATTATCATAATTATTAATACTACTTACGTAATTACAACATTATAACATTAAAGTGCCACATGGACACCCGAGACCTTACAATATGTCAATAGGAAGTTTTTAAGAAGAAATATAATAGTTTTATTTGACATGAGATTATCATAGTAATTAACAAGTTATTTATTATATTTTAATTTCTAACACTTAATGTCTTAGAACGCTAGTTGAATGAATATTAGATATGATTAAATACTCGTAGAATTAATTATTAATCAAGAAGGAATTCATTAACTCTTGGTAATGGATTTGAGCTCTATGATAATTAAGACCTTGGTCATAGAAATATTGAATGAAAGAAGAAAAAAGTTTCTTAAGTCATTCATTGATTAAATGTGTTAACTTATTGGAGTTTGACAATACTATTATACTCTAGAGTTAACCTTAGCTGTAAATGATGAAAGAAAATATTACATTATTATGTTATTGGTTCTTGAAGATAAAATATGTTACTTCATGCTATCCGAATGTTGATGAGTGTTGCTAAACACCTACCTTGATTAGTAAATTAATTATGATTAATTTACTATCGATTTAATATTGGACTTACGGGATCACACACAAATGAGTGTTTCAATCTTTGCAAAAAGAAAATAATTTATTTAATAATTAAATTGGATAATTTAATTTAATCAAATAAATATTTTTTATTATCTTTTTTGCCAGCACCAAAAATATAATTAATATAAAAAAGTATTATTTTATAAATGTAGAAATTTTCCATAAAATAAGAATAATATTCTATTATTACATATTAGGATCAGATCATGTGATTAGTTATCGTAATTAATCATGTAATTAATTATGAATTATCTTTGTCATATATCAGGAAGTTTTTTAACATAAAGTATATGAGATAATTTTTATTTTTATAAAGATAAAGAAATATGAAATTATTTTAAATAAAATCTTTCTTTTTTCTCTTTGAAAAAAGACTCAAATTCATATCTCTTTAACATTATAAATAGAAGTATATACTAAAAACAAAGTACACTAGAAAAATTAAAAAAAGTCAAATCTAATTTTAGGCCTGAAAAATAAAATAAAAAAGTTTCACTTATCAAATAGTTGATTGGATATACATAAAATATTTATTATATAAAAAACTTTATACTTCAATAACTTATATCCGAATATATATTTCTTTGATTTTTTTAATAATATATTTTAAACTCAAAACAATCCTTTTTATTATGCTTATGAACACTAATTTATTTTTACACATACAACCTTGTACATATATAGCTACAATGTTGTCTCTGACAAACAACATTGAAAAATACAACTAAGAGGACTCATACACCACTTAAAAACCGCCAACAACATTATCTCTTTTTCTTAACATATAAACCACCATGATGTAACTTTAATAATGTCCAATATTAAGCTGAGCAAATCAAAGGTAACACGTCAAACCAAATGTGGTTGCACATCAACCAAATTGACCAATTTACAGTGTGTCAAAAGATGTAGTGAAATGTTAAGTGCAAGCCTAATACGACAGTATGAATTGGACTGGACCTGTATCAATCACATTAAGTGTATTTGTGTAAATAATTCAAACTAATTGGATTCAATCTCTCTGTACCTATATATAGTTTTGCTTGTCTTTAGGGTGTTTATTTTGTACCCTATAAATATTAATTAACACTTTCTTTGCATTTCGAAAATATCAATTCAAATGTAATTTTATATTTTGGATTGAACTTTTCGGCAATACAAATGAGGCATTGTTTCATATTTATCGGGTTTCCGGCCTTAACCTTGAATTATAAAGTCTTATATTCCTATTTAAAGGAAAAAGAAATGTCACTATTTATCTATTTTTAATTAATAAAAACAAAAACAAAAAATCTATTATCTAATTTTATTTTGTAAAAAAGTAAAGGAGTGATTAAAATTAAACTAACATTATTTCTAAAAGGTGAATATTATTTATAAACTATTCAGCAACCATTATACATGAGTTATGACAGCGATCTATATTCTGTAGGCTTTGGAAGAATGGATGACACAATACAAAGCAGCCAAAGTGATAACAAAAGGAACGCAAAAATAACAGGAAGGAGTGCTTAATTAATGAAAACGAAATTAAAATACACTCAGCATTTAAAAAGCGGCACAAATTGTTACCATAATTAAGCTATACTGGAGAGCTTATATAAATAAGCTTAAAAGATCTTATGAACCTCTCAAAAGATATTTTTATAAGTTCTTTCAAACATTCTCATAATCACTTATGGTATAAGATAAGTAAAATTAAGTTTTGATAAGCTCTTCCAAACGGGGCAGAAGAAAACATTACTGTATAATTTCTCCCGAAAGGTTACAAAAATTTATAGTTGCTAAAAATATTTGCTAACCATATTTTTATACATGGATTGATTTTTTGTACGGTGCAAGATCTATTAATTGCATAATGCGTTATGTTTTCCTATCTAACTTTTGTCTTAGAAAACAAAGTTAGGTGGCTGAATGGTTTGTCAATATTTGGTACTAATCTAAAATTGATGTTACTTAACTAGGTTAAAAGGTTTTAGGGCAACCAAAACGGAAGCTTTGGTTCTCAAAATGATTGTGGCATGGTATAACATATTTTGATTTGATTAATGAGATCAAAACGTGAAAGTTCATTTCCTAAACATCTAATTAAGGATGGATCCTGTATGGCTACATGTACATGCAAACAAAGGAATCAAAAATATTGTGAAAAGTTTTGTCGTACAGGTTTGGCAAAGCTTACCTATCATACTCACGTTTTTAGGTCAATCGCTATAGACAAATCTTATTGGTATCGTATCAATGCACCCCACAAAATTGCCTTTTACAATCAAGTTAGGGGCCATGGTACGTTTGAGGCTTAAATCTGGCTTAGATGGTCATTCCAAATGAAACCCATCTTTATCGTTTTGCTAAATAAACCCATCACTATTTAGGTGAAAAGGAAAAAGTTTTCCAAATTAAACCCATCACTATTCAGGCCTTTCCTCATATATCCGGGGAATCATTTTGCATTGCTTTGATTTTTACTGTTACCGGATAAACACGGAAGGAATTAGGTGAATGGAGAGAAAAAGAAGTAAATTAATTACATCAAGGTTTATCAAAACAACCAATTTGCAAAATTATCATAAACTGCATTCCTTTTTTATTTTTTATGTTTATTTTGATACTATCAATTGAATAAAAGGTTAAAATAACCTATAAAGAGTGTAATTTGTGATCAAGTATGAGAAGTACTCTAATCAATCAACCGACAAAGAGTCAAATTAACTATTTCTTAACAATGTTCTTAATATTGAATTGACACACCAATCTAAAAATAACATACTGGCTAGAACTAATAATTGTAGCGAAAAATTCAGGTCAAGACCTAATTTTAATTAAATCCAATAGCCTAACTAGATCGCATGACGCCTCCCTAAAAACTACTTTCATTATGTAGCAAATTTGTCAAACCTATTTGACTAATTTTTCGGGTGAGTCCTTCTAGAGTAAAAAAAAAAAAAAAGTTGTCCTACCTGCTATCATTGAAAGTTATTCCACTTTATAATCGTCTTCTACTTCAATTATATTTTTCATATTACAATTAAAGTAATTCCTTACTCTTAGAAGTACATAGGACTAAAAGTAAATAGCACATACACATATAATAAATTTGTTTGTTTGTATAAATTAATTACTTTAAAAATTATAACTATTATATTTCTTACTAATTTACTGTGAAAAAATTATATGAAAAATATATATAAATTAAAATCTTAGAAAATATATTTTTTTATACTCTAAAGTGATATTTAATTTCTATATCAACCAAAACCTTCATTAATTAATTCTTACATGATTGTATATATAGTAGATACACTAAAGAGAAACATATCATAGGTATTAAAACTTATGAGTAGGTCCCACTTGTTAAAGTTTATTGATAGAGGAGATGAACTTCATTTTTTATAAATACACACCCTAGGGTTAGGGCTCTGCATATCCATTGCAAGAAGTAAGTCATACTCTCACCCTTCTCTTCCTCTCTCTCTCTCTTCCTCCTCTGATTGCTTTATTTCATTCAGTTTATGATTTCAATTCATGCTATGCAATCTTTGCAGGGTTTGAAGAATAATTTGAAAGGGTACTAGCTCTACTAGCTAGTACTTCTACTACTGTGAGAGTAACATCATCATGAGGAAGTGTCAAGTGGTTGTGAGAAGAGAGGAGCCTCAGAGGAACGGCGTTAGGACGGTGAAATACGGCGAGTGCCAGAAGAATCACGCCGCCAATGTGGGAGGGTATGCTGTTGATGGCTGCAGGGAGTTCATGGCGAGTGGCGGTGGCGGTGGCGGCGGTGCAGGAGAAGGAACGAGTGCTGCTCTCACTTGTGCCGCGTGTGGCTGCCACAGGAACTTCCACAAGAGACTGGAAGCTGAAGTGGTGAGTGAGTGCTCCTCGCCTACCTCCAATGGAAGTTGATCAGAGAGAGAGAGAGAGATTTCATCATGTTTATTCCTCAACAATCATGCTGCAAGCTACTCCATATCCCTTGTAATATATTTTGTGGAATTTGCTTATTCTGCTTGTTAATTAATTAAGAATTGGGGTTTTAATATTAATTAATTAAACATACTGCTGAACTAGTACGATCGAATTAATGAATACTCTAGAATTATTATATATAGTAATTCTAGAGTGGTAATGTATGTGATGATTTTTAGGTTGATGTTTGTAATTAAGAGAAAAGTGCAATCACAAATTGTTTTTGTGATGATGAGTGCGCAACGTTAATTTGATCATCTTCTCTTCTTACATGTTTGGTTTAAACTTGTTTTTGAAGAAATAATTACTTGTTTTTTTGTCAAGAAAAAGTATTTACTTCTCAGCAATCATGTTTCCAAACATGTAAGTAGTTACTCGGTTAATTAAACTAGTCTTTAGTTGTTGCTTTGTTTATTTATGATCTTGTATTTGTAATTAAGTTGTGTTATGGATTTTGCTTTGTGGCATAGCTACTCGATGAAGCAGTTGGTTTAGTTTGAAATTTGATGAGAAAAATTGGTTTTGGTTTTGCCTTCTTTAATTAATTTCTTTGTCTTTTCGTGGCATGCTGATTTTGATTCGATTCCAGATCATACCATTCGAGGATTCCACACTATACCAAACCCCACTTTGCTTTGCCCTCTCTTTCCATTTTTTTCTCCTTTTTCAATTTTGGTATATTGTTTTCACTGAATTAAATTTCCTTCCATGATCAAGACAGTGTTCAGGAATTCAACATCACTTTTACTATATATCATGCATGTCTGTTTCCCTAATGTGATACTATGTGTCGTGTGTAACAAAGTAGCAATTAAAGGCGTTATACAAAAATGTTGCATTTATATGCTAAGTAAAATTTTATTATGACGATAACAACAATTCCCTTACCTGTTTCACTCTCCCTTAATCCCTTAAAAGGCACTATCTGGCTTTGGTAAGCTCTACAACAATTATCACAAATAAATCTCCAATCCACTAGGTAGTGTCGTTTGAGACCACTTTGAATAGTTTCACGGTCCACATGTCTAATCATGTTTGTTGTTGAAATAAAAATGTTTCATTAACTACTCATTAAAAGTTTATTTAAGCTAGATTAAACTAGCTGGGATCAAAAAATTAAATATAGGGTTAAAAAGAGAGTAAAATTATTGACGTACACAACACTTTTTCACAACTCATTTTTTAAAAAATTTATCGTTCTAAGTTACACCATTAATCTTATCTCACATTTTACTTTTTTTTCTATTGTTATCTCTCTCTTTATTGTAAGAAATATTGTAAAAGAATTAAAGATATTTTAAGTATAAATTTCTACTAATTCGACATTAAAAAACATATCAAAGATAAACACCTTAAGCTGATAAAAAAAAAGTGAACACATTAAATATGATTTGTAATTGAGTTTTATCTCTTTGCTTAGACATATTTATGTAGACGACAGATAATGCTCAATCATGAACCAAATTAAATCGAAATAAAAGCAAATGCAAAAAAAAAAAAACACAGAAAGAAAAAAGAAGCTACCTAATCGTGTGTGTTTGTGTGTTCCTATAATTGATATAACATATGAAGGAGTTCCACATGTTCAGGTAAACCCTGAATGCAAGTAGTGTAGAAGTAAACTAATGATCATGATGAGAATAGAATCGTGCATACCTGATGATGATAGACAATTTCATGTAACACTACTGGAATTGAAAGTCACAATAACACTACTACTTGTTTTTATCATTCAAAAAAGTGGATGTTAACTAAAATTAACATGTAGAATGTGCAAAGTGGAATATTTAGAAGACACTTATTGTACCCTATAGCTAGCTTTCACAAAAGGAGATAGCAAAGTACTACTTTGGTATGCATAGATATTATTTTCCATGTGAGCTGGCGCAAGCATAAGGGGTCAAGTTAGGCATTGAGCATGGAAGGAAACAAAGTTTCAGGTATACGTTAATACTGAATCAGGTACATGTCTATTCCGAAAATATTCCAATCAGACCAAGTAGTCCAGAGTTTGCTACATATATATATGAAATAATACAATATCTTACTAACATAATGGAATGTTTAAATTGTTGAGCAAAGGTAGAAATTCATGCTATGTCTATTTGCTTTCCTATATTTGCATGTTTGATTGCGCCAACATTCTAACTTACATTGAACAATTTGAGTATGCACCCAATAGTACTATATTTGGTTAATAAATAAATATTTGAAGTCGAATGGTGTGAAGTGTGATGTTGTGACAATTATTGGTATGAACGACTCTATCTAGAAGGAGTTACTTTTAAGATTTATATAATTCAGTTTGAATAAATTTTCAACAAATATTTGTAAGAAACTAATAACCTAATATTTTGCTTATAGTAACTAATTAATAAGGTAAAGAAACTAAACCTCTTACTATCTTGTGGCAATGTTAAACTTCAGGTTATGTTTTGTCTTCTCTAGCAATTTATGCTCCAAATATGTTTTGACTTATTTACCAAGCAATCTCATCTCCTTTTCAATAAATTTGTCTTACTATAACCTAGCATAATTTCAAATTAACACATTTGTCAACCAAGTAACTGAGCGCAAATGATTATCATATTGAAGTTAAAATTAAATCATTCAAGTATTATCCGAGTTTAATTATTGAAAAAAATAATTTTTTGTCATACTTTACTTATTTTTTACGAAAGTTCAGATTAATCAGTATTCCTTTCTTGATAAACAGGATAGTTAAGATAAAAAAATAATATTAACACCTTTGCCTCCTCAAAGTATTCCCTTTGATCATGAAAATATTAAGTAGTGTTTGTTTGGCTCAAGGTTCTTTTAGCTTCTCTTCTTAAAAAGGAGAAACTGAAAACTAAATAATTTGATTTTATAGAATAAAAGGAAATTAAATATATAGCTTTTAAAAAAGTTAGATAAACAAGTTTTTAAATTGGTTTCTCTTCTCTCTTTCTCTCTTCCATATATGTTGTCTCTCTTGTCTCTCTCTCTCTCCACTCTTTTGTCTCTCTAATTTCTCTATTGTCTCTACTTGTCCTCTCATATCTCTCACAATTCTTGCCTCTATCCGCTTTTTTCTTTTATTTTATTTTAAAAAATTAAATGAAATGAAAACTATATATCAAATAGCTTCTAATTTACTTTTAAAACTTTTATTGTTAATTTTTAACTTTAGAGTAATTTCCAAGTAACTTTAATTGTTTAAGTATGCATTCTTAAAATTTGTTAAATTAGTATAAAAATTACTATAAAAAAAATCTGTCAACTTAAACCACACCTTAACCAAACCAATCCTCACTATAAAATCCATTTTAGTGAAAGCTTTTCATAAACCCAACTGTTTTGAACATTTTGTTACGGATCAAGAGCTCCATTAATATAGTACATTAAAATTAAATATCATAAAAAATATAATTTTCATATTAGAAAGTTAAATCTATGTTTCCTATTTGATCATTTTACAAGTTAATGACCAGAAAGCAAAGTCAACGCGTGTTAAATAGTTTCGAAACTGGTTTTTAAATCAAAAGTTCACATAAAATCCAAATCAATTTAAAAAATAAGTTCTAATTTTTATTTCAAACCAGTTTGTAATTGTTGATTAATTTTGTTTTGAGTTTATGTGCACGCTCGCGCGCATATTCATATATTTAGACTGCATAATCTTATTAATGAAATTATAAACAAATAATATACTAACAGAATCCATATCTTTATCTATAAAAAAATACTAGTGTCTAATAATTCAAGTTAATAATAATAAATAACATTTTAAGGATATAAAAGTTTTTCACACTGTTCTGTGTGCTTACCCTTTTCATATTTGAGAGACAATTGTCGTAGAATAATGGCTGGAATCTTAGAAATGGCCCTCAGCCTAAATAATCAAAAGTGACATCCAAGCTCACTTGGGTTTGGTTTTTTTCTTTCCCTTGGTATTTTTGGGCAAGTATATGGGCAATTACTTCCTGCACCCATAGTAAACACTAATGTACAAAACACACACACACACACATGTGTGTGTAATTTTGGAATGGGAAATCCAAAATTATATAATTTTAGATTTTCATTACATAATTATGCATATATAATTTTTGGAATGAGCAATCTAGAAAATAACATGTTTTCTGGATTGTCCATTCTAGAATTATGTATGCCTAATTTCGAAATGGACAATTTGGAAGTGCTTAGTTTATTTTTTGTCTATTTTGAATTCTACAATACATAATTATAATCAAATTCGGGAAAAAATTGAAACTTGTCTCTTCAACACAGAGCAACAAATGGTGATCCATGAAGGGCAACTATGGTGGTGGAGGCTTTCAAACAAAATAAAAGGGAGCAACTATGGTGATAGGAAGGAAAAGGGAAGATCCATGGTGGCCGTTTCAGATAGAGGTTCCATGGAGGGCACTCTCGGGATATTTGAAAATAAGGAGTTGCAGTAGCAAACAATGAAGTGTAAATATAAAAAGAAATTGGTGCCAATTGTTTTACCAGAAAAATAATGTTTGAGCCCTAACCTTTCCTTATGGGCCACGCATTGTGTCTTATTCCGTATAGTTTTAAATTGTTTTTATTTACAATCTGACATCGACATAAATAATAAGGCTTAATTTTATTTTTTTTTCATTTTTAAAAATTAATTGACTTTAATTTCGGCTCCTATTAAAAATTATTGGGCTAAATAAGTTTTTGATTCTTTCAGAATTCAATTTTTCAGGTTTTAATTTTTATAAAAAAGAAATATCTATTTTAGTGTCATATTTATTTTTATTGCTGATAATTAGTTCCTACAAGATTAATTTTTATGTACAGTAAGTATAGAAAAATTATACTATCAATCAATCAATTAGAAATTATTATGAATGTAATTTTTAATTAGTTTTTTTTATAAATAAATAAAATCAACCAATTTATCATACATTAAAATTTCTATGACTATTAAACACATAAATGAACTTATGTGAGATTGTTCCTACTCAATAAATAATATCAGATTTTCAACCTGAATATATAACTACATTAAATATTCAAGTTTGAACGCTTACTAAATAACACATGACTGTACTCACCCAAAATATGCAAATTGAAACGTGTTCAGAAAACAATCAGACCATCGATGATATCCCGGCAATATACTTATTCTTGCTTCCAGGTGAATTCTATGTTTGACTCGTGGGGGGTACTCCATCAACGAAATCAATTCATTTATTTGTTATATTTATTTTTGTAAACAGATCAGTTTAGTTGGAACTTAGAGAAAAACATATGCCACAAACACCTTAGTAGTATTAATAAATGTGTTATCAATAGAAGATTATGTGTGACCAAAAATTAAGTTTAATTTTGGTTCTATAACTCTCAAACAAGTTATTGTACAAAGCTCATCACTGTTCGTAAATAATTGATCGATACTTTAAATATATGTTAATAAGGTTCTATTCTTGGCTATACATATAAAAAGAGATTTGTTAGAAGAAGCAAAATACGCTTTAGTAATCTCTAACCTGAAAAAAAAAATCGATTATTAATGGAGGAATATTTTTAACACAGAAAAAAATATCATTCTTTTAAACAAAGTTTATTTAAAAAAACAATCATTAATAGTCGTTAAAACATTCCGTTAATGTTTTTTTGTTAAATTATAGAAACTTAATGAAAATACAGATAAATTATAGGATCCAATTGATATACAAATGACTCAACTAAATAGGTTGCGATACTTTATTCATAATTTTAAATATGTCCTTCTAATTTAAAAAAAAAGGATAATGACATTTAGTCAGTAGTTGATCAATTAAAAATTTTAAAAAAATATAAGATTTTTTATATAAAAAAAACGTTTAATCTTTTTTCTAATTAACTAAGCCAATCTTTTTACTTCACTTTTATTATTCAAACCAATCTTATTACGTAATTGAAAGGATCAAGAAAAGAAGCAAGTTGTCTTTGCAAGGTTCTCTCAAGAGTTGGAAAGTGCAAGCAAGGAAGGGTCAAGGTTCTCTTAACTCTCAAGAGTTGAAAAGTGCTTTTTAGACCCCAAATTAATGACACCTTATGGGCCTGCGATACACTGTCACATGGTCCCTAATGAATCTATCAAAGTAAAGGAGCATGTGAATTGCAACAGGAGGCGCCATAATGGTTTACCTTAATCGGTTAGACAAATGGGCTCTTCCTTGTTCCTTTCACATGCCTTGAGTCTGCCACTCCTTTGGAATTAGACAATTTACACCAACACCACTTCCCGTGTTATCTTATATCTCAATTCAAAATTTGTGCTCCGTTAATTTCCCTTCTTGGTATATGCGTGAAATATACCTGAGACATTGAGAAATTCACAAAGAATCAAAGATGTTCCTGAGTTATAACTCAAAACTGTTACTATGTTTCTCTATTCATACATTACATGCTTTTGTTTAGGTTGCTAGAATTTATAATTCAATCACTATTGAGTGTGTGAATCAACTAATATGAGATTATTGAAGAAGCATACAGTTTACTGTAAATGTTAAAAGTTTTCAAAACAAAATTGGAATATTGAAGATGATGACTTGTATGTGAATATATGACAATTTGTATCTATCGGCAGTTCAATTTTTCTTTTTACAGATGTAAGATGTAAGAAGTCAACGTCCAAAGATAATAAATAATTATAATTAGTACATATCATAGTTTAAATAGCGGGTAGCGGCTGATTACAAAAATGCTATAGCGGTATAATGGGTAACGGTAAAGTCGCTACTACAAAGTCCATAAAAATACTTATAATAAATTATATCACATATATAAATGCTATAAGATAAGAAAACACCCAAAATAATAGGGAATGAGGAATGAAAAGTATAGTACTACAAATTCAAAACAAGGATTCAAGGAACATAAAGAAAGCAACATACTAATTCATTGAAAGTAACTAAATTAATAACATTCTAGGAACACAAATGATCCAAGTAGAGAAAAATAGAAATTTCCAGTGGCTCTTTCAAAGTCAAGAAAGAAAAGAGCTAATCAAAATCATCATCAAACATTTCTTCAAAGTCTTCATCTTGTCCACCCGTTGTAACTTTCTCACAAAAATCACATGTTACATATCTCTTGTTGTTGATATCTTTTAAACTATTCCACTACCATGTCATACCAAGATTTTCACTAGTGGATTTTACCAATCTGTAAGAACCCACAGAAGCTGAACTGTTTTGTGATGCCATGTAACAATTGGGGGTTGCTACTATAGAAAATAGATAAGGGGGTTGCAGGCTGCTGCGGTGAAGGCTGAAAGAAGAAGAAGATGGAGGGAGGAAAAGAAGAGTGAAATGACGAAGGAAAGAAGAGTGAAAGTGAAGAGGGGGTTACTGCAATGAAGTTTAAAAGAAGAAGAAGAAGACAGGTATTGCGTTAAGTGTGAAAAAGGAGGGTTGGGTTTGGATTTTCCCCAACATGGGGAAGTGGAGACGAGGACAGATATGTCACTCTTTGTTGCATTATGAATATTTTTATAATTATTAATAATATAGTTATGTATTTATATATAATTCTATTGTTATATGTAATTATTAATCATATAATTATTTCATATTTTATTTTTATAATTATTAAAAATATAGATAATTATTTTGATTGTCAAATAAATAATATTATAATTATAATATTAATTATAACAAAATTGAAAATTCTACATTTAACTAAAAATATAATCTAATTCTGAAATATGGCTATGTTATTTATTCTTTATTAAATTATATATATATATATATATATATATATAAATTAATTAATGATTTAGTATATGAATAAATATTTTTTAAAAGAAAATGTGAGATGGATTTTTCATGATTTCTTCGAAC
Organism: Glycine latifolia; assembly: GCA_013407115.1. Lineage (NCBI taxonomy): Eukaryota > Viridiplantae > Streptophyta > Magnoliopsida > Fabales > Fabaceae > Glycine > Glycine latifolia. Next base: position 3,318,829 of record CM023942.1, read on the forward strand.
CCGATAAAATCTGATGAAAATGGGGTGGGATTTTATTTTTTCACCCATCTTTTTTCAACTCAAACCCGAATCTACTTCACCATTTGCAGGGATGGGATGGGAATAAGCAAATTTGTCCCCGATCTGCCCCATTCTCATCCCTACAGACAAGGATGAAAATCTAATTACCTCTCACGTACCTATAATTGTATAATATTTTATTTAAATACATGTATCGTTAGCTACTATATTTATTACAATATTTTTATTCTATCTTTAATGATTTTAAAAAAATAATTATGTTGGTTAATATTTATATAATTGTGTTGAATTATTTTACATAAATACATAATAAATATATTTAAATATATGTATTAATATATATTTACATGAAAATAAATTTAAATTATTTTTCAATAATATTGAAAATAAAATATTTTTAAAATTATTTATTTATTGAATAAATAATCATTTACTAAGCGTTACAAATAATCCCAAATCTTTCCTGACTTTGACAAAAAATAATGACATTGATTGGGTATGAGTATATTACCTAATTCTTTAAACGAGATGAAAATGAATATCTAATTACCTACCTCATACCTGTTATATAATATTTTTATTTAAATTCATGTAATTTTATCTAATATATTTATTATAAAATAAGTTTTTTACTCTATCTTTACTAATTTAATATAAAATAATTCTATTGATAATAGTGTTAAACTTTTTTACATAAATACATAATTCATGTATTGAAATAAATTTTATTAAACATAGATTCGCTAGAAAATAAATTTAATTTATTTTTAAATAATATTATATATAAAATGTTTTTTTAAAAAAAATAGTATATAAATACCCTTCATTTAGGTATGATAAAGAACCAATACCCAAGGATGTCCACCTGAACCTTTGCTGACTTTGATAAAAAAATATATGCTTTGACTAGCTATGAGTACGAGAAGGATATTACCCCCAATTTTTTAAAAAGGATCAAAGATGTATATCTAGCTACATGCTCATACATATTATATAAAATTTTATTTAAATACATGTATTCTTGGCTAAGAATATTTAATGCAAAATATTTTTATTCTATCTTTAATAATTTAATATAAAATAATTCAATTGGTTAATATTTATATAATAGTGTTGAATTTTAGGCATAAATGCATAATAAATATATTGAATTTATTAACATTTAAAGCAGGTAGAAACATGAACAGTGGACTCAATTTTAAATAACCTATAATAGACAACGATTAAACTAGCTTAAAAATTAGAATTTGATCAAATTATTTTTTCTGCTTGGATTCTCTCGTTATTTTATTTTTTTCATTTTTATTTGAAGAATATAAATAACTAACTATATAAAATTTTAATTTTATAAATAAGTGCATTTTGAACATGCATGAAATGAGAATGATCCACAAATAACTTACTATTTATTTTAAAAATTATTAATATAAAGAAATACGCTGAGAATGTGTAATTATTAAACTCAACTTTGATATAGATATTTTTTATATAAATATCGAGACTCTTTTTTAAAATTCCAATTAACACCTTACAAAAAGAAGTTCCTGTACCTATTAAATAATAACTTACTTTATAATAATCGTGATGTGTTCGTGGTAACTGGTGACTAAGCATGGATGTTGTCCCAAACATTCTAGAGCCGACGACCCTTTAGATCTTTTTTTCTTCTTTTTATCTTCTTTGGAACGATGAATTTCAATAAAATAAAACCCTTAATTATTAGGGTCCCCCATATGCATGTCAGTAAACGATCGAAGAAAAATACTCTCTGATGTATAATTAGCAGGAAAATTAATTATGGCAATCTCTCAATCTCAAATACATGCTAGGGAGAGCCAAACCAAGCATGTTTTTTAGGGGAAAAGACGAGGTGTGATGCTCACAAGAATATTGAAGATTGAGATTGTTGGAGATAAGACATAAAAAATTTAATGGACCACCGCAATAGCAGTGCCCTAATCTTTATGCTGTTAAATAATTGTGTGGTCCATTAGTGACTCCATTGCAATAACTAACTGGTCCAATTTCCACAATTTTGTTGCTTTCCTTAAGTATTCTTTCTTTTTAATGATCTTTTTCTTCCTTTTTTTTATTCTGTTATATTCTTGAACATAGTAAAATAAAAAATGAATTGCCCTTTAGATAAAGTAAATCCGAAGCCAATTAACCAAGACTGTTATTTCAGTGGCTCTAGGTAATAATTAACATTAGCATGTTAGTTTCAATATTGGTATGTGACTTACCTGTATATTTACTGTTACTAATAATGATGGAAATTTTGATAAATTAATTAGCAAACTCATCAATCAAATGAAATGTTTTAGGTATAGTGTTAGTGGGGTATTTGTAACGGATACAACATTCGTTCCAGATGCAGGGCACACGTGACCTTAAACTAAAGGGTTTGCTTCATAAATCGGATTTCAAAGTTGGTATCTTTTTAGTGAACTAATTATAGTTACGTGATTCATTTTCTAATGATTAAGTTAGACAGTTTTGGTAATATTTAAAAAATTGTGCAAAGCAGAAAACATCAATAAAAAAGTTCAACAACCCTTGATCTTATATCCTACGTATACAGGTTTTGTCAAAGTTTATTGAATTTTCACTAAATTTGTATGAGTTCTAAATGTATATATTATTTTAATTTTATAATCCAAATCCAACGTAAGCTTCCAAATATTTAGATAAAAAATTAAAATAAATAAAGATTATAAATAGAGCAAGAATAACAAAGGAACTAAATTCAGTTAATTTTAAAAATAGATATACTTAATTAACTAAAAAAAACTAAAATTCAAATTATACAACTAAAAAAAAAAAAAAACTGGTGTAGTGTAGGCTTTCCGCGGTTGTAGGAGCTTTCTTGAAAAATGACTCCATTCCATGCTAGATTGCTAGATAATAAAATTTACCCAACCTCTTACAGATGAGGTTAAAAGAGAATCAAAGCCACTAGATATAGTGCCATTCCCTTGTAAAGGACACAGTGACACAAAGCAGAGTACTAATTAAAGAGGGACACTGAGAATCCAATGAAAATGGTTATCCATATTGATATTGTGACCTAGGCCACACAGTACGTCCTCTTATGCCCTAAAGGTTGAGATTATGATTATCATACCAATTGTGCTAATCTTTTTCTTTTAGCAAAAGTTCCCTGCGAGAACTGTAACGGTTTATTTTAGGAAAGTTGCCAACTCCTCTTAAATAGTGGCACATGGTGCATGTTCTAATGCGAACTCCAGTTATGGTTCAGCCTTAGTACAAGGTCATAATCTTCACCAAATGGGACTTCACTTTGGGAAAATTAGGTTAAGGAGGCAAATACCACACGACACCCAAGAATTTTTTTAAAACTTTTGTGGCGTGCCTGGTACATTTTAAAAGAATAAAACGCCGAATTATAAATACAATTGATGTATGTATTATGTATAAAAAAAATTGTTGTTAACGACCCGAAAGTTTATGGAAAGTTGTAGTGGTTCAATAATAATAAAATTACTAAAAGTTGCAGACGTAGGAATTAAACACAGCTCCCACAACTAAACTGGCAACAGCACTTGCCACTGAGCCAACTTGTGATAATTGTTATACTACTAGCCAATTATATATATTTATAAATAGTGAAAGGAATAATAATAAAACATATAATATAGTAAACGAAATACTAATTAAATAAAAAATTATAATAAATTTAATAATAAATCAAATAAATAATAATAAACCACTTAAAAAAACAAATAATATATTAAACTAAATAATAATAACAAAATAAATAAAACATGTAATAATATAATATACTCAAGAATAATAATAACAATAATTAAACTAATACATTTTAGAGTATAATTATATTAATTTGTTATATGATTTTTGGACTGCTTTTAAAAGGTTATCAAATTTCAAATTTTTTAATATATATCAGGTCAAAATGAATCATTTAGTAAATAATTAGTTTGACCACCATTTCATTATTTTGATTGGATCGATCACCAAACCAATTTTCACAATGTTCCAATTAAGTATATTCTTGTTTTTTATTATTATTATTTCGAATTAAAGGTTATAATACCTTGTTTTTCTTTTTCACATGTTGATCTTAGTTTAGACAAACCAAATTCACATTGAAATCCTTACTTTTTCACCCCTTTTCCATTGGGAATCAAATTTGCAGCTGCAGAATACGTAGATCGCAGAGTTGTAATGTATTTTCAAATTCAATTGCATATATAGGATTAGGACTTGGCAGGAAAGATTTGGCTAGGCTGTTTCTTTCAGATGAATTAGTTGCGGAGCTTGTCTTTAAAAATCTGCAATATGATGACATGATGGTTTCATGATCCAATTTCTCCCGAGAAAGATAAAAGTCATACTAAAAAATTATAAATAATTATAATATAAATCAGAATATTAAATACCATTCTTAATTTATATATTATATATGAACCATCTAAACTAAAAACAATATACAATAATATCCTTACATCTCATTTGAGAATGCATTAATTATTTATATTTTGAGAGGGTGGAAATTTGCCACTTTTCAAATGCATTCAATGTGTGACTATACTTAATATACTTTTAAAAGTTCATATATGTGTTGAATTGAATTTTTGTTTTTTTTTCATGTTAAATTTTGTTATATTATGAAAGGCAAAGGTATGAAAGGAATTATAATAAGATTTTAAGTTTTATATTGATATACTATTACTGTAAATATTTTGTACACTATTAATTATTAAGAAATAATTTTAAATATATTTTTAAAATAATTATTATAAAAATATGATTTTAATTTTATCATACATGACAATCTAATGAATCTATGATTGACTAAAACAAAAGAATCTATGACTGAACATAGTGTAAAATACATTTATTTTTGAAATTATATTCTAATTAAATTATTTTATTTATTTTAATTTATGATATGTTTATTTTTTATGACTCTCAATTTTAATTTTTTTATATTGTTAATTAATTAGAAATTATTTTAAATATAGTTTGAAAAATATTTATAATAAATATCAATAATTTTACCATGTATAAAAGTCTTTGGTTAGACGATTTATTGATGTATTTATATAAAATTCATTTATGATAAATCCTAAAAAGTATCCTTAAGATATTTTTAAAAAAATATTCTTAAGATATGTTATAATTTAGTTAATAAATTAAAGTTTAAAACATTTATTACATAAAAAAGGCAAAGCATTTTTAATATATATTTTTAAATAATTGAATCTATTTAATAAAAATATTTAATAAGATGCAATTAATGTTTTCCACACTCGTTATTAAATACACAATTTATATATAAAATCAATTATATCTGTTTTATTTTTATTTATAATATAATATTATTATGTTGATTATTAATATGATAAATTATATTTTATTCTCTTATAATTTTATATATATTTTAATTTATCCCTTATATATAATCTAACTCTAAAGGTGTGGGCTAAAGTAAAATAAAAAAATTCCTTATACATATTTACTTAATGTAGTTTCAATTTTAGATTTATTAATCAAAATTTTAATTTTTATTATATTATTTTCATTTTAATCTCAATTCTTAGAAAAATTATCAGTGGTAAACAATCATAAAGAGATAAAATAATCCTTAAGACTATATGATAATAAAATAATACTACTATAGTCTACATTTATTATGAAGAAAAAATATATATAGATCCTCTTCAATCAAGATAGCAGTGTAGTCTAAGAAGAACTTGGTGGAATTTCCTTGCTTTGTGTGCTGAGACTTCCCCTTAATTAAGAGTTGACCTTTGAAACTTAGCTTCTCCCCATACCACACACTAGATGCTCATTAAATTTTTCCCTGCAGTAGTGGATCCAAATAACAATAGAATGCCACATTTATTGTATCCTTTGTAATGCCATAACTATGGTCCCTGAACACCCAAAGAGCACCAACAGATATTTTCTCGGGTTACAACTACCAATAGATCATATTCTGCACTTAACACAGAACCTCATCATTGTTGAAATTGAAATTATTTACCAGCTCGATGTAGACCAAGTAGTATTTCCAATTTCTCATCACAAAACATATCTTAGTCTAAAATATATATTGTGATTGATTATCATAAAGAATATTTTTTTTATAATTATTAATAAGCTTAATGAATTATTGACATAGCAAGAAATACATGCTAGCTAGCTCTAGAGTAGTTCTGAATAAAATTTGTACTGAAGTTACTTTACGAAGTTACTACATGTGCATCGAATAAAGATGCTGACACTATACTTCAATTACCTGTACAGGTGAGCTTTATGCCAATAAACTTCTACGTATAATTTTTTGTGACTTTTTTTCATTGTTGTTTGTCAGTGCATATATCAATCACTACTTGTATGACAAGTGTCACCTCTCATATTGGATATGTTAAAATCAAAAACAAAAAACATTTGCCATTTTTTTTTCAATTGAATTATAGTACAAAATTACAGAGTGATGAAGAAAAGATGAATACAGAGCTGAGGAGAAAATCTTCTGCCTGCAGTCTCGAGGATTCTCCAATCAGTTAAAGTTACAAATATACATATATACATACATACACATATATATATATATATATATATATAATCATTACTTGAATATTGTAGCTTGTAAGACTAATTTTGTTTAGAACATTAATTTGAATTTGAATCTTTTAAAAAATATCTTGTGTTTGAAATTTTATAGATAAAAAATAATAATTAGAAGAAGAGATTTTATTAAAGATAATAAATTAAGTTTATTATTTAAATATTATAAGACTAATTTTGTTCAGTGTATTAAAAACTTTGTCAGCATTATGTTATTTTGAGTAAAACTGAATTTAAATTTTTTAAAGTAAGATTAGGTTCAAGTTTTTTTATAAAAAAATAATATTTTATTATATATAGGTGATCAACTAAGATTTTTGCCAGAAATTAATTACCATAAAAATAATAAACTTTGTTTTATTCATGAGAATCAAATAGTATTATGTTATTTATAATAACTTATGTATTTTTACTCAATTAACATAGTCAAACTCTTAACAAAATTTAGTAAATACTTTACACATACATAATAAAAAAAACGTAACTTAAAAGCCTTTAAATTACTTAATTTAAATTTATTTATTATTCAAAAAACTTCTTGATTCAAATAGCTATTTTTATATGTAGATACAATGTAATTAAAATAATTATAAGAAAAGTTTGGACTTAAGTACAATATGGTTACATGTTTTAAATTTAAAATATGTGAAAAACATAACTCTAATCGTATTATGTGATTTTATTCCTGATATGGGATCTCTAATTCTACCTAACGAGGTAAATTTAGCTAGCAAATATAGGTGTTTGGAGCTATAAAAACAACATTGTCGGGACACGTGTTATTAATATGTAACGTACACGCACGTTAGAATGCAACCAAGACTGAAAGAGAGAGGGGTCTATCATCTACAGAAAGAGTCATTAAAATTAGCAGCAATTATAATCATTTATATAAAATAATGTGGTTTAAAAAATTAGAAGATATATTATATATGAAAACAAGTTAATACACCTAATCAAATGATTTAGAAAGTAATATTATTTATCGCCATATGTAATTTTTAGGTAGGGACAGAAAGTTGTCTGTCAACACCATGACATGTAGGGTGTTAAACTCAGTTTTGTTGATAGCCCAGATAAAGTTAACTCCCATGTTAAGCAAAATTGCATTATTAAGATATGTGTATTGCACCATATAAGTGCACTATTTGTCTATTTTCTTAATCAACAATCATCAATTATAAAGCAATGTGTGCATGGTTTGCTAAACTGAGAATTATCACATGATGAGGGTGTTTCTATATGCAGAATTTAACATATGGGCAAATCAATTTTCAGTTAGTATTATTTTGAATTAATTTATTTTGGTTTTATAATTTCCTGAGAAACTTTATTGAAAAATATATATATTTCTAATCAACGTATTTACCTGAATTGCAATTGTATACTTTGATACACCCCGTAATCCCATTTGGGGTTGAAATGACAGCCTTTGTGGATTTAATTATGAGAGAAAGTTAATTGTTTTATTGAGGCACATGAAAATGCTAAGGTTACTATTGATAAGGACAGGAGAACAGAGAAAGAATCTTTCTGTACTACCAACCTTATCATTAGTGTTACGGGATAATTTTGAGTAAAAACCATATTTACATCTAATTATTCATCTTTAAGATATAGTAGGGATCCATATCCTATACAAATCAAATAGTACAATTGTAAGGAAACTATATACTCAAAACCAATAATATCGGTATCATAAACAAAATTAAAATTTTATGTGGGTTTGGATTAATTTTTAAAAATATATATTTTTTTAGTTTTTGTGAAGGATATGATTTTTTAAATAAAATAAAATTAGTAGTATTCCAACACCCAGGAGCCCGCACACATACATCGTTAAAAAAAATTAAAAAAAATATATGACGCCCTGATAATTACATATAATACCTTAAACAAGTTAGTTACTAAATCTTTATTGAACACCAATTTTTTAGACTATGATTAAGATGAGATAAATTATGTAATTTTTAATTAAAAAATAAAAGGTCATGCTTTCTAGTTTCTTCCCTCATTGATTCTCCCTAAGATTATAGCTTCACATGGAAGCATATCTGGCTATGCAGATTTTTTCTTTTGAATATGATATGGCTATGCAGTTTTTTTTATATATTTTATATCAGGATTTGCAAAGTCAAAGGAAAAAATTCAACCCTTTAAACATGTGATTTAAGATTTAAATTTCAAAACTTGTGTGACAAAAAAAAATATTAGAATAAGCTTCCACCCATGATTGTGTTTTATGATATTAATTCATCACTAACTCAAGATGTGGATAGCCTTTCCCAAAAAATAAAGTATGTCGGTAGAATAGTTTACAAAATTAACAATTTGAAAACTTTAAATTCTACAAAATATAATTTAAATTCTACACAATATAATAAAAACTCAATTGCAGGTTCGTGTAGTCTTATTGATAAGTCATATATAAACAAATATTAAAGTTTTCACCAACAATATTCTCTCTCTTATTTTAATAATACATTCTTCTCTTTTCTAAACCTTTTTTATCTTTTATCAACTGAAAATATGAAAACAAATAGCATGTACAATTTTTCTAACAATTTATTTGTTTAAAGTTTTCAACAAGCTCTTCGCATTAATATCCATTTTCTCAATGTTTTTTCTCCTTGATCCATTAAATAAACAATTCGATGAAACTAAATTTTCGACAAATATCAATTACCAGCAAGACCAAGTAAATATTTTGTACCTATAAGTATAACATAGTAATTAAAGAAAACAATTCAATGAAACCAATAGGATTAATTTAGTTCTGAAGTTCGAATAAAAAAAACTCAATTGATCACTCAAGTATCAAATAGTTTACCGTATGAGATCTAACTTAAATTGAATAAAATGTATAAATTAATATAAATTCTTAATACTATTTTCGATTTCTACAAATAAAAAATAATAATTTATCATTTACGCACAAAATTCAACCAACTAAACAAAGATTCAAATTTTGATAGAAATCCAATTAGCTAGACACATGCGAATGCACAATTACAAAGAAAACCAGACCCAAAAATTTCAAGCACTACTAAATGTCTATTGTCAACAGTAGTACAGCGCAAATGCACTCTCCTAATAGAACTTTATTATAAAGTAAACAGAAAATGCAGATATGATTCGAATTTTCTAACTGTACAATGCATTTGGGATCAAAATGTGGGCAAAGAAGACCAATTTCACACAGTGGATTACTGTTTCATTTAGTGGGTGGGGGAGTTGATTTTGATACAATTCCTCGGCAAACTGCACAAAATATCCCAGTTTTTAAGGGGCAATTAAGGGCATAGGACCAGTCCATGCCTCGGTAGTTAGGAGCACCAATGGCCACTTCCTATGGACCCCAACACCAAAACAAAATATTAGTGACTTCATCAATAAACCAAACCAAAATCCAAAACAAAAATCACCGATCACTATAATGGACCCATAACCAAAGTAAAAAATTAAATAATAAGGGGTTACCAAAAACAAAACGCACCCATAATGTGAGGGGTGCTAGACACAACACCCTGTGACCTGTCACTCTCTCTCTAATCTTTATCTTTCTCTTTATTATTTTAATATTCATAATTAATTATTAATAAAGTGATCTTCATCTACTTGCCTTAAAAGGAAAGAGCCTACAGACATTTCCAAGATCACTTGCAGTGGGATTATTGCATAAAATATTGCTACTTAGATTACAAACTATTTAATAACATTATCTTTATAAAGTAGGATTAAGATTCTTCCAAAAACCACAACTCTAACAAGGGAACTAGCCTCTCATTTTTAGCATAAAGGATAAAAAAGCATATTTGTAGGTTGACTGAAACACTTGATTAAAGAAAATAGTTAAGAGAATAACAAGGTTTCTCTTATAATCATTGAGCACGTCATCATCTTCCCTCAAGTACACTTTCCATTTTCCTCCTCTCATCCGTAACACACTTTAATTACCAAAACCTTACACCCTAATATAATATAATTTGTTCATGCTTCTTTGATTAACTTTCTTCAAAGAATATAGAGTATAATAGAATAACAACAACATTACCAATTAAGAACCGCCCTTAACACTTTCTGCCTCTATCTCTCGGACACAAGATATGAAGAAAAACAATAATTACTTATTCCATGTCTGGCCGGAGAAAGAGAAAAAGTGCACAATGCTTAACAATCATCATCATCTTCTCAATCAAAAAGAAGAGTATAATAAAAATAAAACATTCCCAAGCCAGAGTTTTGCATAGAGCAAATCCAATCCCAAAGACCAAAAGTGAGAGAGTAAGAAGAAGAAAAGCCAAGCCAACTAGCTATAACACCAAAAGAGAGAAAAAAGAACAAACAAACAAAGAATAGAACAACATACACACTCAAGAAGATTCAAGAAGTGAGATTGGGGAAATGAAACCACTAATTATTAATTAACACTATTTAACTATAATTAAGCAGCAGAATCAAACAAGAAAACTAAATTCCCTGCGGATATCAATATCATCAAAATCAAATCTCTCTCCCATGTTAAGAAGGTGATCATCTTCTTCATCAGCATCAGCATCTCATTAATTAACAAAAACTAAACAATTAAATCAAAATAAAAAAGAAAGAAGAAAAACGACTAATTAAGTAATTAACCAGTACCACCTCTTAATTACTCTATCATCTAAACATATCATTATTCTCTCTCTTTTTTTTTTCTATTCAAGAAGAAGAAGAAGACCCATTAGTACCACCACCGTTAGTCCCACTATCATTCTCGTACTCGTTCACATCCTGGGAACCGAGATTGTGGTTGTGGTTGTTGTCGCCGCTACCGTTACCATTAATTCCGCTGTGTTCATGTCCATGTTCGTGGACATGAACGCCGGTTCTAACGGTAGCACTGACAACAGCGCCATCAGGAGAAATCCCGTTGGCACTGACACTCATAGTGCTACCGTTACCGTTGTTAAGGTTGTCTTTTTTCGCGAGAGTGTTCTTGTTGTTGTGCATCCACACTTTGAGAACCCCTCTTTCGACGCCAATCTCGTTGCAGAACTCCATAACCATTTCATCGTCGCGCTTCTGCATCTTCCACCCAACTTTGTCGGCGAACTCATGCATCTTCTCCTTTTGTTCCTGGGTGAACTTCGTTCGGAAGCGTTTACGCGCGTGGTTGTGCGCCGGCGCCGGCGCGGCAGTGTTTTCCGGCGCGACGGAGAAACCACCGCCACCGGAGAGGGCGAGGAGCATGTGGGGGGCGGAGGGGTAGGAGGAGATCGGCGGAGGAGAGGCGGAGTTCGGACTCCGGTGCGATGGCGCCGGCGGAGGAGGGTGGTGGCGGTGGTAGGGCTGGTACTCTAGAACATGGTGCGTCGCCGGAGAAATGGGTGTCTCCTCCGGTTCGCGGCGGTGGAAGTTCCGGTGGCAGCCGCAGGCTGCGCATTTGATGGAGCTGGGGTCGTCGGCGGTAGCCGCCGTGGACGGCATGAACTCGCCGCAGCCGTCCAAAGCGTGGCCACCCAAGCTCGCCACGTGGTTCTTCAAGCATTCCTTGTAAACCACCGCGTTGGGGCGGTGGTTCGCATGGTGGCGCTTCAAGACGCCGTTGGAGAAAGACACCGGCTTTGGATTCGGGTTCGGGTTTTGGTGGATCCCGGTCGGCGTCTCTACGTCGGGTTCTGGCGATTTCGCGGCTGCGTTTGTGGCGGTTGTTGTTGCTGTTGCTGGTGCTGGTGTTGGTGTTATTATCTCCATCCTTGTAAAAATTAATAACAAATAATACTAATAATTAAGCCAAAACCGTTGCTTTTTGTGACGACTTCATCAAAAGTGTTGCTTAAACTTGAGAGAAATGGGAGTGAGTGACTGGTTATGTGTTTGTTGTTGTTTATGTTGTATGTTGGGCTAAAATTGAAGAAGAGAAAAAATTGAGGGGAAAAAAAGAAAGAATTGAAGGGAGAGGGAGAAGAGAGAAGAGGAATGAAGAGAAGAGAAGTTGATGATGTTTTTTGAGTGAGAGACTGTTGATAATGAAAAATCAGGCCTATGTGGTTGTCCCTTCTTAACCACTTGTTTTTTTAACCCTGGTTCTAATCTATGGTTAAGTTATTGACCCTACTTGGGGGTTAGATGTGAGTAATAAATATACCCTTGATTCTCTTACGCTACTATTTATTAATTCTACTTATTATTATTCCGTCAAGGTAATAATATTAATATATATTGTATTAATTAAAGAATTAATAAAAACAACATTTTTTTATTAAAAGTTACGTTAGAAATACATTCATTAAAATATGAAATATATATATATATATATATATATATATTACCGGTGTAAAAAAATGTATATTACGAATAAATAAAAAATATGATTAGTATGATTTTTGAAGTAATCATTATAGAATAAAATATTATTAAATACTTATATCAATTATGATAAGATTTTTTTTTGTTTAACTATTTGTTTTAAATTCAAGTCCCACTTAATTTAAATAAAATTGTCTTCAATAAAAAAAATGTGATTTATAAAAAGAAATATAAATCAGTGAAGTAAAATTCTAATTTTAATTAAAAATCATACAAAAAATATCAATGAAGTTGTATCTAAATTGTGACTTTATTGTAAAAATAAATACTATCAAATGATAATTTGTTATTAGATAATGGTATAATTTTTTTAATATAGATCATTTTCTCTAATTTTAAGAAAAGTTGTTGTTAATATCTGAAATTATTATTATTGGTTTTTTTTTTCATTATTACTGTTGGTTGTTAGTTGTTACAATATTATTATATTATATAATGTGATTTAAATGACTAGAAGAATGGATTAGTGAGAAGCAAGGTTTGTGGAAGGAGGGAGGAAACGAAATAATGAATGATGAGTGGAAGAAACGATGGTGAGTTGACCCTGTGCTAAATTTTGAGGCCACTGGCCTGTAACCCATGTTAATTTGTCAAGCTGGCAACAGAGGACAGGTTCCGCAGTTAAATAATTATTGTGCTTGTTTTAGGGAAGCCAAAGCAAATGTATGTTGTAAATGTAAATCTAAATGTATATTTATTTACCAACAAAGTACAACTACACATAATTGCTAGATGTATAGGTTTTTTTAAGCAAATTAACACAGCTTTGGTTGATTTTGTAGAAATATGTATCGAGAAGATTTTGTTGAAACTTGAAAGAGAAAAAAATTATTTTGGTAATTTTTATGTGTTGAAGGTTAGTGTTTGACAAGATGTTTTAATTAGTTGTTAATTTTTTTATTATTTAAAAAATTTATTTGATTATTTAGTATATGAGTTTATTTAATAATTTTTAATCTCACATTTTTTAAAACATTACTTGAAATATTTTTTTTAAAATGTTTGTTTTTAACTTTTAATTTTTATATTTATTTCCTTTTTTCTTAAATATTTATTAGATTTTTTTTAATTTTTTATTTAAGATAAAATTTTATTATTTTTAGCATTTATGTAATTGTACTGTTTTCAACCACTTCAATATATAATTTTATCAAATAAATATAATTTAATAAGATAATTTGTCACCTTTTAACTATGTATCAACTATCTTCTAGATTTTTAATTTTTAGGTAACTAACTTTATAGCTAATTTAATCAAATTTAATCTTAGTCTCAACACTTTTAATTATGAAAATATCTTGATTACTATATTTATTTACTTTTCTTTTCTCAACCTTCTCACTCTTCAATGAACAGACATAGTAAAAAGGGAGTGGCATTCTTGGTGAATTTAAGCAAAAAGAGGTGGATGCACCACATACCTTTATTCTAAAAATTGAAAGGTGTCTTTGTCGGCACCGGAGATATTCCGGACACCGTGCAATTTAAAACGGGGTGCGGGGTGCGGGGTGCGTCCACCATCGTGACAATATTATACTAGAATATTGAACCATAAATGAAACTAAATAATATAATCATATTTTTATTTCCTTATTTCATAAAGTAAAAAATATCTTCTTCAATAAAATCAAATAAATACTTTCATTTACAAATTTGAATTTTTAATAAGATATAATAATGTAATGAAATACCAGGAAAAAAAGTTAATGTAATGAAATGAAATATATTTAACTCATAAAAAATTAAATATATTTGAATTAATTACACTTTTGCTTCTTGTTAGTTCTGAAATTATGGTTTTTTTTCAAATTTGATTTTCAATTGTATAATTTTGATCCATTTGATGATTTGATATTTATATTTTGATATTTAATATTTAATAACAAATTCTAACTTAGAATATAATAAAATATTATGTAACCTAAAGTATTAGTGCAGTGATATAAGATTGATCAAGTTGTATTTACGGGTGAGAATAATTTGTTTAATGAAATAATTTGTGCTAACATTTATTTAAAACCCATAAATCACGAAAAAACTAGATTATTTTACAATTCAATTAAATTGAAAATATAGTAGTCTCTAACTAGAATAAAAAAATAGAATATTATGTTAGTATAAATATACTAATAGGATAATGTACTAGAGTGTTACATGTATATTTTATTAAATATTATATTATGTAATAAATAAAAAATACACAACTACACAATTTTATAAAAATCAAATTAATAAAAAAAAACTAAATTTTCTATAGAATCAAAGGTACAGTTAGATCAACTCACCAAACATATTTTCTAGTGTCCTCATATCATAAATAATTTACTTATAAAACAATATTAATGCCATCCTACGTTACTTAGTTTTATTCAATTTTAATACTGTAAGCATAGTATTGTTTTGTGTACCGTAAGACCAGGACAGGAGGTGTTCTTTCTAATTTCTATTGTTTTCGGACAGAAAAGCCCTTGAAGTTTGGGGAAAATTACTTTGTTGCATGAACTGGCATTGCTCGTCAACCATAGTTACTTATAATCACAATTAAGGACGTAAGAAGGGTCCCAAATCACCCAACACGTGTTAAACGAGAGCCACGTACTGACACGTGTGAGTCAGCCATGCAAGAATGAAAGTCAAAGTTACCAAGTACTATAGTGGTTAAATAAAGAATTGATGGAGTTACTAACATTAATGAAGTAATTAATTGGGACAAAAAAGAAATTATAAACAAAACAAGAAAAAGCCAAAAGGAAAACAGGGTCCGTTATGGAGGGCACTGAGTTTGGAGCATAGGCAGGTACAGGGCTGGTTGAAGGCAAATCAATCAAAGAAGAAAAAATAAGTAAAAAGTTAAAGAGTTGAACTTTTTGTCTTCTTTAAACTACATTTTTTTTTTCAATGTGTCTCCATACGTACACGTTAAAAATATTAAATATGTTTTCTTAAATATTTAAAAATAAATATTAATTAACTTATTATTAGATTTTTTTCAATTTATGATGATATTGATATAGAATAATACTTATTAACTTTATTAATGATTAATTTTTATTAAAAATTTAACTAATTATCTTTAGTAAAAATCTTCTTTCCAACTACACTATTATAGGATTTATTATATTAATTTGGTTTTTGAAAAAAAAATATAGCAAACTAATTCTTTCAAACAAAAATATAAGGAAAAAAATTCTTAATTTCATAAATTTTATATAAGTCAATAATATTTTTAATGTCAGATCTTGAACTTAAAATCTAGTCTTTACTAAATTTTTTCAATAAAAAAGGTGAATATATTTTCATTATTGACAATGAATTCTTGTAGAGAAATCCTGAAGATCTACACAGTGTTTAAAATAATATTTTTTCCTTTCTCTTTTTCTCTAGGATCTTAATATGATATCTACTACTAAAGAAAAAAATGAGAGAAATATTGAGAGATATTATATCTTACGTGACACTAGAGTCCACCAAAAAGTTATCTAAGATATCAAATCTAATATGTTTATAATATATATATATATATATATATATATATATAAGTGTGATTTCTTTACTTTTTCACTCTTACTTTTAGTAACATGGTATTTTAACTTTACAAACTTAATAAATAATGGTTATACAATAAAACAAGTTTTTTTATTGCGATCAAACATTTTATTCAATATTCTAAACCTCTACAGTTTTCACTCAATATTCTCAAAACCTTTGCAAGTTCTTCATTAATATTCTCTAAATCTTTGTAGGCTCTTGGTCAATACTATCTCGTCTCTAGAGGCTTTACCAAGTATTCTTCCAAAAAGTCTTTTTAGGCTTCAACCCAAAACAATAACTACTGTTTGACTCACAATACAACTACATATATTCACTTAAACTTCAAAAGCTACAATCCCCAAGTTGTTTTGGAGTTTTCCCCTTCTTTTCGTAAGGGGTATGGACAAACTACACATTTTGGGATATTCTCTTCATTGTGGCTCCTCTAATGAAGGTGTTTACCGACACTCTTTTGGATTGACTATCTTTAACTCTAACCTTAAGTGTTTTAGCTTAAGAGGTTTCTTCTAATATGGGATATCTTCTCAAGCAACTCAACTCTTTTCACCTTACCTTCACTTTCTAGCAGCTCTTCCTTACAATGAGCCTTTTCAAATTGATCTCCATAAATAAGCGTTAAAGCTAGTTGTTTATGGTTGTTGGAGGGAATTTTCAAACATTTGAAAATTGAATGAATTGTCCAATTCATATATACATCTATAGGTTTATTGTCTTCTCCTCCAATCTTTTGCAGCTTATCAACTTCAATATATTGCACTTTCATCACTCTTCTCCCCTTGGCAACTTGCATAATTCAAATTTTAAATATGGTCATTGGTGCTTACTATTGTGTCTTAGTGGTTGCCTCAGGACATCTTCTTGAGCTTGTCATGGAATGTCTTTTGAAGATTGTTTTGCAAGATGTCTTCTGATGTTGCTTTTTGTTACTACATTGTTTTGTGAATCAATCTTTTGATCTTCCAAATGCTTCATTTTGATGAGGACTTGATATCTCCTATAAGTTTGTACTTTTGAATACTTGTAGGTCTTCTCCAAAGCTTGATGCTTCTAGTTTAGTTCTTCTGAACATTGAACTATTGCTTTTGACATGGATGCTTCTAGTGGGTGCTTTTTAATAGTGTGTCTTCACTCTTCTGTTTAACAATGCTCTTTTGATGATACTCGAACCATCTACAACTTATGATATCTATCATTAACTAAATATATCATTTGAATCATTCTTATGATCAAACACATCTTCTTATATTTGTATTTTGATATGAAAAACATGATTGCCTTTCATGCTTTTGGTCAGCTACTCTTTTGGTAGTCCTTCTTCTAATTTGGCAAAATCTATGTCTGGAAAGCTGTCATCTGCAAGCTGATGCTTCACACCTTTCTGCATGCTTCTCATCAAGTCATGTCTTATAAAACACATCTTAAAGCAAACATTTAGTAGTTAAGTTCATATATAACTTATTATAATTTGTTTTTTGAAAGATTGCTGTCATTAAAACTTAAGCCTCGAAACAAGTTATGCTTCAACAAACCTTAGATGATTCTACTCTCTTAAAATTTCATTAATATATGTTATTTGGCCCTTTTGTCTTATTTCACTAACTAGTCATTTGGGTTTATTTGCTTAAAATACTCCATCAAAACTAAATTTATACATACTCCTCATCATAACAATACCTTGGCTAAGACTTACACATGTTCAAACAAATGTTTTTTTCAGCTTCAAAAACACATATAGTCATTATGGATGCATTTGAAGTATGCGATGATCAAATTAGACACAAGAATAAACTCAAACCATCATATATCATTTCAGCATGAAAACTCATATTATACATGGAATACCATGGAGAGACTAAATGTTCAACCATGATTCAAGCATAGACAAGTCATAATATTTATATATAAAAAAATCACTCTTTTTTTACACATTTCAAAGTAAAACATCAATACAAAAAAATTTGATTATTAGTTTGTTTGGCACGACAAATAAATTCGAATTTGTGGATATATACGCATGCAATCCCGCTTGAACTTTGATGGGAAAATTTGTTTTTATTGAACTTGAGTTCGAATTTATGCCAACTTGTGAAATTAGTTTCCATGCAATGATGAAGCTTCTTAGCATTATTTATTTATTTCAATAAAAATGAATATTCTTTGGTCGTAGTCATTTTATTATATTTAATCGAATAAGAATGCATTGTTAGTATGATTTAAAATTGACTATTAAAATCATACTATCTTCATTCTTTAATCAATTCCTATTAAGTACTACGCTCTTGAATATATTTCATTGCTTTTGTTATTTATGGATGTTCTTTTTTGAAGAAAAAAAAAGTTCTCAAACACTTGTGATAATTTAATTTTATTAGTGATATTTATAATTTAAATTTGTGAAGTGGTTCCATGTGGGTTTTCCATAACAGTCAAACCCCATAAAATCTGCCAGGAGTAGAGGTGGTGTTAATTTTTGTTCCCACCTTGTATAAATCCAACTAGAGATTGATCACGTCTTTTAGGAGATAGAGATGAGAAGAGTCAAACCTGTTATCGATTCGTCTTGTTTTCGTAACTAAATTCTAGAATGTGGTGAAAATAAATAAATAGTTTTCTCAAGTTGAATGCATCATAACTCTTTCGAGCTTCAAGATTTCTATGGTGAAAAGTTGATTATTATGGTGTCATCGTATAAACAAACATATGCTATAATAGGTTGTTAGGATTAATTAAAACTTCCATCTTAAAAGGGAATTAAACTCAACATAATCATATATACCTAATATTATTAAGATGAATAATTTTTATATTTATGAATATATTATGACTTATATAGTAGATTATTTATGGGTAATTAATGTGTACATGTGATGAGATGATGATTAATTATTCTATTTTTGTTTGTTACTACGATGATTATTTCAATGTTTTTCAAGAACATATATGTATATGCATGTGAATATTGAGTAGTGTGAGTGTTGGCATATATTATGTGAGAATTTCTACCGTGTTCCGTTAATTTGGGGTATTGATACGGTTCATTTTTCAATCAATGAACTAAGTTGTATTATTATATTGTTATTTTAAAATTTAATGATAATTTTAAAAAAGAATTTATTTTTTTAAAAATAATTGTTAACAAAAGATTAATTTAAAGCAAAAAAAAAAACATGGGTATGCCTATTTGCATAATAACAAGCAATATGATATGATGACAAATAAAAAAAGAGATAAAAAAAAAAGTGTCCATTAATAGTATAGCCATGATACCTTGATGATCTTTCTTGATAACATTGTAAAATCAAGAAAGTGCCCGTTAATCTGGGGGTATTGATATATTGTTGTGATTTGTTCATAATATAATACATAAAGAGCCATAGACGCGACCGTCACATAAAATCTTTCAAATTCTAATTATACTATATAATAAATATATTATGGAAGTATAGTTTTTATAGAGGAATTATGGAAGTATAGACACTATATATAATACACATCTTGCAAAATTTTATGCATAATTACTCACAAACAGGGTAAAAATCATACCAATTGCAAGTAGTTTTATTAGATATTATTGGGTTTGAATTCGATTATATCATCACTACAATCTTCCAGTTTTATTTTATTTTCTAGATAATTGATGTGATTTTTTGTTCACGTGTAAGTTAACAGTAATTGTTGTTGATCGATGAGTTGTATTTTCAAATGCAATGCTAACTACAATTAATCACGTATGATCATTTTGTTTATCGATTAGCTGAGAATTTGGTTAGTTAATTATTTTATGGTGAACGGATAATTAGTTTTCTACCAATTAATATACGTAAATCATTGTGTTGTTCCATTTTAATTAAAAACCTTTCTCATTCACCAGAGTACTTGCTTAATTAATTTCCTTGCCAATTTTGAATAGTTCTATCATCTCTATCATATATTTTGCATCACAAATACCCACTCAAAGCATTTACATTTTACATTCCTACCTGATGGGTGATGACATTGTACAGAAAAAAAAAGTGTCCATTGATAGTATAGCTACGATACCCAAATTCAAGCTTACAAATTAGTACGTGGCTAACACAAGATCCAGTAGCTTATAAATATACATGTGCTCTCTGACGGGACAGTCCACCTTCCACTAATTTCCCATTTTTAGAAATAAGGTGGGGGTGAGAGTGAAAATTACATTTTGGGTGCATTCTTTGTGACCTATTCGTCACTTACAAAATTATTTTGAAGAAGAAAACACACTATAATTGTTGATGGGTGTTCAACATGATAATAATTACTTTCATGATTCAATCCAGTTGGATTTATTATTTCCGTGACTCAAAAGTTTAGGATAATTCTATGAGATTCCTTACGAACAAATTAATTGAATATGAGAAAGGGGAAATAATAACTCAGAGAGAAAAACAATATAGTTGATTAGTTTTTCAGATAACATGAATTTCAATGTCTAAAAAAAATCAAAATATTAATAAATAAAGGGAGAGCCAGAGAGGTATCAATTTTGTTCTCATATCTAATTAACCAAGGACCCTTCTCCCTACATATATAGATATTTAAGAAGAATTATATGCACAAGTATTCTCTATGTGAAAATAAAGGGTTTTTCCAGCGAGCTTTATCTTTGTCTATTTAATTACGTTCCTGAGAAAATATACTTTGCTTCGTGTAAAATTCTACCCATTCAGTAAATGGTTCATTTGTTTACATTCTTTTAAGAATATGTGTCTAATTAAAAAATATTTTAAAAGAATATTTTTAATTTAAATATTTTTCAAAACAATTCTCTTAAACAAATAGTAAGTTCTAAAAGAATACAAATGTAACATACAATTATTTTTTTTAAAGAAAAAATTGTACAAATAAACGGACCTGTCTAAGATAGAAGTAAAATGAATAGAGACAGTAGCGTTTGATAGCCTATATTATTTCTTTCATTGTTTATCATTACTTTTCCTGACTATATCTTATTTTAAACTCTATAATCATTCAATCTACTACTGAAGACAAGGTTGTAAACCTAGAGCCTAATGCTTATCTTTCAATCAACAAATATAATTATATATAGGCTCTAACCTTAGTTCTCTTTTGTGAAAGGAATAGGGGGTGTTCGGATAATAATTACTCTAATCATATTGCTTGTTTTCCCATCAAGTAAGTTGATTAAGGTGGAAAGGATATTAAAGTCTCTACCATAAGTGGCAATGAATTAAAATAATACAATTCAGCAAATAAACAAATATATATTTCACAGTTTGAAAAGGAAACAGCAACATCGAAAAAGATGGCACAAGGAAGGTGCCAACTCTACCCCCCGATTTTTCAACTAAAAAATAGAGACAGACAATGAACCCCACCTCAATTCGCTTTCACTTCTCACATCGAACAAAAATAATAATAATATCAACAATTGAATCTACCAAATTAATTATTTTGAAACAGTGTCTCTATTTTGGTTTTTGTACTAAATGTTTGGTGAACTATTTTTCGTTACTAAAAGAAAATTAATTAATACGTCCTTTTGATTGAAAAAAAAAAACATCCTCAATGATTTTATGGATAGTCATCTCATTTACATCCCAAGCGTAATGCACGTAGACCCAATAACATATATATGATCCAAATCCGTCCAATAATTGCATGATTGTTATAAGGATATTTTTTATTCCTATAGTTTTCTTGTAATACATATCAATAATTGAAACAACCCATCGTAGAAAAATTGAAACCCATGCTTGTAGCTCAGAAATCATGGGATCAAAACTGATTGCATTATTTTTGGCCTGACTTGAAGTTGAAGATCAAGGGCAAGAAGCTGAAAAATGTACCCTAGAGCTAGGGTACGTATAGGAAAGAGACATAAGGAAAAGTGGAGAGGAGCCAAATATATATATAAGGGAAATATAACCAGGGGTTCAGGCGCACTATCATGACTCACTGCTCTATGATTTGCCATTACAACTGAACAAGTGAAACAACCCAATGAATCATAAAAATAAACCATTGAACCAAACATACCTTCTTTGGAAAAAAATAAAGGAAAATAAAAGAAGGAAGGAATGTTATGTCACTTTCTCCTTCAATTCAATCAATCCAAGTTTTTTTTCTTCGATTCCATCAATCCAAGTTATTAATAACGGATAGGATGGAACACGTATATCTAGTTGAATGATTGAATACCCATTCCTCCGTAATTATACATATAAAAATATTTCAACTAACTTATATTATTTAAAAAATAGTTAATTTAATTAATTATATTAAATACATTAATTATTTATTCTAGGATTCTAAAATTATCTTTTCTTATCATTTTATCTACTTAATTATTTTTTATTAATTTTTAGAAAAAATAATAACTAAGTAAGAGTGTTTAGAAGAAAAAATAATTAATGTATTTAGAAATTAAAAATTATCTTATAAAAAAAGAAAAATAAAATTTTAAAACAAATCTATAATTAAAAATGGAGGAAGTGATACGAACAAGGGAAATCAGTGACTTTGCGGAGAACCTTAAAAATCTTGGAGATATGTATTACCAAATTAAATTCTTGTGACTTAATAATATCTATTCACTAATTAAAATCTTGGAGATATTTATTACCAAATTAAATTCTTGTGACTTAATAATATCCATTCACTAATTAAATGTTCAATCCAGATTACACAAAAATATTTGTCCGGTGTTTGTTTTAGATAATAGTTAAAGCTCAACACAAAATAAGAAGAACAATACTGGCCATGGACAAAAGTCTAAAATTTTGTAACTTGCTAAATAAAGGAACAAGATTTTGCCACACTACAAAATATCCATAAATTTAATGCTTTTGAGAGTTTTTTTTATTGAAAATATAAAAAAAATTTAGTAGAAAAGTTCTCAAAAATATTTCTAACTTTATATCTAAAGAGTCGATCTTTACAGCTTTAATGAGTTTATAGACTTTTTCAACATGTTTTATAATTTTTACTTAACCAAAAACTTGTGCTTAGTCCAATTTTATGTAAATAAAGTCATTTATTAACATAGAAATTACCATAGTCTACTTAATATAGGCATTGGAGCCCAAGAAATAATGAAAATTTATATTGATAAGTTAAATAAAAAATCACGCATACACCAATTAATATACATTAGGAGTTTTTCACTAATAAACTATAAATAATTATATAAATGAATTTGACACTACATTTTAATTTAAAATCTTAAAGTTCATGATTATAATTTTTTTTTATAACTTATACGATATTTAACTTTTTCATTTTTATCCAATATACATAAGTTTGTTTACTTTCCCAAAAAAAGTCCAAAGGAGATGATAAGTATAACAAACTAATTAATCAATCATGTTAGCAAGAATAGACTTCTTTGATTCATTTTTCTATCTATCTGTATCCTTGTCGGAGCGTCGGCAATACACTGCCAAATCAGGTTGGTCATTAAGAATATTTCACCCTTTCTTTTGTATATGATTGAAGAGAATATTAGAAGCCCAAAAACAAAACCAAAAGAGCGAGCTCCTCTAAGAACCAATTAAAGAGGAGGAATCAGACAAAAAAGAATTCGAAGCAAACGTAAATAGTTCCAACAGTCATGTGATACTCTAAGTTTTGTCTTAATATTTTTTAGCAAGGAAAACACTATATAAACCCATCTTAAATCTAAGATGGCATTCTATAATTATAGCTTGCATTCTTTTGTTTTATTTAGTGTATTCTAACTAGTCTGGGGTGCTTCTTGGTTCTGTACATCTTTCGGGGTTGATCTTTTCTGGGTTTTGTGGAGACTATCCCCCTTTAATTTGTATCTCTTCTGGTCAACTCTTGAATACCTTGTGTTATGTTTTGGCTAACATTAATCAATAAAATTCATATAAAAAAAATCTAAGAGTGCAAGAGACTGAGTTAGACTGCATTTGACATGTTATTTCAGTAATTTTTTTAAAAAAATTTACTAGTTAAAAAACTTGTTAAATATTTAATAAATAAATTTTGTTTTTGTAGCTTATAATTTTAATTTTAAATGATACTTGAAATAACACTTTCATAAAAGTTAGTTTCTAATTTTTTATAATTATTTTTGTTTTATCTTTGAAATGTATATTACATTTACCTTTTTACTCATTTCCACGTAAGGTAGGATTTTAATATATATATTCCATTCATAAGGTAGGGTTTTATTATTATTATTATTATTATTACCATTTTTATAAGATAAGGTTTCTTATTGTTAGTCTTTTATTGCATAAGATACTGATAATGATGGATAGTAAATGTATTTTATTTTTATTTTTGAATAATTTTTATATCACACTATTTTATTTAATTGTTGCACTACTTACATTCTTTTCTATTATTTTTAATATTATGCTTCAAAATATTTTAACTATTAAATTAATTAAGATAATGAAAGTATGATGTCTACTTAAAAGTATGTTATTTTTACTTTTTTTTTAAATATGATTGGAAGTATTTAAGATATAATATAAGAAGAATAGTAGAACACACTATTAAAAAATAATTTACAGTAAAAATTTCAATTAAAATAATTGAACTATAATTAAAAAATTTAAGAGTTTAAAATTAATTAAAAACTAAAACTATTCCAAAATATATTTTATCAATAAAATAAAATAAAAATTTATATAAAATATCATATTAATATGTATATTTCACTCATTTTACATTTCTCTATCAATTGAACAATTGAACAGATTATTTTATCAAAAACTTATAAACATAGTTTAACAACTTTCAGTTACCAATTAGTTTTTCAGTTTCTAGCTAACTTTTATCAGTTTTTAGCTACTACTCACTTTTGTCTCTATAAAACAAATCTAAGAGTGCAAGAGAGTGAGTTAGTGAGTTTTCAAATTGAGCGAGTTTCTTTTTAAACTATGTTTGACAAACTAGCTAAAAAATAGTTAAAAGTTGAAAAATTAGCTAAAAAGTTAAAAGCTTATATGGTAGTTGAAAATTGAAAAACTAAGGGCATGTTTGGGGTAATTTTTTGTTTTGAGTTTCGAAAATTTTAAAAAATAACAACTAGGTTTTAGTTTGTTTTTTAAAAAATTAAACTAGTTTTAAAAATATGATTAGATTCAAATAAACTCATTTTGAAAGTTTCATATCATATTAAAATTAGTTTAATAGTGCTTTTGTATGATGGTGACAACAATGGTGATGGTGGTGATGTCATCAATAGTGACGACAATAAAGATATCAGTAGTGACTGCAATGGAGGTGACAATGGTGGTGCTAGTGGCAGTGACAACATGGTGGTAGTGACAGTCAATGGTGGCGATGTTAATGGTAGTGGTGGTGGTGACAATGACAAAAGTGGCGTTTGTAGTGGTGGTGGTGGTAACAATGCCGACGATGATGGTAGTGGTGACAGTGGTGGTAGCAGTATTGGCGGTCACAACAAATAATGTTGGTGTGGTGGTGGTGGTTGCGACAATGTTGGTGATGGGGTGAGGAAGGTAATATTGCTGGTAGTGGTGGTAGCCACGCTGATGGTGATGGTGATGTCGATGGCAACAATGGTGGTAATGACACTGGCGTTGGTGGTGACACTAAGTGGTGGTGGTGGTAATGCTAGTGGTGATGGTGATGTCGGTGTCAATGGCGAGGGCAATGACGATGATGGTGACGATAGCAGCGTTGAAAGCCAGTTATGGTAGTCACAACAATAATGATTGTAGCAGTGGTGTGGTGATGAGAATGACAATGACAATGATAATATTGGTGGTGGTAGTCGTGACAGTGACAATGATGGTGGTGGTGATAATGGTTGTAGTGGTGGTGACAATAAAAAATGTTATTATTAAATGTGAGAAATGTGTGTTTTTTAAAACTAAAAATCAAATTTACAAAATATCTTTTCTTGATTTTAAAAATAAGTGTAAAAGTGTTTTGAAAAGGATTTAATTGAACTTAATTAAGAATTGAATCACTAGAGTATAGGTTTGGTGCTTCGATGATCAATTGAACAAAGAATGTAAAATGTTTAATTTAAATATAATAACCATTAAAGCAGGGGTTGTTTCAATCAAGCATAATTATTGTATCTTGAAAGAAAACATCCATTAATGATAGTAGCTAGTTAATCCACCTTAATTTTAATCTAAACAAAATTAAGCAGAGACTTGATAAAAGAAATGAGCATAAAGATAATATCAATGGATTCATTTGTTGTCTTAGGGATTACAAAGATATTCATGCCCTAGATACTCAAAAGTAAAATTTGTAAAGAATTTAATTTGGCTTAGGCTTACATGTCTTTCTTATTTATATATTATTCAATTTGCTCATTTCTACAAAATCCAGAACTTTACCTTTAGAATTGAACTCCAATAATAAAAAAATTCAATTTTCTAATTATTTCAATTTTCTTAATTCATCATCAAATTGATTTTTTAATAAAATTAAACACAATCCAATATGGAGTGGTTTGAATTGGATCAATTTTTGACCTTTTTTTTTTCTTTAGAAAAAATGATAAGATATATAATAAACATAAAAAATAATTGAAAATATCAAATTTCTCATTAATAAGTTATTAGATAGCTAATAATAGTATATTAAATTATAGGTTGTTCGAATATATGTCATTAAAAATAAATTTATAAGGATATTTATATATGCTTATTTAAATAATTACTATAAAATATTTTAATTAAATGTATTTTTATAAATAAATATAAGTTATGTGATAATTGTATAAATATATAAGAAATAATAATATAAATGAAAGTGATTTCATAAATTTTCAGATAAAAATATACATATATCTATAATTTCAGTTTGAATTGTATCAATTTTTAAAATTAAATTTGAAAATCTGAAATTTGTTCAAATATAAAAAAATAGTTTTTTTCTAGTTTCCGATTTATTCAATTTTCAAATAATTTGATTTTATTTGTTAAATTAAATCGGATTATGAAGACCTTATGATCTATCCACCACACGAGGTGACCAAAAAGTCATTACCATTAGGTGTAATAGTGTGTTTGGATATTTGTTCCAACACCTCAAACGTCAGTTTATTTCAATCCATGCAGAAAAAACTTTCTCATTTGGATACATTAGAATGTGTGTGAACAGTTATTCAAACCCATCCTAAATGTTCCATTGACATGGGGGAGCAACCTCATGTTTAAGATAATTATACTAATTTTAATACCCAAATTCCAAGAAAGTTCTAAGGTAAATTAAGGTGTTCCCCGCTACTGCAAATTCCCTTTCAAAGGATGGAATCCAAAGGCCTTCTTTAGACTACAATATTTATTTTTGAATTAGAGATATTGACAGTGGCTAGGTCTTCCGAGGAAATATATATTATAAGAATCAAATCTGCATATTCTAATTTATATTTCTTAACTTACGTGGACTACCTTAAAAAACAAAAACTTATGTAGACTCAATAGCTTATAACATAATGCATGGTAAGTTAGAAAGGAAGGAAATAAGAAGAAAAAAAGAGGAAAATACAACAGGGATGAGGGAATTAGTCTTTTTTTTAATACAACAGAGGTGATAACTGCATAAATAAATTAGACGTTTATTAAATTTAAAAGTCATTTTTTCAGTAATTATTATGTCTTTTAATAAAAATATATAGGTGATATTAAAATGTTTATTAATCATTAGATTATTAATCTATTAACAGGTCTAATTCGATTGTTTGAATTATGTATCTTTTAAAATATTTATGTTCAATTCCTACAAATAAATAAATATCACG
Organism: Glycine latifolia; assembly: GCA_013407115.1. Taxonomy (NCBI): domain Eukaryota; kingdom Viridiplantae; phylum Streptophyta; class Magnoliopsida; order Fabales; family Fabaceae; genus Glycine; species Glycine latifolia. The sequence goes on from CM023942.1 coordinate 3,347,120, forward strand.
GTTAACCTATTTAAGGTTGATATAAAAGTATTATTGACGTACAATAAAAATAAGTGTGATAAAATCTTATTTTCTTATTGGTGAAAATCTATATTATTAATTTTTGTCCATTATAAATTATCTTTTTACATACTTATATGTGGTTTATTTGTCCCAGAAGTTATATTTCAGAATATGTTTCATTTTTACATGCTAAATAAATTTTGTTGTAGTTAATTAGTCTTTTACTCTTTACCCAAATTCTTAAGGTATGATAGTACCGTACAGAGATATTGCTCAATTTGTTTATTTTTATTCAACCTGAGACTTGTTACACATACTTCTTACTCTCAAAAAAGTGGTCTCTAAATAGTAATTAGTGAGAAAATCGAAACTCTTTAAAGGTCAACATGCATGCATCTGAATCTTATTAATTATTATTTCGGTGATGACTTATAATTATTTCAAGTACAACTGAGTCCCCGCGCAAGATAAATTAACATGTCCTTCCTAATCTTTTTGTACCCAAAAAATTAGTTTCATTCAATCATTTTTCTACCACTTTTGAATTATAACAATTTTCTTAGGAGACTACTAATTAAGAAAACGACAACATGAAAATTTCTTTATTTCTGCCCTGGCCTAAAAGAACGAAAGGTAGAAAATAAGCAGTATATCACGATGTTAAACATGCAGAGATGTGTGAAAATTAGACCCATTAAGTAGGACCTGTGATATGTATTATACCACTTTTGAATGGTTTCCTTAAATTGTAGTCATAAGAGTAATTGTCAAGCACCAACCAACATAATATATTATTATTTGTTCTTTCACTTCTTTGTAATGTAAGCCCTACAAGGAAATATATCAGTTGTGGTGGCAATGCCAACTCAACTTATTGGGTAGGACAATCTAAATCTCAATCGCAGGGAAAGTGTAGGTCTTCTGTGCAAACCATGCTTTTCAATCCACCTCATCTATCTATGGATATGGCCCAGAAATCCCATGAGATAGAAAGGCCCTATGATTAAAATAATGGGTTATGGTAATATATAAGGCCTAGTCTCTAATAATTCATCACCCATTTTTGAAAATCCAGTAAACAAAAATTTAACATTTCAATTATTAAATCACCCAACTCGTGGATGAATTAATATAGAATTACTCAAAATCAATCAGTGTCTTGAAGTCACACTTTGATGAATTATGTTAAATAGTTAGACAAAGAGTTTTATTATTTATAATGATTTTATTTAACTTAAATATAATTATTTTTCATGAAAAATACTTATAATTTATATATATATATATATATATATAAATAGAGTAATAATATATGAATAGTTATATATTACATAAACAGGTATTTGATAACTGAATTTCCTTCTCTTTATTTATCTTAAGGTGTCTAATAACATCCAAGAATGTTCAAAGATCTTTATTCCAAAAAACGTTAGTCATTATCAAATACACACAACAATTGTTATAATTAAATAACTTAGATATTAGTTTTATGAATTTAAAGATCAATCAGACATAAAAAATTAAAGGATTAAACTATAAATTAAGAATACTACAAAAATAAAAAGGCTTTTAGTTCCTAAAAATATTTTTGTGATACAATATTTTTTTATCAATAAATATTAATTATTAATTTAATAATTTTTATTAGAGAATATTTGAACCCATAAGTTCTTTCTTCTTTCCCATTTTTTTAACTACCAAATCAATCTTATATTTCCGTGAAATAATATAATTTGAGTCTCAATTACTAAACATAGGTATTTATTTCTCCGTGAGAATTTTAACCTTGCTTCATGACCATTATATGGAAGACTACTATTTTTCGCTAGACTCGATTTGCAATACTACAAGAGTTTATTCAAGTAAATAGAGTAGAGTTTATTCTCAAAAAGTAGAGTTTCAACTCTTTACGCTTGTGATTTTAAATTCGATCACGAGATTCATGCATATCAAAGAAACACGACTGAGTAATTTTCACCTTAATTCCTAACCATACTTCATAAAACCGATCTCCCATTTATCATGTGAAAGGATATTTATCGATCCTTTTATGTGTTGGACCATTGGACGTAAATATTGTGTGTTGTGTATATATATATATACATATGAAAGTTTACATAGAAGAATAGGGCTTGGAGATTCATTCCTGTTGTACTAATCACACTGGCTTATAACAATAGTCTTTTAATTTCGAGTTTACTTTAAATAATTTTAAAATATTGATTAACCTTGAATTTGAAACAAATAGCTAGCCAGCGACTGCACATGAATCAATCAGTGAACGAATGTCTGTTGTAAAACTATTAAACAAAAGGGTGATGCCCTCCGAAAGCGAAGGACTGCCCAAAAGTTTCATGAAGATTAGCCTTTTATATATATCATTAAAAAGTTCTTAAGGTGGTCCTTTATATGATACAATTTTGTGGTTGGTTTAATTTGTGTCGACAATGAGACGATTGCAAGATAACGAATGCATTTTCTTGAGACTCCATTAATTGTTGAAATAATTAAACAACTTGATTCCAGTTTTCTAAATTTAAAGATTAATTAATTAATACAGTAAAAAAGTTAAGGACTAAAATTAATGTAAATCATGAATAATTTATCAATGCTAATCTAGGAGGAGTTTGGACCCCTTAAACCTGGAATATTAAATTAGATATATCACACAATTAATACGTACGGAGGGGAAAAAACCCACAAATAATAGGAGTTTCTCTTTAAAATATTATTGTAACCTAAGAAATTAGTCTATTATATTATCTATTGTGGATGAGAGGATATTCTAAAAGAAATCAAGAATAACTTTAGAGACTATAATTAGTGTATTTATCCCTTTATTATTAAGTGTATTGATCAACTGATGCAAATTATTTCAGTTTAATTGGATTCAAGTTTTGAGTATATAACTACATTAAATATTTAAAGGGGGAGTTTTGTTGCTCATTTTAATCATATGCGGTTCAAACATCAAACATGATTACCTTAAGTAAAAGATATTGGTGATATAAAAAGAAAGTCTATTTACTCCTTTTTAATTTTGTGTTGGTGGATGTAAAGATTTTGTATACATAGAAATGGAAAGTTTAGTATTTTTGTCATTCAAATTTATAAATTTGTTTGATTCAATTTATTCTTATAATCACATGCCATCATTTCCTCTTTGTTTCGTCTCCCAACTTAAAAAGCTTTCTTCTAATCAGATCTATTTAACATGGTTAATTGAGTCCAAAAACATGTCTAATGAAGTTTTGAATTAGGATTCTTTAATTTTAGTGTGCTCACTGCCATGATTAATATAAGTTTTTTCTTAACAGCATGGCGTATTTTGCTTTTAAAAATATTAAAATAGTATACATTTATTAAAACCTTTACCTTATAAAGGCGAATATGTGGAAGTTAACATTTTTTTATATATTTTCTAACAATTAAAAACTATCACAAAACTTTCTAGTTAACAAAAATTTATCAGAAATTCATCCATAAAATCAAAGTCAATTTTTTATAAATTTAACTTTTGTTTTGTCATCTTAATATTGGTGTGCAATACTTATCAATTTTATTAATAATTAATTTCTTGCATGAAAGTATTTACAAGTTCAATTTACACCAAACAACTAAATTTTTTAACAACTACACTACTCTGTTTTAAAAAAAATATACCCCATTTGAATAATAAAGAAAGATTTAATTGTACTTTTATCTTTAATTTTTTAATTTTTGATAAATTTTATATCTAACTTTTTAATTTAGCACATTTTACTCAAATTTTTAAGAAATATGCGAATTTTATCTTTGTCCTTTATCTACCAATAAGTACAAAGTTAGGAATAAAATGTTGCAAAAATAAAGTTAAGAGTAAATTTTGAAAAAAATAATAATAAGTTTGGATAAAAAGTACAATATGTTAATAATAAAATTACGGACGGTAAAGTTTACAAATTTTTTAAAAGTTCAAGATAAATGCGCCAAATTGCAAATTTAGAGACAAAATTCGCCAAACTTCCGCTAATAACAAGAAACCACCATCATTGACAAATTAAATCTTAAACTTTCATGTTACCATTAATCATCTTTATTATATACCTAGTTATATCCATGTCAAATACCAAAACATCCTCAAAATGATGAAAAATCAATACCCCTAAATCAACAACATTCCAGGACCCTCCTCTCCTACATCGTTGCCAGCAATAACCAACCACATCCTGTGAACATGTTCATCATTGTCCCAATTAATCTTCAAATTGCCCTCTCTCTCAGACACACAACACCTAACACTAAGTCATCTATCCAAGCCTCCCTTCCCACCTCTAGCCTTATATTTTTTGAAAAATAAAGAATGATGAATCATCTATGGAAAGAGAAGAAGAATGTCAACAACAATGAAATAGAAAGAAGTAAAGAAAATAAGAAAAAAGAAGTTCTAATGCAAAATAGTATTACTATATACTCAATTAAATATGTTAAATGTCATGTAGGAAAGTTCCTTTAAGTCAAGAGAAAAAGGTAATAAACAAACAAAAAATATAAGGATCATCTGTTGCACATACATGAATATCTTTTAAGTTTCCCTTGTGTTCCAATGCTATACATCTGTTACACATATAAGGAATTATCATGTCCACACGAGGCACTCAATATTGAGAGGACTACGATCATCTTGCAATGTCAAGCTTTAACATTGCTTTAGCTAAGAGAAATTTACGATAGAATCATCACCTCTCATGCGTTGTGATCATCAATTCCCGGTATAGTCCATTTAGAACTTATTTGATTTGCAACAACAATCAATTTCTCCCACCATATATAGCTTACTACCTTTGAATATAAAATGTATGACTAATTTGGGACCACCTTTTAATGCTACCAAAAGCTAAAACAAAGTCAAGATATAATTATAAATAGTGAATGGTCATTCTCATTTTTATTGATAGATTTGGAGAATTCATGAAACAATTAGACAGTTGTGTTGCTCAATAATCATCAACTGACAGAAGCAAGCAGCTCTGTCTCACTCTACTCAAAATAAATAAAATTTCTCTTATCTTAATTACATTGTGAGACGCAAGTTTTGACTCTCTATCATCATTCATCATCATGTGGAATGTCGCACTATCTTCCACACTCATTAAGGAGCATCCAACTTCACAGCCTAAGTACCTATCTTCCCCTTTCGTGATGACATCTTCAAGTTCTTAGAATAACCACTTAAATAACCTTTCCTTCTAGAATAAAAATAACATATTAAAAGATCAAATATTCTTCTATACACATAAACTTATGGATTGAATATCTGACCATGTACTTAAAAAACATAATTATTATCAATCATATCACACAATATTGATATTATCATAATCAATGTAGTTATCACCTAAAATAGTTTTTTTTTTTTTCAAACTCAATTTCCCATTTGAAGGAGTGAAAAACCAAATTACAAGCTGAATGAAAGGTGAGGATGGTTATGAAATTGGGTGGCCCATTGTTCAAAGTGGTCTTATTCAAAGAGGTCCATGAACAGATAGGCTGGGCTCTAGCACATTGTAACACTTCACATATCGTTATTAATTATTATGGCATCTGACATATCTACCTACTAGTCCCTATCAACTACACAATTCTCAGAAAGTTAGAGTTTAAGACACTCTCAAAATGACAATTGTGCTCCAAATTGATCACAGCTATTAGTGAGAGGGAAGCATTGCAAGTACCCCTCTTGACCCTACTTGCCTCTCTCAACCACTGCACCCTTTAGTGAAAAACAAATGCCACGGTTCATACAGTATAGAGAAAGGTTGTCCTCTCTCAATCAACCAAGGAAAAGTACTCAATTAATACTCATAAGCCAGCCAGCAAGTGTTTAGTGCCATAATACGGTGTAGTGTCACTTCCACAACTGGCAATTTTGTTCCTGTGTTTTCCAATCAATGATGCATAGGTTGCTTATTAAAAGGTGCCACCCATGAGGGTTGTGCCTTAATTACCAGCTGAACTATTCTCCCCCACATAACAACACCTTTAGCTTCTAAATTACTGCTATCAACCAAGAATTAAGACAGCGCAAATATGAGAATATATACGAAGGAGTTAATTATTTTTTCTCTTCATCAAATTGTATCGTTAAGAAGAAAGTATTTTCACCTAGCTATGTCCACTTTGAAAAAATAATTCTTATGATTGTCATAAAGCTAATATTGTAGAGAAAGTATTTTCACCTATATTCACTTTTGAAAAAAAAAATAATTATTACGATTGTGATAAAGCTAATATCGTAGCATGTGCATTATTCAAGATAATGTTGATTTTTATATAATTAAAATTCATACGAAATAATATTCGTGAATGTATAAGTTACATTATAGTGTATAATTTAAATTGTAATATAATCTTATTTTTAATTAGATTTAAATATGATTTCAGTTCCTTAAATTTTAGTACCTTTTTGTTTTAGTTCTCCAATTAAAAATATGTTATTTTATTTTCTCAAATTCGTAAAATGTTATTTTTAACCTCCCAAATAAATTCGAGAGAGCAAAAAAAGTGGGGTTTTAGTCTTTTTTTTTTTAGTTCCACAAAATGAAGTTTTGAAACTAAAATCAACATTCTGATAATTTAAGAACTAAAAATATATTTAAGTTTTTTAAATTATTTGACATTTTAAAAAACTATTGAAATCTAATTTAGATATGAAAGATAATAGTTTGTGATGATTAAGAGAGAATTTTTTTGCTAGGTTCAAGAGTAGTGTATAAAATGTACTCCCAAATAATATAAAAAAAATATTGAAAATGCCTTACTGAGAGTATTATGAACGAAAAAATCTCTCTCTAAATTATATTTTAATTTATATTATTAAAGTAAGTATTGTTATATTTATAACACACTATATTTTGGTGTAGATAAAGTTTAAGGGGGAGAAGATGATTTCCGACTGGTATGCAAGGAAAACTTTCGGACTCAAAGCATTTAAAATTGTATTGATTATTGAATCAGAATCAAAGGTAGCTTTATTGGATCTTATTTCAAAGGGATATTGTTCCGTCATCTCATCCTTATGAGCTATTTGTTCATAGCATTTGGGCTTTCTTCAACTTTGCTTGGACAATTTCATTTCAACATACATTGCGAGATGTAAATGCTTTATGTGCAGATTGGCTACCCAAGAAGGGTACCCTGGGTGACTTGGTGTTAGTTGATGCTATAGGCATCACTCACACTAGATTATAATTGTTCTTTGTTTTTGTTATCTATTTCCTATTGATAGAAAAACACATATAACACACTATGAAATCATTAAATTTTTTAATCAATTATTATAATATATACTTCTTTTTTTTTCTTTATCCACACTTTAAAAATGCAAAATCTTAAAATCGATTAATGGAATAATAATAATAATCATAATAATAATAGCTTACAACTCCGATGGGTGATGGTAAACTTCTGGTCACTGTGGTAGTCCTTGAAGAGGAGATTTATGGCTTTCCTGTCAATGCCAAAGTAGCTAGAGACCGGACCCTTTGACATGGCTTCTGCACGAAGAATTGAAAATGGAAGAAGAAAAGAAACATTGTGAGCTAAATATTTTGTTATATCAATAGTTGAAAATTAAGAAATTATAAACTAATGCCAAAAATAAATTATATTTTAAATTTTTAAAGTCGTATTTGCTTTAAATAAATCTCGCAAGTTTAAACTTGTTACAAATTTGAATGCAATACATATTCAAAATTTAAATTTGTTAAAAATTAAAAGAATATAATAATAACTGAATTCAGCGTACATGTTTGAAAGTAAGCCTAAAATGGCGGCAACTTTGGAAAGTACGTGATATGTATTACTTGGATTTATACTTTAGTATAATTTTATTAAAGTGGTGGTAAAATGGATCAACGATCGTGATATGTCATTAACCCATTAGAAATGGGTTATCCTGATCATCTTTGGGTTGACGATTTGGTCCAACAAAAGTTGAAATATAAAATATATATATATATATATATATATATATATTTGAATTAATTTTATCTTTTATGAATATTAAATAATAAATATTAATTAAAAAAGTTGAATGTATAATATGTTACCTGAAAGTTTTTTAATAATAATTTATTTTAAAAATAAATCAAATAAAAATTAATGATATATGTATTAAATGTTAAATTTGTTTATTTTTAAAACAAAACTGTGCTGATAGATTGAATCATTGAATTGTCTTACCATTTTTTCAAGTCATTTTTGGCTAATCAAAATGGGATGAGTTGAAAATTTCAATCCAACTTAAAATAATGGACTAATATAGGTTCACATGACGGGGCAATTTTTGCCATTTCAACATATCTGTAAACAAATCCAGTATGATTTTATTTGCGCTTCTTTTTTTTTTTCTTTTTTTTTTCTCTCTTGGCATTGCGCTTCTACGGTTTTGGATTTGGGTGCGTAAGTTGTGGATGGGAGTACATATGCATAACTGCTTAGCCTCAGAATTTGGGTTTACAATTTAAGTAGCTAGGTTGTATACTTAATTTGCTCTACTGGATAGATATTTTTGGGGAGAAAATCAAAGTTACTCACAATGCCAGGTAATAGATAATGTTGAGGTCATCCAGCAAAACCTGTAATTGAGCTTAAATAGGTACTGTTCCAATGTGTAGCCAAATGTGACCTTCAGCAAAAAATTTAATAGCTATTTTGATTGTAAGAAATTAAAAAATCTACCTGAAGTCAAGTAGGGGTTTATGTAAGTTGAGTTCTATTTACATAATACTATTTCCTGAAAGTTTTTTTTTTTTTGACAGAATCTAAAGAAAACTAATCCTGGAATTTCATTTACGGATTGTAAGAAACTAATGGCTGGTTGCCAATTGTTTCATTTCATGCTGTTCCACTGATAGAAATTTATGATCTGAGCTCATTATGTTTAAGGACTGAGCTTGTTTGAATACAAACTAAAAGTACTTTTTTGAGGCATTTTATACTGAAAAAAGTTCTATATTTCGAGTAGAAAAGCTCTCAAAATCACTTGTGTCTTGTATCATAGCAGAAGAGAGGGAACCATATGAGGCAAAAGCGCAGGAAGATAAAAAAAAAAACGATACAAGGATGAGGTTAGTTTCTAGGCTACAAGAATCAGCAACCTATGAATATTGATTCAGGAAATGAATCTGAAAAAAATCCTGCAGTTGTATATTTCTTACTGGTGATAGCATGTACTCATATGCTCTGTAAATCGACACGAGTTTTGCTCTTCGAAATGGCTTTTGATAACTTGTGAACGTGCTCAAGAGTTTTGTGCTTTGTTGGTTTGCAAGGCTTCGGGGAAGGATGAGCTTGTTGACTTGACTAGGTTCCTATGCTTAATTAGTTGATTATTGATTCCTCAAAAGAAAGAAACCAATAGAATGACCTTCACACCAAATTCTCTTATGTTAAAATAAAAATAAAACAATGCTCTTAGAAAGGAAAAGTGATATGCTACCAGTGCACCCAAGGTAGTTAACATTTTTGGCAGACTATGCCACAAGAAAGCAGCATATATGTGTTTTACTTCACAAGGAGGACTACCATATTGTCAACACAATGTCAATTACTCACATTGCACCTGCCAACAGTACAATGAGAAAACTTGCAGAATTGAATAGCATGATAGCATTATCTATCCACATGATATATCATACACAAACCTTGGAGAGTTAGAGGCTTTCCCTTCTCAATAACCACCACACTAAGATGGGGTGAAACAGTCTTGGCATGAATTGCTCCATATGATACACCACCAAGAGCTAGACTTCACAGCAAAGAATACAATGTTAGGAGTCAAGGTTTTAAATATCGGTCACAGTCGCATTGTGGTTTCGTCTCGTTTGTTGATATCGTGGCAAATGCCAGACAAATGTTGTCCCAATTGCAGACAGTTAAAAAACCTTGATGTAACAGTCCAAATCATGGTCGCAGACCGTTTTTTAAAACCTTGGTTGGAGTCATAGTCATGTTAGAAAGCACAATTGGTTAGAATAACAACAAAACTCAGTTGGTCGAGCTATCATCAAACATTAAATGTAGAAACCTCTTATTCTTGAGATTTGAAGCTTGATTCACCATGTTATAATTAAGAACTAATCCCTTGTCAGACACCAAATATAAACAAGGATCGTCACAAAGAACAAAAAGTGTATATCATTTTGAAACATCTGGAGCAAAGGATCAAGAAAAAAAAATGCGTTCACCATGAGAAAGAAGAAAAGGAAGTCTCTGATCCATGGCACTGTCTTCTGTGTGCAGAATGAGTACAAAGTATAAACTTGGAAAAAGAAAAACACTTAAACAAGTTCAAATTAATTAATAGTTATTGACAAATGTCACAGTTTACTCTTTGGAGTTAATCTCATGTAGAGTCGTGGAAAACTCCCTTTTCAAAATAATGCCCTTATTTTTCTCTGTACAAAAACATTGTAATTCTATTTTCTTTTAATTCTTGATATCATTAAAAAAAATACTACACTGTATGATACGTAAATATTACCATCTTTTATTATTTTCTTTCTAAATGTTATTGTGTCAAAGAAAAAAATCATCTCAAACTAAAACATTTTCTTACTTTCTACTTCTACCTGCTCAAGGCCATTATTGGCTAATGGCAACTATTAGAGGTTGGTCCAGTGACTAAACATATGTTCTGCATTTTGTCTTTTCAAACGAGGCAATATTTCACATTCTAGGCAACCGGAAAGTCTCCATTTGTTATCCACATACTTTGTGCATTTCCACTTTCCACTCAAACTTGGGCAAGTGTTTGTTTTTCAATTGCATAGGGTGCTGATGCATTGCTTGAATTGGATTCATGGAAGATTGTAATGATTTATTCTTCTCTCTTTCCTTTTACGTTGGTCAACATATTCTAATCTTAATGGTTTGGATTTGGGATTAAAAACTGTTTTTGAGTTGAAATTTTTGATCTGTCCATGTGAAGATCCCGATTCAAACTCGATAATAATTTATTTTAATAAATTAAACTCTTTTCTTTTTTATCTTTACAAATTTTGGATAAAATTGCCGAAGATCATAACACTGCATGCTAGCATATCTTTGTTTTTCAGATTCAATATGGTTATACTAATTCCGTTGTTTGCTTTCCTTTGTCTCTGTTGTAGATGCTGATGTTCTATTGTGGAAGAGGTGGCATGTTTCCTTGGGTGTCATTTTATGTATTGCTGATTTTGATCATTGTGTATTTTTCATCATTTTTAAAACATTGAAATTTACATTGGTATGTTTTTCTTTAAAAGCAGACAACCACCAACTTTACCTGAGCTAGTTTTGTGTTGGAGGAGATGGTGAATAATGTAGCTCATGACATAACTACTGGCAAGGATTTTAGAAATTTCTTTCAAGGTTAGTTTTGGTTCAGGAATTCAGCTCACAGCCTTTTAGGGATTGTGGCTTGGGGAAGTGTTATTTAACTAAATAGAATTTCTTTTAGTAAAGATATATATTTTGTTGTAAAGAAAATAGGTTGAGTATGTATAGAGGAATGTTGTAGTAAAATTAAACTACGATGACATACAATTTGGGATGGGCTTATGAACCTACTTCAAATGTATCATTTATTTCTCAACTGTATTTGCAAGCATGTTGTGTTATGTCAGCAATTTTTTATCTTCTCTTAAGTTTTTATATGCTATAGCAATGCAAGTTTTGCATTTAGAAATGAGATCATATATTGTGTACATGACTTGATGGAAAATAAGTGTACATTGTCTGTTTTCTACTTGACAGGTGGTGGGTTCTATGTGGCTCTTGTCTGCCACTTGTAGCTTATTCTCCTTCTTCACACTCACATATATTGGTATGCTTGCTTCATTAGTCTATTTGTTAAAGGCAATTTGTGATATCTTTATCTGAGACCCTCCTTTCTCATTAATGTATAGTAAGTTACAAGCTACATTTTTCTTAGGTATTTCACTTGAACCTTTTGCCTTTCCTCTCAATGCCTTTTTCTATTGTTTGGTTTTTGGTGGCTGGTTTTAGCAGTCATTTATATCCAACTCTATGCATTGCAATGCAATGCTTATCAAACTTGTATTCCATTTACACAAATATTAGGTGCTTTTGAACTTGGTTGCACAAGTGTCGCAACTCGCTAGTCCTAATTGAATTCTTCATCCATTATGTTTTGTGCTGTGGAGAGTCAATTTGACAGCTAATTTTCTTGAACTGAACATGTAAACTTTCATGTCTTAACACAACTTGAACAGACTGCCCCGTAATATATCAAAGAACAAAGAATCTTGATTTTCAAGGTCTTCCAATTCATGTTCCTTGTTGTGTGAAAATTAACTAATCATTATTTCATTTGTTTGCTTAGAATCTTTCCAGCCCTTTGCCTCATATATATATTTAGTTTAGATGTTGCTGGAGTCCATTGCATGGTGGCTATTGTTTTCATATTCCAAACTACATAGTTTGAGGATTTTGAAGCTAATTTTCTTAATCATGCGTTTAAATATGTAGGGAAAATTTATACAAGTTGTAACGATGTCAAATGCTGGTGACAAATTGGCAAAAGTGAATATTTGAATGTTTTGTCATTATTGGTAGCGATTGGTCTCTCTCCTTTAGTCATGTTTTTAGAAAAGCTAATTCAGCTGTTCATCAACCTCATCCTTTATGTTTTTGTTTTGTTCCTGGTTCTGCCCTTGGTACTGTCTTGCTTAGAGATAGCTTAGGGTAGTTCTTCTGTTCTGTTATTTTTTCCACCGAATCAAAAACAAAAATAAGTAAAACTTGTAATTGGCAGTATTGTGCAAGTTTAATTTCCTGCCATATCATGTATTTTTCGCATTCAAAATATGTAAGAAAAAATTTAATAAAACTAAGTAACTAACAATACCTATCCAAAAAAAAAACTTATCAATTTGGTACAGTTGAAAATTTTCCTTAACGTATGTTTTTTTTGTGTAGAATGATAACAACTAGGATTGAAGAAGTAGGAGTGTTTATAAGGGTATTTATGAGTTCGATAAACTAATTCAAATCAATCCAAATAATTCAGTTTGAATTTTTTTAGAGTTTACACAAACTCATTGGTCCCATAGAAATTTGATTGGATTGAATAAAATGTTTAATCAAATCCGTTCCACCCAACCCAACACCTATGTACAACCCTAAAACAAATCTAAATTTTCATGCGTTAATCTCAAGTTCCCAATCCCCAATTTTCATGTGTGTGGAGATGTATTATGAAAACATGCCAAAATGACTCTACTCAAATGAAATCAAATCGTACCGTGTATTGTATGTAATATACAAGTCAAAATTAAATTAATTATTGGTCTATAACTTTAAAGCAAAAAGTTTTAATGTGTTATGGAAGACTTGCATGCAAGAGTCTGTCTTCTACGAGCAAGTTAGTAGATACTACAATTTAGGGGGGAAAACTGATTTATAAAGGCTCTTTGCCTCCTTCAATCTATACTTAATTTGTTGTGTCGTTTCCTTTCATCTAACAATAACAAGCCATGCAGAATACTATTTGGAAGGAACAAAAAAATGAGTGTACCCACTATTAAGTTTTTTTTCTTTTTAATGAACCTCTCTTATCTGAGAGTCAAAATTTAATCTCTTAAAATATTAAAATCTATTTAAGAAATTACTACATTCATAACGTATATAGAGTAAATAACCAATGTGAAGGTAGAGTTATTGTCACATGGTAAGGACATTGTAATTTGTAAGTTATTGAAACTTCAATCCTCATTACTCTTCATCTAAACCCAAAAGGGAAGCATCAAATTAATTTGGTCCCCCCAAGTGGGTGTTTCCAATGGGGAAGCCCACATGCTCAAACATGGAGCCCCGCAATTGGTGTGCATTCTAACTTTTGTTTTAATTCTTTCCGTCTGCTGTACCTTAGAAATTTAATTAATTGCAAGGCACCAGAACACATTCAATGCGCCTATGCTAAAAGAATCAAAATTGCATGAACCAAATTAATATAAGACACAGCATAAAAGAAATTCATATAAGAGTAATACAAATGGTAACAAGTGTTATAAGGATATTGATTAAAGAATTAAAAGAAAAAATATTTTTATTAAAATATGTAAAATTATATTTCTCATGATTTTTCATACATTTTTTTTATTTTCACATTAAATATATTCTTCTTTTAGTTCTTTATCAAATGTTAGTAAGATCCTAAGGCTAACTAATAGTAAATAGTGTATAAAAAAAATAAAGACTTTTTTAAAATTATTATTCAATTATAAATTATATATATAATAAATTTGTTAACTTATATAATAATAAAAAAAATCTATAAACCGAAAGTGTAAGACAATTCTATGTTATTATTTAATCACAAATCATTATTATAATAAGTTTATTGATTTTTATAAATTATTTTAAAATCAATTGTAATTTTTTATCAGTTAATATTATGAAAAAAAATTACACTAACAATTCATATCATTAAATTTTTATAATAACTACTTTAAAAATCTTTAAAAAAATATTTATAATTTATTAAAAGTTTGAATTTTCTTATGCTTAATTACTTAAGATGTATAAAGTGTAAAGTCATCATATAAACCTCTCCTTATTTGAATGATACTACGGTTGAAGGATGCAAATGCCCCTATTAACAAAAGAGCAATCTACAACCATTATTTATAAAAGTGTGTTAGAAGGAGTGTATTAAAAAATATGTTGTTAGGATTGTTTTTATTTATATTATCTGAATGGCTGCATGTATTGTTGCAACTTACACATATCACATATGCCCTTAGTAACTACTACTATCACTAATGAATCAGGTGACTATGTTGGAACTCAGCATAAAGTTGAAATTATCATCCCATTGTGTGATACCCATGAGTGTCACCGATCCATCGTATGAAGGCAAGACTCACATTAGCCATCACTTTGTGTGTCTCACCATTCTCAGCCAACTATAGAAATTTTGAAATATTATACCGAATTTTATTTACTTATATCCTGTTACAGTGTTACATAACCTTTTTTTGTTCAATTATAAGTCGGCAATTCTTTTTTTAATTATATTCTAGCTGGATAGTAGCTAGGTACTATAGTACTATCGCGTACCGTAGTAGGTAATTATATTAACATTTTTCAGAGACTATTTTCCAAAATATTACATTTTAATTTCGCTTAAGTAGAAGAACAAATAAGAAAATGTTTGGATAAACTTTTTTATAAACATACGTATAAAAGAAAATAAAACTAAAAAAATTCATTTGTAGCATAAATAAAAATATTGAGGTGAATAATTATGTTTGATATGTCATTTTAGTTCATTTTAATTTTCTTTTATTAGTTAAAAAGTTTGTTCAATCTTATTAACAATGTTTGATAAATAAGTTATTTTTAATAGTTTACACGTAATTTTTGAGATACTTCATTTAGTAGCATTTTAAGAAATCAGTTTCTATTTTTAACTTTTTATATTTATTTCTCTTTTCTTCTTAAAATATTTGTTAATTTTTGTACTCTTTTTTACATTATGTAGGATTTATTATAATATTTTTTTCTCTTAGATAATTTACACAAATTCATAAAATAAATATAAATAATTTATAAACAAAGTCTTTTGCCTATATAGAATTTTATAATAATTCTACCAACTGAAAAATACCTAACGTTTATAACAAAAATACATATTTTCGTCCCACTATAGAAGGGATTCAGAATTTCAGCCCAAGAAAATCCCGAAAAGCAGGAAGGGTATACAGAACGCACAGAGTGCACGTTTGTGAAGCTGGCGCAACTTCGACTAACGTGCTTTGCTCTGTCTTCACACATGTTCACTGACAACATCTCATTCATTTATTATCCCTTTCGTATCCTCATCTGTCACCAAATCCTCGTACATGGTACTTAACTATTTTTGTTTTTCTTGGAAATTAAATTACAACAAAACTTTTATAGAATTTTCTAAATATTTTTACGTTTTTTTTAATTATTAGACTTTACATAAAAATATTATACTGATTGTTAACAAAAAAATGTATTATAAAAATTATTCAAATATTAATTCAATATAAAAAATAATTAACAACTACAGGTTGTTTAGATAAATTTATCTAAAAACATTTATAACAAAAGAAAGAAAGAAAAATTCTAAAAAAATAACTTTTGGAAAAACTAAAGGAGAAATTTTCCATAAAAGATATTTTAAATTGAAAAATAATAGGATAAAAAGATATTGTAATTAAATGGAGACAAAATGACCTATATGATTCTTTATTTTCTTAAAAAATTATTTTTGTTTTTTATCTTTTTAAATTGGTTCAAAATGATTCTTTCATCCATCCAAAGTTAACACTATTAATAAAATAAAGATATTGATGATTAAAAATCGTCATAAAATATAAGATTTTTTTTCCTTTTTTAGCTTCTTCCTTCTCTTGCTCTTGTTCTTTCCTTTTTTCTTCTTCTTTGCAGACAATGACAATAAGGGCGTTGACAACGAAAACAACGATAAATCCCTTGATTCATAAATCAAAATTCCTTTTCTCCTTTTTTTTCTTTATTTCCCATATTTGCTCCTCCATTTCTTTTCACTTCTCCTCTCTAATCCCCTCCACACCTCCCAATAACCACCACTCTTTCCACATTCAAAAATCAACAACAATCAAATCCAAGAGTTTCACTTGAACAAATTATAAAACAAATTTAAGAAATGAAGAATAACCAAATCATAGAAATTGAAAAACCAAAAATTGTACAAATTAAAACTAAATACCAAAATCAGATCCAAGAAACTCTTTTGAAGAAATTACAAAATAGATATGAAAATGAAGGTATTGCAACCAAAACACAATGGAGAAGAAGGCCTCGACAGAGGGTCATGGAATCAGGGTTGGCACTGCCGACAACAAAGAAGAAGGCCTTAGTTGGGGGACGCAAAAGGAACATGATGGTTGGGCACGGTGCAGCTCTTGAAAACAATATGAAACACACACAAGAACCAAGGGGGGTGAATTAGTTGTTCTTAGCCAATTCAAATTTCTTTAACAATCAGAGTTGAAAAGGATCATATCGCAAAACAACCGTTGAACAGTTTCAATCAATCAAACTTCAATTTTTATAGAATGCAATAACAACAAAAATGTTTATGTTGATTATGAAAATTTATACCAACGAATGACAATTAATAACCAAAAGAAAAGATAAAGAAGAAGTAATCAACACCAAAATTTATACTGGTTCACTTCTCAACCTAAAGAAGCTACATCCAGTTTCCTAACCAATTAGTTAGAATTCAACTATTAGGAATATGTTTCTTACAAGCTTATACAATCACTCTCAATCAGACCTAGATTAAGAACAATAAATCTAACTCCCTTTGGCTCTCTATGATCAAAACATAGAGAAAACTCTTCTCTATTCTTCCATCTAGAAAAACCTATTCTAAATAAGTTTTAAGAAAACTATTGCACTAGTTACACAAATCAGAAATTCTAAAAAGAATTACAACCAAAGTAGTATGGAGAGAAACAACTTGATGATCCACTACAGATGAATGCAAATGATTATCAATCTTGAATCAAGGTTGAATGTAAAATCTCAGAACATTCTTCCCAAGTTCTTCTTTAGAAAGTTGCCCAAAAAAGAAATCCTCTCAAGGTTTCTTGAAGCTTAAGGATTTGAGGGTCAAACACAGAATAACTCATAGTATCTTTTCTCTCTTTAGAAAGGTTATGATATTCATTGTATTTAGTTAAAACAAGCAACATCTATTTATAGAGAAAATTGTTAGTAATCAATTAAATCACTTATGTAATCGGTTAAAGTGTTTTTGAGCTTTTTGGAAAAGACTTATGAATAATGTAATCGATTAAATCACAATGTAATCGATTATAACAAGAAATTTGATTCAAAATAGTTATCAAGTAATCGATTACCACCATGTTGTAATCAATTATCACAGGAAGTTCATTCTGTGATTTTGTACTGTGTAATCGATTACCACAATATCCTAATCGATTAAAATGTTCTTAGTTATCAAGTAATAGATTACCACTTGCTGGTAATTGATTAAACCAGTGAGAAAATATTTTTCCAAAACTTGAAACATGGAACACTTGACTTTTTATACGTTCATGAAATCCTTGTATTTCATAAAAGCTTTTTATGAAACATGAATGCAAAAACATGAATGAATTTTATGCAATAGATCATAGGAGACAACACCTTAGACATACACAAATTACAAATGTCATTCAATTGAATTGACATGTAAAAAACCTAAACATTTCAATGTCTAAGACCTCAGCTTCATTCATCCTCTTTAGCTCCCCCTAAGTCTAACAGCTTTGTGGCGTAATTGGTGTTGAGAGTGAAGATCAATGGGAAATGATGGAATAGGGAGGTGTGGGGGTGGGGTTTCCGATTTGGGGCTTGGACTAGCATTGAGAGTTTTTGATTATTTTTTTTTTGTGTGTGTGTATGTTGGGCAGAAGATGATGGAGGAGGAAGGAGAAAGGAGAAGAAAATGACTTAAAGGAGAAAGGTGATGGGTAAAAAACTTAAAATTTGGTAGCAATTTTTAGTCATGAATATCTTTATTTTATTAACGACATTAACTTTAGATGGATGGAATAATTATTTTGAACTGATTTAAAAAGATAAAATATAAAAATAAACTTTTAGAAATAAAAGGATCAAATTGAGCAAAAATTAAAATAAATGATCAAATAGATCATTTGACCTTGAATACATTTTTTTAAGTTATAAGTAACATATAAATTAGCATATAAAAATAAAATGATTTTTAGATGAAACTTCTAAAAATAAGCTAAAAACTACTCAAATAAGTATGTCTTTTGTTCTATTAGCTTATTAGCTTATAAAGTAGTCAAACTATGTTATAAGCTATTACAAATGATTTGTTAAGCACATTTATAGCTTGACATAGTTTTTTACTTAATTAATATCTTAGAAAAATAGTATTTTATGATATATAAAAATATTAAATATATTTTAAAAATTAAATGCATATTAATATAATATAAAAATTATAAAATATATACATAATTTAAACATGAAAATAAGTATTAATGTATCATTTAATGTTACTAATGTAATATTTATACAAATATATATAATATAAATCATTTTTTGGTTATTACTTTTATAAAAAGAGTTTCTTAAGTTTATTTTAGAAAATATAAAAGTTCAAATTTATATTTACATAATATACAATTTTTTTCAACCAATAAGGCATTTAGAAAGGAAATAAACATTGATTAATTATTTGATTTTTTTTATTTCATCGACATTATTATAGTATCATAGTGAAAATGTAAAGTAGTTTAACTAAAGTCGCAGCTGAAATGGATGATTTGTTTTTCAAATCTATGTTCTCTTATTTAACATCAACATAATATGGTGCAGAAGTTGGAAGGCCGGGTAAGATCTTCCATAAATGATGTGGGGTATACAAAAAGGGTGAACAGTTTAAAATATAAACTTTAAAATTAAATGAAAAATTTTACAAATTTGTGTTCATTTGATTTGAATTTTTAATTATTTTTAACTTATATATCTATACTGAAGAAATATTCACGATTGGTGTATATATTTTATTATTCAAATTTATCTTTTAATTTCTCTTTAAATTCTTTATTTATTTTTGGATTACTCTCTTTTACACTGCACTAACTTTCTTGATCTACCACATATTTATGTATTAATAGCACTAATACATAAAAACATATTTAGTATAAGATATTGACTAAAGATTTTGAATTTAAGATTTGATTTTCACTGAATCTTTCAATTAAAGATGTGAATAAATCTCTCACAAAAACTCTTAAAATATACACATTGTTCAAAAAATAATCACGGTTATAGGCAAAGATGATATATTATATATATTTGTATCCAAAAAATAATCACGGTTAACTTGGTGTTTAGTTTGGAGATAAAAATAGTGTGACACGTATTTTATCCAAGGTATAAAAATATGTAAGCAAAAACAAAAAAATATGATCTATAGGCAAAGATATTATTTTCTTCAAACATAATTTTTCAATTGCCACAGGAATAATATGATATTTTTTTCAATTGGCACAGGAATAATATGATTTTTTTTGTGGAAAATCTCTGGACCAAGACTTTGTTTTCGAAACTATCAAACACAAATACTTGTTGTGGTTGGATTCATATGTCAAATAGTTCAAATACTCCTTCCAATGGCATTCGAACCCACTGTTATGCCTCAAATGGTTATGAAGCGTGAGGAAATTAAAGGAAGCAGGAACATGGATATAAAAAGCTGCATGTATAGATTTATAGAATTTGGATATGGGTATTAATCATGGGAAAGGTCTGTTAAAAAAATACCAAGTATGATACCTGGGATTATTTTGTAATCTATGGGCCTTGGGATATTTGCCAAGAGGTATTATCTTTATATGACGCTCCTTTTTTATTAATTGATATCTCTGTTACCCTTAATAAAATGTTTGTTTGCAGATAAAAAAATAAATAGTTTCCATTTACAAATTAAACATGCACTTAAATCGATAGCTACTTAGTTGCGATGATGCTGAGGTAGCAAGAGTAGCTTCAGAGGAACATCTTGGTTTGCAATTGCTTATTTTAATTTTATAAATATCAATTGAATTTTTTTTAACCATCATTATGTTAATTACATGAATAGAAATGTTTCAAAATAATACTATATTTTATGACGGATTTTAACCATTAATGTCTTAAAATTATTGACCAAATCAACTTTATATCGATGAAAAAACTATTTTACAAATATAAAAGAAAATTAATTTTTTTAAAAGCTAAATAATTAAACTGAACCTAATAAATAAAATAAAATACTAAAAATGAAATTTGATCATATTAATAATATAACCCATTATTCAAAACTTCATGTAACACGAAAGATATAAAATTAGTTTAATGATTAAAAATAAAAATTTAAGATTGAATAATGAAGAAGTCACAATTTCGAATCTCTTGTGTAATATGTCTAACAAAAACTAACGGTTGTAAATAAAAATAAAGTCCCCATGTAATACTCCCTATAATTCTCCAGTAGTCCAGTTATCTACATTGGCTCAATTGAGGGCTCATAGCCATGTTCCCATTTTTTGTTTTTTAGAGGACCATTTTCCCAATTGATAACGAAAAGTATTTAATACACTTATAAGTAGTTGGCAGCTTATCTATATTACTATTATCCATCATAAAATCATCATGGTACGCAAGTTAACCAACGCCCCTTTTGTTTTTTCCCCACTTGGTAGTTTTTTTTAATTTAAATTTTAACAATAATGGGAACAAGCAATTTGCAATTTGCAATTCTCTGCACAACTGAAAAGTAACTTCACATTTAAGAAGAAGCTAACTAACTTCTATTCCGTAATGTGGACCGTACGATGACATCTCATAGATTATACTACTATTATGCACCGTCTAGATATAATAATAACATAATTAATGGTGACACACATGTGTCATATGCTTGTTCTTGGTATCACAATAACACTCTCTGCAAGTGTTCACACTCAATAATAAATCTTGCTGCTAATTAAGGTGGGGATTCCAACCCCATCAACAAAACTTTCCTCTATAAATGGGACATTGAACTCTTTATGTCACCACACACCCTTCTTCATCTCTCTTTGATTACCTTTTGTTCTTTTTAGTGCTTTAATTTGTACTAGCCTTGTCACATACTTGAAGGGAGTTTGTTTTATTTGTGTTTGCTTGCAACAATGGCTGTGGCTAATAAGTTACTTTCTGTTTTGATCATTGCCCTCATTGCCATTTCCATGCTTCAAACAGTGGTTGGTCTTTTATGTAGAAACACACACACACATGCACAGAGTATACACTCTTTTAAATCTGGTTTGAAATTGTTGAGGTTTTAAAAGGTTCTTACATTGTTTTATCTTGGTTTGGTTTTGTAGGTTATGGCATCTCATGGACATGGAGGCCACCACTACAATGACAAGGTATAACATCTTCATAATCTTCTCTTGTTTCTCTCTCTCTAGATCTCTTTATTGGGGTTAGACCAAAGAATAAAGAAGGGATTTTTATTAATTTGGATCTTTGCTTTGAGAAGGGTAGTGAATGCTTTTTGCTAACTTCTGCTATGCATAATAATTGCAGAAAAAATATGGACCTGGCAGTCTCCAAAGCTTCCGTAAGTGAATAAGTTCTTTCTACCGTTCATTCTTTTGCTTCTTTCTTTTCTTCTTCTACTTGTAAAACCAACTTGGAGATCTCTCCAGCCTTGAACATGAAAAATTGTTAGCAACACAAAGAAACAACAATGGAACAATTTCACACATTTACCCCGGACAACAGATTTTTTTTTTATAAAAAAAATATTAAAACATGCACAGTCATTATAAAACTTTTCACCGATCAGAAATTATCTTTATATAATATTTTTAAAATAATTATTATGAAAATTAATAAATTTATCGTAAATAACAATTTATAATTAAATAATAATGTAATTTTAAACTGTCGGTAGTTAAAGTTCACTGAAATTAGTACAGTATTAAATTATGAATGAGATTTTTAAATAAAAAAATTAGATTTACATCATTTCTTGACTTCTAGATCTCCATAAATTAATATGTAGCAATAATGGCAAGTAATATTTCTCCCTCATTGTGACTACTACATAATCTATATATTAGCTTCGTTTCTGTTTGGTTAAATAGTGACAAGTTTCAACATAGAATCAAC
Organism: Glycine latifolia; assembly: GCA_013407115.1. Taxonomy (NCBI): domain Eukaryota; kingdom Viridiplantae; phylum Streptophyta; class Magnoliopsida; order Fabales; family Fabaceae; genus Glycine; species Glycine latifolia. The sequence goes on from CM023942.1 coordinate 3,369,872, forward strand.
TTGCGAATAATTTAATCACACATCTTAACTATACTTAATAATTTAAACATTAAAATTAATTATATTAAAACCAACCTTAACTAAATTTAAAAGGTGTGTGTTTGTTTCCTAGTTCTTAACTCGAATTGGTAAGCGTGTAAATGAAAAAAACAATAATAAGTACCTTCTTCTGCCCATGTTTCAACATACTATTTCCAAACTTGGTCTTTTTAACTTTGTGGTCAAATATGTTACCGTAAAAGGTGCATCTTGCCATTCTTTTGATTTAAGCCTTTGACTTTAACTTTGTTGAATAATTATTAATTTTCTCTTTATGGAAAATGTGATATGACCAGAATGCCCATCACAGTGCTCAAGGAGGTGTAGCAAGACCCAGTACCACAAGCCCTGCATGTTTTTCTGTCAGAAGTGTTGTAGGAAGTGCCTATGTGTGCCACCGGGGTATTATGGGAACAAAGCAGTGTGCCCATGCTACAACAACTGGAAGACCAAGGAAGGAGGACCCAAATGCCCTTAATAACCTTATGTTATGTTCTTCATCAAATTAACAAAGATATAATATAGCTTTAATTTATTATATCCATATCATATCATTTTCTTGGTCCTTTCTATGTCTTAACCAAAAATTTTATGTACTTTTTGGTCTTAGTAATACTTTGTTGTATTGAAGATGCCTTTTGGAGATAGTGTGTGTGTGGGCTCCTCTGCATCATACCACTTCTCATTATGGCATTTTTGGCTTTTAAATGAAGTTGCTGTCATCTATGGAATTTTTTTTCTTTTTTTTTATTATGTATATATGGAAATTCTATGATGCTATGCTATCATTTCTATTTTCCACTTTATTGTATGAACAATGGCAAACATATTATTATCATGTTTAAATGTCACATGCATGGCATAGATCGATACACTTTAGCTTGTAATTCCTTATTGGCAAAATATTAGCAAGTACAAGCAAAAGTAACGTGTTTGGTTTCATGTTTACATACAAAAAATTGACATTTGTGACGTGTAAATCCTGAACCTAATAATATTAGCTTTTACGACATTAGCAAAATGATTATGGATTTCAAATGAAATTGACGCAGATGCAAACGTGCAATGAAAAGAAATAAAAGTCTTTGAACATTTGTATTAGTATAATTTTTTTCTGTGTGCCCAAGAAAAACACACAGAAGAACTCCTCTCGTAAGTCATCAAGACCAATTGGATAGCGTAACTAACGTAGCAGCAAAAAATATTATGGATCACAAAAAAATTGTTATGCAGAACATAAAGCAAGGCATACAAAGACCAAAGTTGTGAACCCAAAAAGAAAGTTAATTGCTAAAGGGTTGGTCAAGAAGTATCACTCCAAACGATAATGGTTCTCGATGTTATCCTCAATTAGTACCATTATATAGTTCATAGCAAAAATGAAAGCATGTCCGAAATGAATCTTTGGAATGAACTTAATTATTTCCACCTTTGACTTCGATCTTTAGTTTGTCCACTACATCAGCCATCAGGTGACAAAATTTGGCTTCGGCATTTAAACAACTAACCAATCCTTCAATTGATCTCAGCTCTTCATGAAATTGTGGATGTAACACCAATGAAGAAAATTTCTCATCAAGCACTAAACCAAGACATTTTATAACATGTTCAAGTTTAGCAACCCAATCACAAGCCTCCAAACACAAAACCCATGAGACTTCTTTTGGACATGGTCTTGCTTGAGGAAACCTCTCATATTTCTTCAACCACTTGGCTAAATAATGAATCAAATTTATTAACTCTTTGTAGTTCAACTTACTGAATGAAGGGGATAACATCACATCATTGATGTTGGATGATGCAATCAGATAATGCAAACAAATCTCAGACACAGAGAAACCATCATACGCCATCATAAGCATAATGGAAGCCTCCTTTGCCATAAGCAAGTTCTTCCTTTTCCGATTCCTATGACTTGCTTTCTCAACGGTCAACAAGTTCTTCCTCTTCAGATTGCTATCACTTACTTTCTCAATGGTCAACGGTGTTGGTCCCAAATGAACTCAAGAAGGGGAGAGGGGGTTGAATTGAGTTTATAAAATTTAACAAAATAATTCTGATAAAAATCCCAAAAATATAAAATAGATAATCAGGTTGTACAGAAGACAAAACACAGAGAATTATAATGGAATAAAAACTCTTAGGCTCATTAAGAGAAAACAATCACGACTCCAACTAGATCACTCAATCCAATTGAATAAAGAACACTTCATTATTTAAAGAGTCAATATCTAATACAAGTGTAGAACCTATTCTACCCTTATACATGTCAATCACAAACCTAACTCTAGATTTGTATGACTTTTTCTTAAACCTTGTTCCTCCACAAAGTTTCTTACTCAATTACTGATTTAACTCTAAACCAGACTTTTCCCAAATCTAACTCTAGATTTGTATGAAACATTGTTCCTCTACAAAGTTTCTCACTTAATTATTGATTTAACTCTCAACCAGACTTTTATCAAATATTTCAAAGTAACATTTAAATCTTCTAAGTCTAAGTAGAAGGCACAATATAAACCTATGGGCAAATTCTCAAAAGATATCTATAACTCAGATTGTCAATATAATTCAAGGAGAATTCACATTTTTTTTCTAGACCCCGTGATACTCTATTTATCTATTTATATACAGTTATATATAAGCACATTTTTTATTTTCAAATCTTTGCTTTTGTTAGTTTCGATAACAACAAAATTCTGTTTAGGTTTTATTAATTAAGCTTATTTATCATAACAGAAACAGACTTTATCTATAAAATTAAATATGCAAATTTTGTTTAATTAGAAAAACAGATTTTTCTTATCAACTTAAACTGATAAGACATTTATCAACCGAGTGAACTTTATTAGCAGATATTATATCCATTTTATTTGCCCCTTTAGATTTTATTAGTTAAGCTTATTTATCAAAACAGAAACATATTTTATTGGTAAAATTAATTATGCAAATTTTGTTTAATTAGAAAAATATATTTTTCTTATCAACTGAAACTGATAAGACATTTATCAACATAATGAACTTTATCAGCATATATCATATCCATTTTATTTGCCCCTTATCCAATTTTATTTCAAGAGTTCAAGTGGCAATCTAAGTCAAGAAAATCAAAGAGAACTTACTCTTACAAACTTTCTAAATGATAGCTTCTGGTCTTCCTTTCTGCCCATCAACAGTTGCTCCGTTTAAATTTTCTCTTGAGACTTGAGTGTTCCTCTCGTGATTTATTGTTCCTCTACTTTGACCAAATCCCTTAATATAATATCTGGTCCATTATCAGCATCAAAACTTCGAGTCCAACAAATTCCCCCTTTTGATGATGACAATCTCTTTAGACATGTATTCCTGCATGCTTTAAAGATTGACAAATAACTTACAAATCAGTTTATAAACATGTCAATATGAGAGCATAGCTTGGGACATCTTCCAAGAGATCACTACACAGTTACAATTTATCAATCCTTTGACTGGTTATGTGCTTAATAAACAATAGCATCAGTATGAGTTCTAGAGCTTACTAATAACTAGAAGAAAAGAAAGTAGCATAAGAAATTAGATGGAAGAAGGCATGCAGTAGTGACATGTCTACATCACACTTCCCCCTTTGGCAGCATCAAAAAGAGAGGATGAGAAAAAGATAAGGAGAAGTGGAGGAAAGGAAACCTGAAATATGAGAGACTTAGAACAATATCCAGCAGCATAGTAACCATCCAATTCACTCATGTATGCACACATCACTCAGTGTTTGTCTCTCTTAGAGGTTCCATAGGCTTGTACTTCTTGACTGTTCTTCACTCATTTAAGGAATCTAACTCCATGATCCAATCAAGTCTATAGGACTTTTGTAAGCTTGTAATGTTTAGGGATGGGAAGAGATAGTAATGTCAAAAAGTGTATTAGAAAAAAAAATGTATTGCTCAGCTGATCTTGAACTAGGAGTCTTGACTTTTTGTTCCCTTGTTTAGATGCACAAGACTCTTGATCAAGCTTTAGTGGGTGGCCTTTCTATAAAAAAATTTAAATGTACTGTTGGCCTTGTGTCAGAAGTGTACACTTGTTGTCTTTTCATTTGATACCAATTGTTGTCTTTATGCAGACTTTTGGGGTGATTATGGGGTAATGTTCAGAAGATTTTCTTTTGATATTCCTAGAAACTTTGACTTGGTAGGCAGTTGTTTTAGCAATTTTAGGCTCAATAGGGGTGACTAGGGATATAAAAGTGTTAGGTGGGCTATAGAAGGCTCTGGCTAAGAGAAACATGCCATATTTCATCCTTGTTAGTTTCACGGAGTTGTCTTCTCTTATTTAGAGCCTCAAACTTCAATGGCACAACTTCTAGATTCTCCACCTCACCTGTAAAATGTTAAATCGTCACCAAATTTGGAACTAGTTACTGTACTCAAGGACAATTGTGCTTAATAAACAATAGAGGAGATGGAAGTGAAAAGAAATAGGAAAATATAAATGAATGAAAAAAGGAGATGGAGTTAGTTAAATAGTGAACCTGAGAAGTCATGGATGCATATAAATTAAGCCAAGTTCCAATCTCAATTTTTCAAATTTGTCCCTGCTCAGTGGCTTAGTGAAAATGTCTGCAATCTGCTGCTCAGTTTGACAGAATTTCAACTGAATTTGACTTGTTTTTGCACAATCTCAAAGGAAGTGATGTCTTATATGAATGTGTTTAGTTCTGGAGTGTATCACTAGATCTTTTGAGATACTAATGGCATTTGTGTTGTCACAAAATATTGGAATGCATCCTGTGTCTGAGAGGTCTTCACTTACTCTGTCACCAGTGGCCATAGGTGTATGATAAGCCTTGGCATATTCCATTCCAAACTTCTTAAGAAGTTATTTAAGATACTTCTATTGATGTATCATTATCCCAGATTCATTTTTGGTTACTTGCAGCCCCAAAAAGAAGTTCAGCTCACCTATAAGACTCATCTCAAATTCTTTGCTCATGATTTCAACAAATCACTTGTACAAAAATTCATTAGTGGATCCAAAAATAATATCATCAACATATATTTGTACAATTAATAGATCCTTACCTTTGAATTTTAATTTTTTTTTATCTATTTTACCTCTTTGTTATAGACTCTGTATGCTTTACACTTGGAGGAGTAACCCAAGAACACTTCTTCATCACTCCTTGCATCAAATTTCCTCAAGTTGTCCTTCCCATTATTGTGGACAAAGCACTTGCATCCAAAAGTCCTTAGTTGCACTATAGTGGGCTTTCTTCCTTTGAACAATTCATAAAGGGGTCTTCTTTATCATGGATCTAATCATGACCCTATTTATGATGTAGCAAGTTGTGTTTAAAGCTTCTGCCCAGAAGTTCCTAGATAGACCACTTGCAATCAACATGGTTCTAGTCATGTCCTCCAAGGTCCAGTTCTTTCTCTCCATTACTCCATTCTGCTACGGAGTCCTTGGTGATGAAAATTCATAATCAATTCCTTTTTCTACTTTCCTTGAGTGCAAGCATCACAAAGCTTGATGTCCTAAAATTTGAGAGTAGACAAACCAAAAACTAGTCCTTATGAATGCAACTTCTTGATCACTCCAAGGCTTGCATGTCCTAATCTTTTGTGCCAAAGAAGGGTATCATTTTCTATGACACTTAAACATGTTAGAGTTTAAGTTAACTTTATAAACATTTATGTTTCTTTTTCCTTCCAAGATAACCTTTTGTGTCTTCAATTTTCTTACAAAACATTTTTCAGATGCGAACTCTACTGAGTTCCCTTTATCACAGAACTGAGATATGCTTAATAGGTTATGTTTTAAGCCTTTAACATAAAACACATTATCAATGGGGTGTGTGAATGACTTACCTACCTTACCAACTCCCTAGATCTCATCTTGGTTGTTATCTCTGAAAGTCACACATCCATTCTTGAAGGGGTTGAGAGTGAGGAATCTAGATTTGTCTCCTGTCATGTGCTTGGAACAGCCGCTGTCTAAGTACCATGTGTTGTTCCCCCTCACTTCAACCTGCAAAAGAAAATCATTTGTTAGTTTTGGGAACCTAGACTTGCTTGGGTCCCTTTTTCTTAGCATATGTAGATTTGTGCTCTCTTTTATTTGCTGGTTTATTCATAGAATAATGAGAATGATATGCATAGTGTTCATTTTTCTTTAATGCATTTATTTTGCGTATGCAATCTTCTTTTAGGTGTCCACCCTTCCCACAATGCATTCAAACTCTAGATTCATATGGATCAACATGTTTCTTTCTAGAATCTCATGCCTTGTAACCTAGTCCATGCTTAGACTAAGTGTATGCCGTATTAATCCAAATATCTTCCCAAGGTCTAACTTGCTTTTTGTTTGAACTGGTAGGTAGGTCAGCTAGTTTGCTTCTAAGGATGTCATTCTCCTTATTCAAGTTTCTTATTTTTTTTCTTCTAGTAGTTCTACCTTAGGACTCTTTTTAGCTAGCTCCTTTAATTTTTTCTTTTCAGATCTTAAGAAAGCCATGCACCTATGAATATCTTCATTTTCTACTTCTAAATCCCGAATGTTTCTAACCAAGTCATTATTTCTTTTGGTTATGGTCCTGAGTTCTAATCTTAGACCTCCATAACCATCAAGCAACTCCTTGCTCTTTTCTCTCAATGCATCACATTCATCTAGTGCTACAAAATTTTCTTCATGTAGATATGCACTGCTTGATGAGAGATTTTATGTTTCTAACTAGCTATTCTTTAGTTTGTTCATGCAATGTTGTTGTTTCAGTTTGAGACTTTTCCTCAGTAGTTTCAGCATCAGAGTCATCATCTGTTTCAGCCATAAGACATAATTGAGCTTCTTCTTCTTCAACATTACTGTCTCCTTTTTCTGAGCTAGAATCTGACCAGGTTGTCATCATAGCCTTCTTAAGTTCTTTTCTACCAAACTTTTTCTCCTCTCTCATCTTTTTCTCCTTTTTGTCCTCTAGCTCCCATTCTTGGAAATCTTTGACCCTATGGTCTTGCTTTCCACACTTGAAACATCCATCATTAGTCTTAGAGGAGTTATGTTTAGATTTTACCTGATTGAATTTCCTGTTAGAGTTTCTGGAAATTCTGTATCCCTTTCTGAATTTCTTAACTAGTAAGGCAAGGTCTTCTTCATCATCAATGTTGCCTTGTTCTTCTTCAGATTCAGCTTTTAGAGTGATTCTCTTATCTCTTCCTGCTGGATTTTCCCTTTTATGAGACTCCAATTGCATCTCAAAGGTCATTAAGGATCCACTAAGCTGCTCCAAATTGAAATTCTTTAAGTCTTTGGTTTCTTGCAAAGCCGTGACCTTTGGCATCCATTCCTCTCCTGGAAGGCTACTCAATATTTTTCTTACTTGCTATTCTTGTGAAATCTCCTTGCCTAATGCTTTCAACTCATTTACAATGTTAGTGAAGTCGATAATCATATCAGAAATTGGTTCTTTTGATTTCTTAAGAAACAATTCATATTGATGCATAAGAAGGCCAATCTTGGATTGTTTTACCTTATTGGTGTCCTCATAAGTTACCTCTAAGAGATCCCACATGCTTTTGGCTGATTTGCAACCCATGATTATGTTAAATTCCATTGGTCCTATGCTGTAGTGAATGATCCTCCTAGCTTGAGCATTTAGTTCCATCTTTTTCCAGTCCTCATCGATATATTCTTGTTTTAGCTTTGGGACATCCACACCTTTGTCATTCTTTTTGGTGATTTCATAATCTCCATTCTCAATGATATTCCAGACTTGAAAATTTTTAGCTTGAATGTAGGTCTCCATTTTGTTCTTCCAGTAAGGATAGAACTTCCCTTCAAATAATTGTGGTCTTTGTGGAGCATTAGCCTGGCTTGAGAGTCTCGAGTTCATTCATATTGGATCTACTCTTTAGTATTACCTGTAACAAACAGAGAACGAAGCTCTAATACCAATTGTTGGTCCCAGCTGAACTCAAGAAGGGGGGTGAATGGAGTTTATAAAATTTAACAAAATAATTCTGATAAAAATCTCAAAAATATAAAATAGATAATCAAGTTGTAAAGAGGACAAAACACAGAGAGTTTTAATGGAATAAAAACTCGTAGGCTCAATAGGAGAAAACAACCATGGCTCCAACTGGATCAGTCAATCCAATTAAATAAAGAACATTTCATTATTTAAAGAGTCAATATCCAGCACAAGTGTAGAACCTATTCTACCCTTATACATATCAATCTCAAACCTAACTCTAGATTTATATGACTTTTTCCTAAACCTTATTCCTCCACAAAGTTTCTTACTCAATTGCTGATTTAACTCTAAACCAGACTTTTCCCAAATCTAACTCTAGATTTGTATGAAACCTTGTTCCTCCACAAAGTTTCTCCACAGACTTTAATAAGGACATCATCGAGTCCCAAAGTTTTATTATTATTTATCCTCTTTAAAACCTCTTTTACTTCATGTGTATTAATTCTGCGCACAAATATTTTATTCAGATCATCATAAGTGTCCTCCAAATCCACCTCACTTTTATCGTCATCCCCATTAAAATGTTTGTTAAAGTAGTTCATTCTTCTTTCATTTACATCTTCATCTCTTACAAAAGTTTTTGATTTTTCATTCTTGATACATCTAACTTGGGTGATGTCTTTACTTTTCTTATCCTTCATTTTTGCAAGTGTGTATATACCTTTTTTACCATCCTTACTCCCAAGATTTTTATACAAATTGGCGAAAAATTTGCCTCTAGTTTCCCGCACTACTTTCTTTGCATTTTTCCTCTCTAATCTAAACTTTTGCAAGTTCTCATCATTGAGACTTTTATGCAAAGATCTAAAATATTTTTTTTCTGTTTAATCGCTAATCTAAAACATTTTTATTGCAGTATGCATAAGTATAAAGAAATTTATTTGTGTAGTATTTTAAAAAATATATTTTATAATATTATTTTTATTAGTGTAATAATTTATTATTATATGTAATTTTGTATTGTGTTTATTTTCGTTTTTATTTTATAATATAGACTATTATATTATTATTGTAGTAATATTCTTTATTATTTTTAGGATTATAATAATATATTATATTTTTATTCTTTATCAAAGTTAGCTGATAATTGAAAGTTTAGAAAATTAACTCAATAAATCATAAGTATTTGATAAAATAATCTTATAAAGTAGCTTAAAAATATAAAATAATAAAAATGAACATGTTTATGTTATATTTTTATATAAATTTAATTTAAATAATAAAAATCATTTTGAGGTATTTATAATTTTCATTTTAATTATTTTACTAAAGATTTTAATTGGTTTAAACACTTGTAACTTTTTATTTATAGACCAATTATTGTAATTTAATTATTTTATTTTTTACTTGTTTTGTTTTTCATTATTCATCTTATACTATATCCTAAAATAGTTTCAATTAAAATTTAAATAAAGTAAAAATAACATACTTTTAAGCAGATACCACACTTTCATTAAATTAATTAATGTAATGGTTAAAATAAATAACTTAATACTGAATTTTAAAAATAAAATAAACCTATATCTAACAATAATCGATATCTTGAAGTATAAGCTAAATTTATAAAATAAATATTGTAAATAGCATAATGGTTAAAATAATAATAAAAATAAAACAAAATAGTGTGAACTTATTATCTAGCATTATCAATATCTATATAATAAAATATTCAAAAAAAATATCTTTTATAATAAAAAGATAAAAATGAAAAAATCCTATCTTATGTATAAAAAAGGTAAAATAATAAAATCTTATTTTAGAAGTGGAAGAAAAGAAAAATAAAATAAAATCTCACTCATTAGAAACTGATTAGAAATTGATAATTTGAGTTATAAAAGTCTTGCATGTAAAAACAGATTAAAGGATCATTAGAGACTACAACAGCTAACTCACTTAAATGCTTATGCATTTCTTTCCACAACATCCAATACAACTATTTTAAGTTCGTCATAAACTGCAGATATAAATAAAAAAATATTTATCTCACAAAAAGAACATAATAAATTTTTTTATAGAAAAAAACCTTAAATATATTTTTAGTCTTAATTGAAGTGTTTTGAGATTCAGGATTCCAACTATGACAAACTTAAGTCCTTATTATTTACCTTTTAATGGTGCCCCTTATCTGCTTTGATTCCATTGAATTTGAATCAAAGCTCACATTATCATACAACGATTGCATTGTTGTAGCAGGAATAAATGAAAATAGCTACATGCCCAACTCAAATGATGTGACCATAAAACAACACATTGTTGTTGTTGCACATATTATGTCTATGAAACTTCCATGTCCACACACCTATGTTTTTTTAGCAATTGTTGGTTTTGTGATTCCAAACTGTTGAGATCATTGTCTAATTTTCTCTTGCCATAAGGATCAGCAAATCGAATATCCTTCATGCTATTTTCCTGTTTGAATACATGGATTCCGCTTTCTTTAGGGGTTGAGGTCTCTTCCAAACCCACATATGTAACCTCTGCATGGTTCCATTCATTTTCTAAAGGTACATACAAATTATCTTCAAATTCCATTATTTGAAGATCAAAAAGATATGTATGATCCATTCCCATCATGAAATAACCACTACCACGGAAACATTTATTGCCATTGATGATCACCTTACATAACATTCCAGAGTCATCATCCATAGGTCCAATAACAAGACAAAGAACTTTGCCGGGGAACTTATTGCGAAACCAGAAAGAAATTGAAGGTCCCCTACTTTGGTGATCAAACCACTCTGGAATCCTTTCTCCTGGCAAATAAAACTGAGTTTTTCCAGTCTCATGCAGTTCCTGTGAGTCATAAAGAATTCATAAGTTTACCAAAATTGAGAACACTATATATTATTAAATTGAGTACATTAAAAACATGATAAAACCTGATTCAGGAACATGCTTGTACTTGAGGAAGTCAAGGATTTACAGTTTGTTGCTAAGAAATGTTTTAAGCTAGGTGGAATGCCTCTAATTTCCTGAAGATGCTTGCAGTCATTCACATTAAGCTTCCTTAAAAACTGAAATTCTTTGATGCATTCAGGAAGGATTGTAAAATTATTCTTTGATAGGTCTAAATCTTTCACATGAGCAAACTGCATGAAACCTATTGAAAAGAAATCATCATACAGGTTGCAATCTGAGGCCCAAAGACATTCTACCTTTGAAGATACTATTGATGATCCAAAATTTTCTTCACCCTCTTCCTGTTTTAGCCATTGCCACCCTTTCCATTTCCAACCAATAAGGTCAGTAAGTTCTGGCATCATTACAATGCTACTTGGTAACTGAACAACTCCACAATTAGCCAGTTGTAATTCTTGAAGTCGGGTAAGATTATGAATCGAAGATGGCAATTCTTTTATGGAAGTGTACTCCAACTGAAGTCCCCTTATGTTTTCCATCTTTCCTAATATTTCTGGAAAACTCTCAAGACTATAACAACGCGAGAGATTGAGTTTTTCAAGAGAGATCAACTTGATGGGTGGAAAACTCACAAGCTTGGTGCAACCAAAAGCACTCAATATTTTAAGTTTATATAGAAATCCAATTGAACTGTGAATTGTAGTTAAATTTTGACAGTGTTGAAATGAAAGTTTTTCTAAATTTGGGAGACCAGATACATCAGGTATCTGTGTTAAACATTTGCATTTGTCCAAATTCAAAACTCTCATACTCATGAACGTCTGCAAAAAAAAAAACAAAACAAAAGAAAGGAAAATCAAAGATATAAGAATCAAATGAATGATCTTAATGTGAATAAATTAATTTACAAGATAAGGAAAGTGAAGTCATTAAACTTGCCTTTAATAAGCCAACCAACTCAACTGATGTAAAACAACCATGGGGTAACTTGCATATGACAAGTTTCTTTGAACGAAAATCAGATGGTAAATCATGTGAAGGATATCTCCACCATTCCAATACTCTTAGACTATTTGGAAGATATCTGGGACCTTTGCAAAAATGACCATTTTTAATAATCAGAGTTTTGAGGTTTCTCATCTTCTTGAAGGCCTTTCTGTTCCATTCTACTATATCTTCTTTGTCAAGTAAGGGGAAATTCAGACATATGATTTCAATTTCACTTGTTCCCTGTTAATGCAAAAGGCACAAGTCAACCATAAAGAATTTAATTAGAACACAATTACAATGAAAACATGATAAGTTTGTCAACTTTTATAATAATTATTTAAAATGATTGCTTATAGACTTAGAGTATAAACAATTTTACTTGCAAATATATGCAAGATTTTAAAGCATATATTTAGAGTTACTTGCATATTATAAAGGAAAAAGAAAACTATGACATGAGCATTTAATTGTCAAAAGAGATAAATCAAGATAAATGTCCAAAACAAGAGTCTCACTCACTGTGTTATCTTCTAAAACTTGAATTATATCCTCATGGAACCATAATCTACTGCGCTTCCCTGGATCTTTTGGTGACTCCTGCCGTACAATTTCTTTACCCATGTCCTCTACCAAGTCATGCAATGTCACCATTGTACCATGCACACTAAGCTTTAAGAGAGATTTATCAACCAGCACCCCAATATGATATTTCATGCAGTCTCCGTAATGAGCATGAAGTATATCTTCAACCTCTTTCAATTCACATCCTTTGAAGCAACAAGCAATGTCAAGAAAAACACTCTTCTCTTCTTCCTCCAAAGCATCAAAACTTACTTTAAGTATCTTTAAGATTTGGTTATTAGGAATTCTTTCATATTGATTGATAGCAGATTTCCATTCTTGTATACTTTTTCCAAACAAGTTGGAACCTATTACTTTCAAAGCCAATGGAAGGCCAGAAGCATAAGTTACCACACGATTCAACACCTCTTCATAACTTGGATCAACTTTTTGCATTTTAAAAGCTTTCCATGTGAGCAATTGAAGAGCATCATTCCTGTTCAATTCATTCACCTCATATGTTCTTCTAACCTCATGAGATGCCAGCAGTCTTTCGTCTCGCGTCGTGATGATGATTCTGCTGCCGGAACCAAACCAATCAGGTCTTCCAACAATAGCCTGCAATTGCTCATGCTTATCAACATCATCTACAATCAAGAGAACCTTTTTTCGCTGGAGCCTATGTTGTATCATTGAAATTCCTTGTTTCACAGTTGCTATGTTCATTTTATTTTCTTTAACCAATTCAGAAAGAATGATGCTTTGGAGATGTTGTAACCCATGTTTGTCTGAATTTTCTCTCACGTTTTCAAGAAAACACAAACCATCAAAATGGTCAGCAACATAATTATAAACTGCTAGAGCAAGTGTTGTTTTTCCTATCCCACCAATTCCATGGATCCCTATCATGTGGACACCATCATTAGCTCCAACATCCAAAAGTTTCATTACTTCTAACACTCGTGACTCTAGCCCAACCGGATAATCCGCAATATGTAAAAGAGCACGATTAATCTTGCTAGAAACCAATTCAACAATCCTCCCAATAAACTCATATTCATATCCATCCCTGTTTCAAACAGCAAAGTTTTAATAAAGTTAAATTAAAAAGGAAATAGTCTATGCACTCATAGTGTAAATGATTTTTTTTACTGTCATTCAATTACAAATCCCATCGAGTATGGGAAGTTTGTTCACTTTTACATATGTTACTTTAAAAGTCATACCATAAATGATTGCTAATTGATTGAGAGTATAAAATTTTCTACTAACAGCGCATAAAAATTAAACTCAAACAAAAGGCCCTATATCCATGTATTGATACATATGTTATCAAGGACAACACATTTCTTTTCTCTTAGAATTTTAACACTGCCAAATCATAAGACAAGTGAAACTTAATAAAAAAAATTAAGAGTAAAAGACTGATAAGGTGGAGTACCCTTGTTTGAAATGATATCCAGACAAATTAGCCACTTGATGCAAAGCCATCTTCCATTTCTCCAACCTCTCCATGTTTTGGTTCAACCTTTCTTTCTTAGCTTTGAACCTTTCCTCATGCCTAGCCAATGCTTCTCCACAACTACCTTTCTGGTGTCTCACATCAGAAGGATCTAAGTTATAAAAAACCGGCAAAACCAGCAAACCTTTCCTCTTACAATCAATGATGTGAACAAGTTCATCCAAGCAAAATGAGGAAGAAGCATAGTTGTGAGAGAGCACAGTGATGCCAATCCGGGACTCCTCAATTGCTTTCATAAGTGTTGGTGTTATTTCCTCTCCTCCCTGAAGCTTCTCATCATCAATGAAAGTGTGGATTCCCTTGTCATTTAGAGCTTTGTAGAGATTGCCAACAAAACCATGGCGTGTGTCTGAGCCTCTGAAGCTAAGGAACACATCATAGGTGAATACATAGGAACATGATATTGCAGCCATGAGAAGAAAACTAGGTAAGATTAAGGATGGTGTTTTGGGGGGTCTCTGGAATCAAAATATGAAGCGAATAAGTGTGAAACTATAGTGTAAAGACTAAAAAAGTGTTACAAAGACAGACATGTGGTACCAAACATTAATTATTACGCGGATGAACCTTATGGAAAATAATCAAAATATCTATTTTCTCCCTTTGTACTATGCTTAACTCGTGGTTTGCAAGCAATCATCAAGAATCCAAGATGCCTTCAAGTCAACTAAGCAATTTATTTGTGATTTTTGGCTATTTTTTATTTTTACTACGTCTTACTAATTCAAAAACATCAATCAATTTTATATAATATTTGAGGGTTTTCTCAAATAAGCAACAGTTTCTCTTTAAATCACAACTACTTTTCTTTCTATGGGTATAACAGACTTTTTGAATTTTTAATGACTTTTTGTAACTGCAATTTTTTTAATGACTTAATTACTATCTATCTATTCTACTATATTAGAAGACTTTTTTTTTATCTACTCCAATCCATATCTGCTGAGCTCATTTTCTTATATTATATTATATTACACATAAAGACAAAAACTTAAGTAGCACATTTTCAAAATATTACCGGTTTAAAAGTTTAAGTCTTTATCCTTCATGATAAATTATATATATATATATATATATATATATATATATATATTATGTATCCAAAAATAAATAAATATATTGTATATTTGTCACAATTAGCCTGCTCATCCTAAGACCTAGAAGATAATAGTTAAGCATGCCCTAATCCCTTTCGTAGTTGAAAAATTTTAAAGAAAATTTTAGCTTCTATTTTCTTATACTTTATTTCATTTTTATCATTAAAATATTTATTAAAGTTATTTTTCTTTTATAATTTTTTATTAATTTAATTTTTATCCTTAAAATAATGTATAACAATAATGTTATAATTTATTGTGAAATAATAGATGATATTTAAAAGTATACAATGATATACTCAATATAATGAAAGTATGATGTTTGCTTATGTTTATGTTTTTTTTTACTTTAAATGTGGTTGAAAATATTTTAAGATATAATATAATTAAGATTGATAGAATACATAATATGAAAAAAAAACTATAAAATGTAATTAAAATAATTGATCTTTAAATAAAAAATATTAAAATTCAAAATTAATCAAAAAATCCATAAAATAAAAATTATACAAAAATATCATATAAACATTTTAATATTTTTTATTTTACATTTATGAGTTATTCAATTACTGAGTCAGTTAAACAATTATTCTCAGAAAACAATCACTAGGTAAAAAAATTCTCTACTTTATTTACACCCACCCTAAGTTTGTATCTTATTGTTTCTTTAATGCCTCAAGTGAGTCTAATCTTATTTTTGTTCTCACAAGACTTGGATTCTAGCTAAATCGAGCTTCAACACTTGGATGCTGGCTGTTATGAATAATTGGTGATTCTAAACCTTGTAGGGTGCGTGTGTACTTTCTCCTAAGCTCGTTTTCTGAGATGATCAAGCGCATGCAATTGCATTTCATGCCAAGTTATATGATCCACACATTATGGGATCCAATCCAACACAGCATGTAGGACTTGTAGATGGATGGAGGCTTGTGATACGCTTGTCCCTAGTCTTTGGGATGTTTAGACTTTGGAATAACAAACTTGCACAAATGTTATTGAAATCCTGAGGAGATCAACAAATCAATGAAATATAAGAATAGACCGAATGAAATTTGATCAATTCTTAAAAAAAGAATAACTTTAGTTCGAATCCAATTGAATATAAATTCTAACTTAATTTTGAATTTTTACTATTTAAATTAATTGATTACTCGATTTTTTATTTTTGTTTTAGGTACAATATATGTTAAATACAATATCTAATTATAACAAATAAATACATATTAATTAATTATATATCTAATCATAAACAAGTTGAAAATTAATTAAGAATTAAAATATCTTAAATTTTCTAAAAATATAAACACACGTTTTTATATGTTTAAATTCTAAATTACATTATATTTTAAAATTAATATTTTAGATATGATCGATATATTTTGTGTAACTCATTTTTGCATGGCTTTATTCATTATATATAACAATCTGGTTATCATCAGGGAGTAAAATATTTGTATGAAAAAATTACAAAAAAATATATTTGGGGAGATCTCTTATTCAGTGTCTCTGTTTCCACTTTCAAGGTGGTAGGCACTATTGAAAATTTGAAAGAAATTTGAAAAGTGGATTTGTTGAAGTTTCTGATGATCAGCCACACGTACTACAAGTGAAAGCAGCACTTGTCCTTTCTCCACCGTTGCCATCAACTCCATGCAACCATATAACTTACTCTCCAAGATTGGTCGCATGATTCTTTTACTTCTATCATTTTTCTGCTATTTTGTTGAACGGTCGACAAACGTATCGATTTGTCAAATAATAAAATCTGGCAAGTCTAGATATCGATTTCCACAAGACTTCGCTAGTACTAAGGACGAATATACGTTTGTTTTTGAGTAATTAATGAATGGAATTAATTGGTAAATGAGTTGCATTAATTTAAACTATACTTAAATGTAAATTGGAAGCGTAATAAATGCAAGGAAAGAGACACACACTCGGAGTATGAACAGTGGGAATATGATGCGATTGGTGTTGGGAGTTCGTGAACCGGAACTACTTTTCTCTATTCAACATTAACTACAATTACCTTCATCCACTAAAATAATCTAGCCTTGATTCCCCAAATGATAGACCTAAACCATTTAACTTCACCCTTAATCCCTCAAGAGTTATCTAAAACGATTTCCATTACGATTAGGAACGACAATGTAACTTAGGCTAAATAAAACCATTTTATCCCTAGACATGATATCACTTAGAAGCATTTCTCAGTTCTTAAAGCAATAACCATTTTTCAATGTGTTAAAACCTAAAACAAAGCATACAAATGGGTGATCAAACCAAAAGCATGAATAAAGCTCAGAGAAACAACAATAATGTGCAAGTAACATTGAATAGATAGTTAGAACTTTACATTAAAGCGTTCGGTTGGTGAACTCCCAACAATGGGGATTTTAGCTCCTCATTTCCATAAGGAGCTTACAATAATGGAGGATAGGGTAATGGAGTAAGATGGAATGGAAGGGAAGGAGGTGAAGAGGAAGCTCAATGGTGTAGAAGGATGTCTCCCTTTGACCTAACAGAGCTCCCCTAAGCTTTTTCCAAGAGTGTGTCTTTTCTTTGTGAATGAATCCTACTTTGATTTCCCTGCAATTTGCCTTAAACGCTGCCTTGAGTCATGGTACTCACTGAGCACGTTCTTTTCAGGCTCAACAAGTCTCAAAATGTCAAGCTAGATAAGTGACAACGCGCTAAGCGAGGTGGTCGCGCTGAGCAGGTCTCGCACTAGGTGAGCCTAGTCGCGCTGAACGAGTCGCTACTTCCACGCTAAGCGAGCTTGTGACGCGCTGAGCGAGCAACTCCAGACTTTGAAATGCATCTTCCATTCCGTTGCAATGAATTCTACAAAAAATGTAACTGACACTTCATAAATCAACTACTTTAAGCATCCACTGGATAAAAGCTCAAAAGAAGCTAATTCCTATATTTTAATCACAAAAAGAAGCATTAAAAGAGAAAAAGAATAGCTAATTGCTAAGTAGTTTACATGTAACTTTACGTATGCTTAGCAATTATCAGATTTATAGTACAATGTAACTCCTACTGATTTAGCTATCCGTTTTCATTAGAATTGGATATGGATTAGATTTTTAACAATTCAATTCATATTACATCTATATCTATTTAAATAGATTTGATCTTAAATCTATATTCATATTTGTTTTAAAATAATTTGGGTTCAAGTCCAATTCATTTAAGTGGATATAAATTTGATCATATCCAATTTATATCCATTTAAATGTTATAAGGATTTTTCTTACAAATTTTAGTAATTAAATGCTAAAAAGTGAAAACTTAGCATCTATCCATCTAAGAGCTATTCTCAACTGACCTTGGTCTAGACTATTTTCAATCGATCTTGATTAGGGTATTTTCGGCCTACATCAACCAAAGCAATTTTGACTTACATCGGCCTAGACATTTTTAGACCAACATCAATTAGGACTATTTTTTGGCTGACATCAATCAATGCATTTTAGGTCAACATCAGTCAAGGATGTTTTTGGTAGTCCTTAGGTAGGATTATTTTTTGGTTGAGGTTGGCTAGATTTTTAGCCAATGTCGATACGTAATATTTTTGGCTGACATCGACTTAAGGTTTTTCAATTAGCATCGATCATGACTAGCTTTTGACTAATATTGGTTAGGATTTTTGTGGCAGACATTGATAAGATTTTTTTTTCCGATGTCGGTCGTTGATATTTTTTTGCCAACATCAGTTGAGACTATTTTTTTGTTGACGTTAACTAGGTTTTTTTGCTGACACTGGTTGAAACTATTTTTTTGTTGACGTCAGCTAGAGTTTGTTTGTCAACATTATCCATGACTATTTCTTTTGGTCAACATTGGCTAGGGATATTTTTTGTTGGCATAAACTAAGATTTTTTCGATTGACATCAATTGGGGAAATATTTTAGCCAACGTCAACTAGATTTTTTTTGTCGATGTCGATCAATGATGTTTTTCAGCCAATGTCGGCCAAAAAAATAGTCCTAAAAAAAAGTGGCATGGGTTGACACTGTCAGCCCACTAATTTAAACTAGTCGGGCCAACCCGGCCCACTAAAATCCTGAAACAAAGTCGGGCCAGCCCACTGGGCAATGACTAAATGAATAATTTTTTAATTTAAAGTGATGGAGTCTAAAGATAAGAAAGAATGAATCAGACTAGTGAGTGAAAGGTTGAGAGGCAGCGATAAAAAAGTAAAAACTGAAAGAGTGAAAGTGAAACCGTAGTCCCGTTCCCCCGTGTCGTGACTCCTCTGTCTCGACATCTCCGTTCCCAATCCACACCGATACTCCTGTGACCCATAAGTCGTGAGTCAAGACTCCCCCATCTCCCCGTCACTCCCCCGTCTCCCTGCTCTGCTCCCGTCCCTTTCTCTCCGCTCTCGTTCGTTGGTCTCTGTCCGACGGTGTCCAATCTCCTCTCTGGCTCCCTCTTCCGACGATCCCGGCCTCCCCCAAGCTCCCTCAACCTCAAATCCCAAACAACAAAGGTATGATTTTTTTTTTATGTCAATTC
Source organism: Glycine latifolia (assembly GCA_013407115.1). NCBI lineage: Eukaryota > Viridiplantae > Streptophyta > Magnoliopsida > Fabales > Fabaceae > Glycine > Glycine latifolia. The sequence continues at coordinate 3,389,472 of CM023942.1, forward strand.
TATGTGAGGTTAATTTAGGGATATATTTGCACATTCTATGGAATTATAGTGTGGAAATTTGTCAATTTACAAGTGAAAACATTATTTTTTCTTTGATCTTGCTTACGTCCATTTACAAGTGAAAATATTATTTTTTATGGTGCTCTGTAAGTTCCAAAAGCAAGAAAGGTTATTGAAGAAAGAAAATCCAGAAAAGTCCTCAAAGTGTTGAATTTCAATGGTTTATTTCTACACCATGGCTTCTTGATCGGGTTTTAGGAAATTCTGTGTTGACAATTTTGAAAAGGTGGAACATACATTGGAAAGAAAGGTTGATCTGCATAATACATTTTTTGTTATGTTTCACTATGTTGTTTTACTAGTTTCCTCTCTCTGTAAATACCAAACAGAAAAATTGCATCATACCTTTAAGAATAGAAGAGAATAAAAGAGAGAGAGAAAAGATTAAATGGAGCCTGTGAGTTTATATTAGCATTTTGAGAAGTGTGATTATTTCCATTTGGCTATTCCTGTGCCAAGATGAAATCTTTCTTTTGATTTTTTTTCAGTTACCAGATTATATTTTAGATATAATGTGCTTGTTTGCATTCCATCATATATTTTAATTCCATGTAACTCACAATGTGATTCATTTTCTTTTCTAGGAACACATCAAGGTGGAGAACGCTAAACTTAAAAATGTTTGTGAATACCTCTATAATAGGCTTGATCTTTTGAGGAAGCAACCTGAGGTAGGTGGTGAACTTGTTTCTTATGAAGTTATCTAACACCTAAATTTCTAAGTTGTTAATTATAAAATGATTGATGCTCATGTGAGCAAAACTCTAGGATTAAGAAGTGTATATAAAACATTATACTCTCTAGGAAATTGGGAGAAAAGTTAAAGATTTATTCCTCAGTGTTTTAAGTTTTAACTCAAAGTTTTAACAGGAACTATAAGATAGTTAATGATTTTTTTTTCTTTTTTTTTAATTTTTTTAACCATTTTATTTTATTTTTAGGTGGATTGGTCCACTGGCCCACCAACCCACCTTAAAGTGGGGTGGACTAGCATTTTCAACCCACTTTACAAAAGTGGTTAGCCTAGCCCAGCCTATTTTTTTGGGCTAGCCCACTTTGCCAACCTTAACTCTTGCTTAACCACCAAATCTTGCTTAGCCAGAAATTTTTTGCTCTCGGTTTGAATTTTAGTTTAATTTGATGAAATTCTTATTTAGCATCCATCTTTAAGACATTTCTTTCACTTTAAGCTTTTGTTCCAATTTTCCTCTCTAACTTCAACCTCCATTTCTAAAAAAAGGATTAAAATATTAAGATAATTACATAATAAGACAACTAATTAACTATAAATTTAAAACTTTATAAAATTAAATTAAATTGAGTTGAACAAGACTGTGAATAAAAAGAAAAGTATCTCTTAAATCATTCACAAATTAAAGAAAAAAATTATCTTCATCTTCTGAATCTATACGAAGAAAAAGTGAAGTGAAGCAAGTTACAATCAAATAAAAATAAAAAACTACGTATTTCATTGTCCAGGGATTCCTCACTATATGAAGGTAAGATAAAGGGATATTGTATGTAACCTTACCCTTGCACATGCAAAGATGTTATTTCCAAATTTGAATCTATAACCAATAAGTCACGAATCCTCAGGTTACAATCAAATAACAAGTTACAATTTCTACTGAGTAAGGCCACTTCAAAACCTGAGGCTACATGATTAGGGATCATCATCATCAAGATTGATTTAAATGTAATATTTTCTGGCATAATGCATCAAAGTTCATCTTAGAAAAACATATATGTAGTACATCATTCAGCTTACCAGATTGGATATCTTCACTAACTTTTCCTTGTTCTTAGAAAGGCATATATTTAGTGCAAAGATCTTCTTCTCCTGTGCAGCCATTTGCTGAATGTCAGCTTCATTGTCTCGCTACGATCAAACACAATAGAACAGAAACAGAAACAATGAGAATATAAACCACATATCTTATAAAAGGCATGACAGATCGAGTTATGTTGTTAGGATGCTTAATTTGGATTCATTGGCTTCATAAAGACTTGGGTTTTACTTAGCAGGTTCCCACTGATATCCATTTTATGAGTTATGTGATAATAGAGTTATGTAACTAAAACAAGGAAATATTTACTGAGTGGAAATCTTCAAATAAATTGAAGAATTCCTATTAGCTAACAATCTTATCCTTTCAGTAAACCATCATGAACTAATAATATTCATACTTGAAAATCAACGGTTCTTATTGTACCCTTGTGGCTGGCAAAATCTTGATGAGTTAGGCCTCCCGGGAATCCAAACAAGCAAAGGTTTTGGCCAAATAAGAAATTACTACAAAAATTCAATTCAATTTAAGGTTAAATGTAACTAAACCTCTAGCATGTAGATGATGGTTTCAAAACATGCAAACAAGATAGAAATGAAAATATACAGAGTACAAAGAGATATTATTAGTTTATCACCTTTTCATTTGGAACTTGTATCCAATATTTTTTTTTCAAATTGCACGGTAGCTTGAACAGGGGAGAGGCCTCAAGCTAGGAGAATCCTATTAATTTTGAAAACTTGCTTCTTGAATATTAAATCTTAATGTGTTGGGCTAGTACTACTAAATATTAATAATACACTAATACTTGAACTAAATTAGTAGTTTAAATAGGTGTCAGAAATCAATATCAGAATTATAAGTTTACAACACATTTGACAATAAGAATTTCTGTTTTTGAGGGTGATTAACCTGTTTGTCTTTCCAGCTTCCAGTACAATCAATCAAAACAATATATAACAAGCACCAAAATCCTACCTATCAAGTTAAAAAATGAAGACAAAAGAACAAAGCAAATAAAAAATGCATCTCAAGCGAGTTGCACAATCAAATCATAATAGAAAAAGAAAGTTACAACCACTTACAGGGAATGAATGCATTCTCTTGAAGCCTTGGGACATCCTTTGCTAATGAATGAAAGATATTTGGTAGAAGAGAAATAGGGAAGATATGAGGTAAAATAGGTGAAAAATAGTACTATACATCTCACAAATTTTAAACTTATTTTCACTCTAAATTTTATTTTAAATGAAGTCGATTTTATAAAATAAATTTTGATTAAAATGGATTTTGAAATAATGTGATTTACGTTTCAATATTTTTATTATAAAATTAAATTAAGAATAAAATTGAGTTCAAAATTTTGGATTCAACTTTATTAAAAATTGCTTTTAACTCTTATGAATCCAAAATTAATTATAAATTAGAATCAATTTTATGTGAAACTAAAAACACACTTTTCTACCAAACAACCAAATTATTTTCATCTTTCCCCCTCATCTCAATTTCTCTACTATCAAACATAAGAGAAAAAAATGTACAAAAATAGGTAACAAAGAATTCAGTGAGTTTCACCAATTTTTAAATTATTTTCACCTTATTTTTTCTTCTCCAAACATCCAAAATTATTTCCATCCATTAATTATATAAAGTACCAAACAAAGGCTTAAATAAAGCAACTTGAGTCCTGATCAGGCATGCGTGAGTAATTTATTCAGGAAATGAGGGCAAGTCAATTTGGCAATTTGAATAGCGTAGCGAATTCTTTTCCCGCCAACGCCCCTTTTCTCTTCTCTTCTATTTGATTTTCTAAAATTCCAATCTCCACTCAGTATTCACTCCCCCCTTTCACCTGAGTCGACTCGTCCGCGCCAATGGACCCGCACGCCGAGTTCGCACCCGACTCAGCCACTCGCCACCGCTCCTCCTCGCGCCCAAGGCTCTTCATAAAGGAGATGGTCATGCGCAACTTCAAATCCTACGCCGGGGAACAGCGCGTCGGTCCCTTCCACAAGGTGAGTTAGGGTTTCTCTCTCTCTCTCTCTCTCTCTTCTCAATCTTTAATTTCCCTCTCCAATTGCAGTTCGAACTTCGATTTGTTTGAATTTCACCTGCTAGCTTTTTAATTGCTCCGGTTTCACTTTAGAATTTCGATTTCACTTGCGGACTTTTGAATTGCTTCGGTTTAACTTGCGTACTTTTGGATTTCTTCGATTTTGCTTGTGAACTTTTGAACTGCGTCGATTTATTTTACCTTGCGAACTTCGAATTGTTTCGGTTTCAGAGTTTCTCCGCCGTGGTGGGACCTAACGGGAGCGGGAAGAGCAACGTCATCGACGCGATGCTGTTTGTGTTCGGGAAGAGAGCAAAGCAGGTGCGATTGTAGAATGTTGTAGAAACTAATGAGTGTTTTTGAATTGGAGTGTTCTTTTATTTTTTATTTTTTTAATTTAGAAATTGGTGTGGTTGTTGCAGATGCGGCTGAACAAAGTTTCGGAGCTAATACACAATTCCAGCAATCACCAGAATTTGGATAGTGCGGGGGTTTCAGTTCATTTTCAAGAGATTGTGGATTCGGTAGCTTTTCTTATTATTATTAACCTTGTTTTATGTTACATTTTGGATTGTTGTTTTTGCTGCTGCTGCTTAGAAGATGAGATAAAACGAGTCAAAATATAGAGCTAGTCAATTTTATGTTTGATGCTTTCTGTTTTTTATTGAAGATTGACAAGTTGAGGATGTGTTTGAGATTTTATTTATTTATCTATTTATTTTTTATGTTGTTGATATGTTTATTATTATTATTAATAAAAAAATGATACCCTTTTTAGCTTTGTTTTTTGTTTTCAAGAATTTGCAAAGTGAAAAATGCTGCCTTGAAAACATATCAGCTGAAAATAAAAATAAACCACAAACTTTAGGCACCAGAAATGATACAAAAAAGGATTTCTAAAACAAAAAATGACAGGAAAGAGTACCTTCCTCTTGCCAGGTTTTGGTTGATTTTTAGTTTTTCTTACTTTCCTTAGTTTTTTTTTTTCTGTCATGAGCTTGTTTTAAAGTTGATCTTTATGCCTCAGTGACTAAAGAGCTTCCAGACTTGTGGTTTTATGAAATGACCTTTTTATTATTAAAATTTCCCAATTTTCATCTTTGTGTAAGGGAAAAGAAAACAACAACTAAAAGTATCAATGGTTGCAGGATGATGGAACATATGAGGCTGTTCCAGGAAGTGATTTTGTGATTACCAGGGTGGCTTTCCGGGATAACTCCTCTAAGTATTACATTAATAACTGCACGAGTAACTTTACAGAAGTTACGAAGAAACTGAAAGGGAAAGGTGTGGACCTTGACAATAACAGGTTTCTTATTCTTCAGGTTCGGTATTTGTTATTTGGTCCTTTTTAGTTTTTTCAGGAACTGTTTATATCTACCTCTTTTGATGTTTGATCTGTTTCTTATTAGGGTGAAGTTGAGCAGATTTCACTTATGAAACCAAAAGCTCAAGGGCCTCATGATGAAGGTTTTCTAGAATATCTGGAGGATATCATTGGAACCAACAAATATGTGGAAAAGATTGATGAATCACACAAACTGTTAGCACTCTTTCCATTTCGATTCTGAGATAAAGAGAACATGCAACTATCTCAATCTATGATACCATTTATACTTGTTGCAGTAGTGGTCCAATTTTTTTTATTTGATTATGATTAAGTATTTAGTTTATTTTAATGAATTTAGTGTGTTTTCAAAATAGCTTATAATCAAAACCATATTAAGAAGGCTTTTGATATAAGACAGCAATTCTTCACAACTTTGATTAATTTATATTTGTTTAAAATTTTCTTAGCAATTTACACTAAAAGCAAATCCAAACATGCTCCATTAATGTTTCATTTATTGTAACCATTCTTTATAGATACTGCTGCTGCCTGGATGATAATTGACATTCTTTTGAGTTCATTGTTGAAGTAACTACTTTGATTTCAATTTTAGAATTTCTAATTTCTGAAACAATGTTGTTGATGTTTTAGGTTAGAATCCCTGAATGAGAAAAGATCTGGGGTGGTACAAATGGTTAAGCTATCTGAGAAAGAAAGAGACAGCTTGGAGGCATGTAAATTTATGGTTGTTTGTAGCATTTGATGTTTATCCAACACCTGACAGTTCTTTTGCTGCAGGATGTGAAGAACGAAGCAGAAGCATACATGCTGAAGGAGTTGTCTCTGTTGAAATGGCAAGAGAAAGCTACAAAGTTCGCCCTTGATGATACAGGTGGAAAAATGGATGAGTTACAAGGGAATGTTGCTACTCTAGAAGAAAATCTCAAGGCAGAAAGGTAAATTTGGATTTCAATGGGTAATTTTTTTCTTTATTTGTTGAATTTTTATTCTTGCCTCACGAAGAACATGGCGGTATCTTATTCCAGGGATAAAATCCAAGATAGTAAACAAACTCTCAAAGAGCTTGAAACTACGCACAACAACTATATGAAAAGACAAGAGGTTTGGATGACACGGGTTTTCAAATTGAATCAGTTTGCATGATTATATTGCTGGTCATATTATTCTTAATGATAAGCTTTTGAGATAGTATTCTACTCATTACTTTTTCTTTCATTTCATAATATAGGAGTTAGATAATGATATGAGGAAGTGCAAGGAAGAGTTCAAAGAGTTTGAGAGGCAGGATGTTAAGTATCGGGAGGATTTTAAGCACGTGAATCAGAAGATCAAAAAACTAGAGGATAAAGTAGAAAAGGTAGAGGAAGTCATAGTTTTTTGCAACTGAAAGTAAGTGTTCATGAAACATCTTATCCTTTTGTTTCTACTTTCTATTTCAGGATTCATCAAAAATTAAAGCCCTTATAAAAGAGGGTGAGGAATCGACTGATCTGATACCAAAACTTGAGGACAATATCCCAAAATTGCAAAAGTTGTTGCTTGATGAGGAGAAGGCCTTAGAAGAAATCACAGAGAGTTCCAAAGGTGAAGTCTTTTCTTTTTTATATCCAACAATATATTAGAAGGTGCTTTTAATTAAATTTGCTTTGCTGAAGTGGTGATGCATCTCCAATAGTTATACCTTAGTCAAAGCCTCTTTAAAACTTTTTTGATACTTAAGCTGTTAAGCATGCTTCCTTGCAGTTGCAACTTTTCATTTTCCATTCTATTTTACCATTGAAGTGCTTAGTCTAGTTAGGTTCCTTATTCTAATAGCAGATAGTCATGACTTTTTGCTGCTTAAGATTTAAGAAACACTGAAACACCATTACTGTATTAGATACTCTTGTATATATTGGCATGATTTATTTAAAATATATTCTTTTATTTTAGCTTTTTTTTTTCTCTCTTTTGTCTTATTTTCAATTTATCATTGAGTTCATCTACCACCGACCCCAATTAACTTGGGTTAAAGGTGCTGTTGATGTTGATGTTGATTGTCTGGGATACATCAAGCTGATTTTCAGTGTTTTTGGTGGTAGAAGCTGGTCTTTATTTGTTTAATATTATCTACCATGTAGACAAATGGAGCTAATATCCTATGTGCTATAGAGGGTTTTTAGCTACTTGTATTTTTTTTTGCCTTTGTTAACCCTGTCATTGACTGGTAAGCAGTTGAAACTGAGAAATACCGCTCTGAGCTTTCTAAAGTTCGTGCTGAGCTTGAACCTTGGGAAAAAGATTTGATTGAGCACAATGGAAAACTTGAAGTTGCATGTACAGAGACTAAGCTTCTAAATGAAAAGGTGAGAATGACTTCTCTTACTTTCAAGTGCTATTGTTCTGTCCATGCCATCAAATTATTAATCCCCTCTGCTGTTAACCTGTATCATTTAAATTTCATCTGTGTTGTGAGATTTTCCACATTTTATGTCCTTGTTATGCATTTAACGAATATAAAAAATATAAACATAAATACCAAAAAAAAATACATAGCTGCCTGAAAGCTAGCTTAGTCATAAGATGATATGTTAGTTTCTTCCAGATATAACAGTTTACCCTGATAAGCAACAACAAAGCCAAAAAAGGGTTAAACTCATAAAATGGAATGCATATAAAACTAGTAACACAAATCAAAGTTTCTTTCCCCTTCACTTTAATTAAAAAGGGCTTCTTTCTGACATGCATGCTCAAGATTCTTGGGGGATGCACTTATTTATCTATAATGAATTACTCTATACATGTAGAGCAGAATCTCTTTATATTTTCCTGTAGGTGGATGTTTAATAGAAGACTATTCTTGATTTAATTTGCAGCATGAAGGTGCTTCTCAAGCCTTTAAAGATGCTCAAAAGAAGATGAAAAACATATCAGAAACAATTAAATCAAAAACTGCCAGCATTTCTCAAATCAAGAGTGATATAGAAAAGTGCAAGCATGAAGCTTCAGAAGCTCACCAAATTGAAGAAGTAAGCAATTTTCCTTATTCTTAATTTTATTTCTTTAGCATTTTTTTTCTGAGGCTTGTGGTGATATGATTGCTCTTTTTAAAGGAATGTATCAAAGAACAAGATGAATTGATTCCTCTTGAACAAAGTGCTAGACAGAAGGTTGCAGAACTGAAGTCTGTTCTAGATTCTGAGAAGAGTCAGGGATCAGTTCTAAAAGCAATCCTGAAAGCTAAGGAAACAAAACAAATAGAAGGAATATATGGTCGCATGGGTGATTTAGGTGCTATTGATGGTGAGGTTTTCCAATTGCAATTTTATGGCTTCATGAAGTTCTTTTCCTTCCAAGTTATACCACTTGAATGCTGCAAAAACTGTTAGAAAACGTGGTTTTGGATTGTCATGATTGTATCTAATATATTAAAATTAAAATTTAAGTTCACACTTAACATTACAAAAAATCATATTTGAAAATCAAATATATCTTATTCTATATAATAGAATAGGTTTTGTAGGCTTGGATCAAGGCTCAATCCATATTATTCTGGAACTTTTGAACTACTGGCCCTATTTGGTTCTTGTTTGGACTTTGGAGAGTTAGTAAATTTGTGGTGTGGAACAGTCTCACTCGAAAACTTAAATACCTACCTCAAAAATCATATTAAATAAGCATATTCTAATATCCAGACATATTAATAGAATAATTGATAATATATCTGTAATCAATATTCGACAATCCAAATGCAAATCCTAGAATCAATATCAAACCCATTATGTATTATGTTTTCAGCAGGATTCTTTCTAGTCTTGGGAGTAAGATTATATTTCTTGATGGTCTTGATCATAGCCATCAAGCAAGAACTATAATTAACATCAAACATGATACTTAGTATGCATTAGTCATTTATACTTCATGGAAAAAGGGGTCTGTGATTTCTTGATTTTATTATTAATAGTTAACACAGTACCAATTTTCTTAGTACAATACAGTAGTCATTTATACTTCATGGAAAAATGGATCTGTGATTTCTTGAGTTTATTATTAATAGTTAACACAATCCATATTTTCTTAGTACAATTGGTTTGCTCTTTTAGAATGATATTACATTAGATTAATACTAGGCTAAATTACAATTTTGGTCCCTCTTTAATTCTTGATCTGTGATTTTGGTCCCCTTATTTATTTTTGTTGTGATTTTAGTCCCCACATTTTAGAAAATTCACAATTTAATCAAATTTTCAATTCTTCATATGTTTTATTTCTTTTATTTTGGTCCAATTGAACCCTAGATCTCACATATTTATTTCAGGTACTGTCAAGAAATAATTAATTAATTAAAATGTAAAAGTAAAAGAAATAAACATATGCAAAATTTAGGAAATTGCGAAGTTTCTAAAATGTGGGTACTAAAATTGGAGGAAAAAAATAGGGGGAGAAAAATTCTGGATAAGGAATTAAAGGGGTCCAAAGTTGCAATTTGGCCTTAATACTATTGATTTTATCTTTATCAATCCAGGAACCTGGGTAATAGTGATCTTCATGCCACTCTGCTTTGTATGTAATCAATGCACTTCATTAAATTAACTTCTTACAAATCTTTGCAGCAAAATATGATGTTGCAATATCAACAGCATGCCATGGTCTGGATTATATTGTGGTGGAAACAACAAATGCAGCTCAAGCATGTGTTGAGTTACTTCGTAGAGAGAATCTTGGTGTTGCTACTTTCATGATATTGGTATTTTTCTTAATATTAATCAACTTGTTTTTGTCTCTAAATGGCTGTTTAATATTTTGAATGGCATGAATAAAAAATTGTTCATTTTTACTTCTGGACCCTTTTAGGAAGTCCCACATTGCTTGTCTTAATTCTCTGGGTGTAACTTATATATTTGTTGGACAACTTCACTTAATGCCAATTGGTTTTAAGATGAAATCTAACATGGTATCAGAACCTATAGCCCATCTTGGTAAATTGCCTATTCTAGTAGGCTGGCCTGTTCTGGCAGGCATTTGTGGAGCCTATAGCCCATCTTGGTAAATCGCCTATTCTAAGTAGATAGAAAGAGATAGAGTGATATAGGTGTTTGGATCGAAGAACAGAAGGAATGTTCTTCTGGTTTATTGATCTGCAGAGCTACAAATGGAACACAGAGAAGTCCTCTTCTCTCACACAAGGACACTTGTTTAACAAACTAAACTCATCCTAACTACCTTGTCAAGGATCTATTTATCCTTCTTCTAACTTCCCTAACTGAATTAACTGCCTCTAACAGTATTTACTGATCTAACAGCATCCGGTTAGACCCTCATTGAGTTTTATTCCTCCTACTATACACTCATAAAGGTCTAGGTTCCATTTGAGACTGACCTTGATCCTCTTTCCTAACACCAATCTTGGTAAATCACCTATTCTAGTAGGCTCGCTTGTTCTGGCAGACATCTGTGGAGGGGGGTGTTAGGAAGTCCTACATTGTCTGTCCCAATTCTCTGGCTGTATCTTATATATCTGTTGGACAACTTCATTTAATGCCAATTGGATTTAAGATGGAATCTAACAGACCCTTGGATTTGTATAGTTGTGACTTAGTTTATGCTCTACCATATATCTGCTAATTTAAGGGGATGTTGGTATAAAATAATACCCTTGATTGAATAATATTTGTCAATGATTAATGATCTATTTTGTTATGTAATGTTTTTGGTGTGCTGATACTACTTAAAAAACAGATGTTTGTTTGATATATATCATTAGGATATCATTTCTTTTTTCAGGAGAAGCAAGTTGATCTTCTTCCAAAGTTGAAAAAAAATATAAGCACTCCAGAGGGGGTTCCACGTCTTTTTGATTTAGTGAAAGTTCAAGATGAAAGAATGAAGCTTGCTTTCTTTGCAGCACTTAGAAACACTGTGGTTGCTAAAGATCTTGACCAGGTCAGTTGCACTTTCGTAGCAGGATGCTCCATTCTGATGATAAATATTAAGGATTCATCATAATGATATTTTTCAGAAATGAAAATCATTATGCCCATGGTTTTAGAATTGTTTGATAAGAAAATTTTGTTGATATAGTTTTGTTTTGAACTTTTGAATAACATAATGGCTATCATGTGGACTGTTTAAGAAAACAAAGGCACAATAATCAAATTATGAAGCTTAACTTATTTACCATTTGCTTGCAATAATATAAAGTCTAGGTTTGTTGCATTTGCAATTGTTCATATCAGTGAAGTTAAACAGTTAAATAGTAACATTTTCTTACTCCTGTAAAATTTAGGCAACACGTATAGCATATGGTGGAAACACTGAGTTTCGTCGAGTTGTTACCCTTGATGGTGCGCTCTTTGAAAATTCTGGAACAATGAGTGGTGGGGGTGGTAAGCCCCGTGGTGGGAAGATGGGGACATCTATTCGAGCTACAAGTGTGTCTGCTGAAAGTGTTGCAAATGCTGAGATAGAGTTGTCTAGGTTGACTGATAAACTGAATGACTTCCGCCAAAGAATTATTGCTGCTGCGCAGCATTATCAGGCCTCAGAAAAAGCTGTTGCTGCTTTAGAAATGGAGTTAGCTAAAAGTCAGAAGGAGGTAATGCATTAGTTCTGACTTTGAGAAAGGTGAATTGTAATTTTCATGGAGTTGATGATGCATGGCATTGAGACTTTCTTTTCCCCTTCCTCTACAGGTTGACAGTTTAAATTCACAATATAATTATATTGAAAAACAACTTGATTCCCTTGAGGCAGCATCAACACCACAGGAGGATGAGCTTGACAGATTGAAAGAGCTGAAGAAGATTGTTTCTGCAGAAGAAAGGGAGATTAATAGACTTACTAATGGATCAAAACAACTGAAGGAAAAGGTTGGCTTGGAACTTCATTATCTTTTAATTCCTTTACAAATTGAGGGTTGGCTGACAGGTGTTACATTTATTATTTATTTCTCAAGGTGGATGAATGTTGAAAATAAAGGTTATGTTTATATTTAACTTTGATTGTTTGATTAATGTTTGCCATTCTCAGGCTTTGGAGCTCCAGAGAAATTTAGAAAATGTTGGGGGTGAAAAATTAAAATCTCAGAAGTCAAAGGTCCAGAAAATTCAATCTGTAAGCATCTTGTATATTAAGAACCTTCAATTATATTTGATATTGGGAATTGTGGATGTACTAATAGTTCCCCTTTTACTAGGATATTGATAAGCATAATTCAGAAATAAACCGTCGTAAGGTCCAAATAGAGACAGGACAAAAAATGGTGAAAAAACTGACTAAAGGAATTGAGGATTCAAAGAAGGAGAAAGACCGGCTTAGTGAGCAAAAGGAGAAGCTAACACAAGCCTTCAAAGAAATTGAGCAGAAAGCATTTGTAGTTCAGGAGAACTATAAAAAAACCCAAGAGGTTCTTTTTATTGCCATGTTTTGGATTATGTAAAATTGGTGCCTATGTAATGAAATACATTGAAAATGTATAGTGCAGTCCACCTATGTAAAGTTATGCATACAGCTTGTTTGTTGGATGGTTATGTCTAATTTATTTTAACCATACAGGTGATTGACAAACATACGATTGTCTTAGAGAAAGCAAAATCCGAGTACAATAAGATGAAAAAAGTGATGGATGAATTGCGTGCATCTGAGGTACTGGTTTGTTCATTTTTCACGTCCCATAAAACTTAGACTTTTCTCATTGCAGTCATTAATTTGCAGGTTGATGCAGACTTTAAGTTAAAGGACATGAAGAAAGCTTACAAAGAATTGGAAATGAAGGGGAAAGGTTACAAGAAAAGACTAGATGATTTGCAAACTGCCCTTCACAAGCATCTCGAACAGTATGCCATTAGATTACTGTTTTTGAATAGAGTTTAATCACTCTGAAGTTCTTATAAGACTGTAAATGGTATGCAGAATTCAGGCAGATTTAGTGGATCAAGAAAAGCTACAGGCTACATTGGATGATGAAAATCTTAAGGCTGCTTGTGACCTGAAAAAGGCCTGTGAAATGGTTGCTCTGCTTGAAGCACAACTAAAGGAGATGAATCCAAATCTTGATTCAATTTCAGAGTATGAGTTTTTATAACTTGTTACCCCAGTTATCTCTATTTTTCTGATGTTGCAGTAACAAATATTCTCAATTTCTTATGATTATCAGATATCGAAAGAAGTTATCTTCATACAATGAGCGAGTTGAAGAACTTAATGCAGTCACGCAGGAGCGGGATGACATAAAGAAGCAGTATGATGAATGGAGAAAGAAGAGGTGTGCATGATATTTTTTGTTTATATCATTGAATTTATTTTATGTCTTGCTTTTTGACAAAAATGTTACCTGAATGTGTCATGGCAGATTGGACGAGTTTATGGAAGGATTTAATGCCATATCTTTAAAGTTAAAGGAAATGTATCAGGTTTGGGAATCTGATCTCTCTCTGAGTGCTGCCTTTCGTTGACAGTCATGGAATTGTGCTTCAATCTCTAGTATTACATATTGACATTTTAACTTATTAAGGATTGTCACCTTTCTTAAGACCTTCAGACCAGCATGTTGGCAACTTGGCGTGACTATGGATGTTCAAGTTGTCAATAAAATTTTGCATTGCTGGTTGTAAAATGGCACCGAACCAAAATTATTTTCATTTTTAAGGGGCTAATCTTGTTGTTCACAGTGCGCAGACAGATTTTTTTAGGACATAAATTACTATATTCCTCTGAATTTATTTGCTTGAGAGTGAGTTGAAATATTAATCACAAAATTGGTAGCTAGAGTCTAGTGGTAACAGAATGATTTCACCATATAATTCGTAGAAATATTTGAAGGTCACTATTCTTAACATTGATTCAACCCTGCCATGAACCATCTGTTATTTCTGTTGCCTTCTGAAGACATGCCAGCACTCATAAGTTGTCACTTCTAAATTAGGCATCTTTTACTGTTTCTGTTGTCTAAAACCATTGGAGAATGTCTCATAAGATTGAGCTCAGGAACTTCTCTCATAGTGGTTACCATTCCTTTTCTGTTGTGCCTCTTTACAATGGTGTATTCCATTTCCTGTCTTCTTTTCATTGCAATACTTAAATTTCCTTAGGTGCATCCCTATCTCCAACAGTTTTTGTTTTCTTAAATTGTGATACTGTTTTGTAAATTGTAATTGAAAGTCATGGTTTATAAAGCTTGTTAAAAGTTGTGGTTTGGTTTATCTTTGATGTTTCTTTTGTTAAGTGTAGTTAAAAGCTGTCAAAGGGTGATGGTGTTATTGAGAAATCAACATCAACATCAACAACACCTTTAATCTAAGTAAATTGGGGTTGGTGGTAGATGAACCTAATCATAGATTGAAAAAAAAAACAAAGAAAGAGAAAGGGAGAGGGGACGAAAAAGTGGAAATAAGATAAAAGAGAGGAAAAATAAGCTAAAATAAAAGAGGGGTGAAAAGAGAAGGGGAGAAATGAAGAGGAAAAGAACTAAAAAAAGGGGACGGTTGGAACATAGAAATACTAATGGGCTTAACCCTCCACCAAGCTTATAGCTTTTCTCCACTTCGTCCTAAGACATACCGTCCACCAATCTATATCCCACTCCATTAGGTCTTGTTTAACTACTTTTCCCCAGGTAAATTTCGGTCGACCTCTACCTCTCTATGTGTCGAGCTCTTGGTAACATACTCTTATTCTTACGGGAGCATCCAGTGATCGTCTCATAACGTGTCTAAACCATCTCAATCTATGCTCCCCCATCTTTTCACACACCAGTACCATTGTTACCATTCGTCGAATATCCTCATTTCTTATCTTATCCATCTTCGTATAACCACATATCCACCTTAACATCCTCATTTCTGCTACCTTTATTTTATGCTCATGTTGTCTATGTGTTGATCAGCATTCTGCTTCATATAACATTGTCGGTCTTACAACTATTCTATACAATTTTCCTTTTAGTTTAAGGGGAATTTTGCGGTCCCACAAAAACTTCGATGCACTTCGCCATTTCATCCACCCTATTCTGATTCTATGATTTACATCTTCATCAATCTCACCACCTTTTTGCAAAATTGATTGCGGTCCCACAAAAACCCCGATGGACTCTGCCATTTCATCCACCCTGTTCTGATTCTATGATTTACATTCTCATCAATCTCACCACTTTTTTGCAAAATTGATCCCACATATCTAAAAACATCTTTCTTGGGTACCTCTTGACCAAGTAGATGCACTGTGTCTTGATCACCATCTCTTACCCGTGAAAACTCACACTTCATATACTCCGTCTTGCTCTTGCTTATCGTGAATCCTTTAGATTCCAAAGTGTTTCTCCACAATTCCAGTTTCCTATTAACACCATCTTTGGTCTCATCAATAAGTATGATATCATCTGCAAAAAGCATACACCATGACACTTCCTCTTGAATATCTTTCGTTAGTTCGTCTATCACTAAGACAAAGTGATACGGAATAAGAGTTGAACCTTGGTGAACACCTACCGTGATAGGGAAATACCTAGATGTTCCATAACAAGCTTTCACACATGTGGTAGTTTCATCATGCATATCCTTGATTGCATTAACATATTTTAATACTACATTTTTCTTCTCAAGAGTCCACCATAAGACTTTTCTTGAGACCCTATCATGTGCTTTCTCAAGATCTATGAACACCATATGTAAGTCTTTCTTCTTTTTCCTATATCTTTCCATTAATTGTTGAATCAAGAAAATAGCGTCCATGGTACATCTTCCTGGCATAAATCCAAATTGATTTACGGAAACCTTGGTCTTCCTCCTTAGGCGGTATTCAATAACTCTCCCACAACTTAATAGTATGGTTCATGAGCTTGATGCCTCTATAGTTAGAACAATTTTGGATATTTCCTTTGTTTTTAAAAAATGAGAACTTTAAATCGTTTAGCAACATTCAAACTTTTGGTTAACATAGACTTGTGTGCTCACCAAATTTTAGCAGTTGTGTTCCATAGGCTTGTGATCATTAATATGTTAAACCACTTTTATTGTTTGCAGATGATCACTCTTGGAGGTGATGCAGAACTTGAGCTTGTGGATTCTTTGGATCCTTTCTCTGAAGGTGTTGTGTTCAGTGTCAGACCACCAAAGAAAAGCTGGAAAAATATTGCAAATTTATCCGGTGGTGAAAAGGTCCTCAGCTTTTTGTTAGATTTCCTTGGCGTTGGCCTCAATTCTTGTATTGCAAATCATTGTATAAGCAAGAATTCTATTTTCTGGGTGGAACTTGCATGAGAATGTTGCTGCTTGTTCATAATCATTTTCTTAAACAAGCAAAAATGTCAAAAAGCCTTCTTGGAGACCATCATCTTTATCCTCTTTCAAATTCAGTGATATAATTTTGTTATTTATTTTGCAGACTCTTAGCTCGCTGGCTCTTGTATTTGCTCTTCATCATTACAAGCCTACCCCACTCTATGTAATGGATGAAATTGATGCTGCCCTGGGTACATACTATTAACTTTATTCCGAAACTCTTTTATTGTAAATGCTATATAGGTTTGCAATACATTAAACTCGTGCTATATGGTTTGGCAGACTTCAAGAATGTATCTATCGTCGGGCATTATGTGAAAGACAGGACCAAGGATGCTCAATTCATAATCATTAGGTAGTTTTGGTACCCAATAATTTATGTTTTGCCCGGATTATTATTAGTAGAGAAATGTTAGTAACATATTCATTTAACCCATTTTTTTCTATTTGTTGAAATTTATTGGAACTAACATAATTTTGGGTCTCACTTATTTAGTGAGTCTTATTCATGATTGTGTTTTTCAATAAATTTTAACTGATAATAAAGAGTGTTAAAATATGTTGCTAACACTTTTCATCTGCATAATTAATCTAATACTTGCCATGGTATGTTTCTTCCCCTGCAGTCTTAGGAACAATATGTTTGAATTGGCTGATCGACTTGTTGGGATATATAAAACGGATAATTGCACAAAGAGCATTACTATCAATCCGGGGAGTTTCGTGATATGCGAAAAGGCTGCTTGATGGAGTTGTCAACGTTTTGTTGATGTTAATTTGAAGAATACTCCAACAATTATTATCCTCCTGTACTAGTTTGATTTTGCATGTAATCCTAATTGTTATTAAGTGTCTTATATGTTGTTATATATAAAGTTATGGGGTTTGGCTTTTTAGTGTAGTGTGCACATACGAGAAAAATGAAAAACATATGTAATTAGTTTTATCTATTCTATGGACTTATCTTTTGTTTATGTTTTGCTAGGAATATTTTTAAAAATGTTTTAGTTTAGATTAATTGTTTTGATTTAGAAAATAAATTCTATATTTGAAATCAATTGTAAAAAAAAAAAGATTTGAATAAATTTCAAATTTATTTGAAAATCATTAAAACATGAAAATGGTTTAATTATATTATATTAAGTTGGTTATTAAGGGTAAAGTGACCAATGTAAATTAATAAATTCAAGGCTAAATAGTAATTTTGGTTTTTTTTTAATTTGTAATTATGGTTCTCTTAAAATTTTATTGCATCACTTGATTTCTCTAGTTTTGAAACTTTACAATTTCGATTATTTTGTTAATTTTTATGTCTTGACTGTTATATTATTGGTGGTGATAGTATATTTAGATGACTTGACATGTTTAAAAAGAGTTTATTAAAATATAAATGTGATTAATATTTATTTTTAATTCAATTAAGTAAAAATAAAATTAAAGAAATTGTCTAGACTCTATATCCCTTCCTCAATCTTTCTTCTCCCTTTTTGTTTTGTTTTTGTTTTGGTCTTCTCGAATTGAAGAGATTTGACAGCTAGAGAACTCCTCCTTCCCTCACTTAGTTTTATCCATTCATTTATTATTCTCTTTATTTTCATTATTTCTGTTGAGGAAGCTTCCAAAACCTTACTCTTCTGCTTGGATTAACCTGCCACCTAGCTCAGGCCACATCCACCCTTGATTTCGCGGCTTTTTTACCAATCAGGGGCAATTTTTATTGGTAATTCCCATTTGGGGG
>CM023942.1:3437715-3494299 GCA_013407115.1 Glycine latifolia
CAGATACCACCTCTTTTCCTTTTTTATTGAGCTGCTGTTTAGTAAATAAGGACTTCATACATTCATCAGATTTGGGCCCAGGCCCAGCACCTTTCTTACACCCTTTTCCTCTAGAGTACACCTTTAAAGATGGTTGTGGGCCAATTATACTCTGGCCCAAAGTGTTACTTCCGGGTGACTGTTGAAACTTAGGTGCCATATCAGTATCAACACACGTGAAACCCATATCCAGGGCCTTTCCATCCACACCGACCACGTCATCAGATATTTTATGTGGAGCCAGCGATTCCACTGATGGTGGGTCCCCTTCTGGTGCAACCTCTGGTGTTTTGATGGACACCCGCTCAGCACTGTCCAGTTGACTAATTTCCTTCTGGACCTTTTTCTCTGCAATTTTGGTGTTCGACCCTGGTTCGGACATGGCAAAAAGGTTTTGTATTCTCGGTTCCCTCCCCATGCTGTTGTGCTGATTCCCTTTGCCCGCTCTGTCCGTCACGTCACAGTCAATATCAGCTTCTGGTCCAACCATCTCCAACATACCGCGTTCGGCAGATACCGTATCATGAGCCGTATCATCGCCGAAAGCAAGTGAAGCGTCATTTTCTGCTCTGACATCGCTCTCGGACTTCGAGCTAGCGCTTTGTCCCTCGGGTATTGTCCGACTAACCCCACTGTTGTCGCTTTCCGCCCTTCCACTGACCGGCAACAGCCCCGACAACGGAGTTTCAGCCACCATAGTATCGTCCAAGCTTTCTACCACCCCCACCGAGCTGTCATCAGACGATATGATCTCCGACGATGAGTTATATCTACCGATAGGGCATCTGCACGACTGGAAGCACGTCTCTTCCACGATACTTATACGATACTCCTCATTGTTGATAGATGCCACCACCGTATGATTGATTGTAGGCTGCCATGGTGTCTTGATGAGAATTCTAGCTCTGTCTAGACGGTGTAAGTCTTCTGTGTCATCGTCTAAATCCACCACCTCCCCTATTCCGGCAACAATACTCTTGATGTATGTCCTGTCCCATGCATGTAAAGGGATCCCCCAACAGAGTAACCATACCAGCCTGTACCCAGTCCTCATGCCTGGGTTCCATTTTTCCAGGGAATAAAACATAGACCCACCAGACTCGTCTGCTTCCCTGCGCATAGCCTCCGCCATAGAATCACTGAGCCCAGTAAGCAACACCATGTCGTCTCCCAAGTACTTGGGCCTAACCTCCTCCCCTCCATTCCAAAGGAGCTCTTCTTCCAGCCTGTCGAAAATCTTCAAGTTCGTGATCCTACCGACCCAAGCTTCATCGTACCATTTGCTGTTATCCGAGGGAATGGATAATATGACGTGCGACTGGGATGGTCTCAGCGTCGACCGATCATACCACGCAGGTCGCCGTCTATATCTGGGATGAGCACCAGACTTGACAACCTGTGCGTACGAGAAGTTCCTCTTCTGAAAGCGCTGGTGTGTACCCAACTGGGGCATAGGGTCCTCAAATATCTTATTTTTGCCTTTTCCATTTTCGTCCTTGTGGTTCGCCGACGTCTCCCCTTTGCTCTGGACATTCAGGGGAGGATTCAAGCGCCGTCCCCTGATATGTTTAGGAAGATTCACGTACAACTTAAGGCCCCCCACAATTAAATTGTCCAGCTGCTTTTCAAGTTTTCCAACATCTTCCACCCCCTTAAAACGCACAAATCCGAATCTACGTCCTAACTTGTTCTTGTATTTTGGGATGAATACCTCCCTCACGTCGCCCCATCTTTTGAAAACATACCATAAATCCTTTTCAGTCATGTCTTCGGGGAAACGAGTGAAATAAAATGTCGATACATCGGTAGCATCCCTCCAGCTCTTGACAGAGCCACCGCCTAACTCTGCCCTCCTAGTATCAGATGAACGCTGGCCAAACCCTTTCCCATCAGAGATGAAGTATGGGTTACCCCTGAACCTCTCATGGAATCGGAACCTACTATTTCTCCTACCCCGCCCACTGTTTCTCTCTCTAAAACTCTCTCTCATTCTCCTATATTTACATTAAACATATCTGCAGCTCCAAATCTACTCACAATAGATAATGGTTTGCTTTGTGATGTTTTGAAATTTCAAAAACAATAAAGATTTTTTGAAATCTGAAAAAAATTATCCAAATACCTGATCTTAGCCACATTGTTCTTCTGAAAAGAACCTTGGGAGAACCACACCATAAAAGCTAGCTATAGTAGTTCGAGAGCTTTTAAGAAGGGTTCCGCAAGTGCTTGGGTGCCTATCATCTTCAGACCAGAAAATGTTTCATAGAAATAAAGAATAAAGAGATCTTTTACAAAGGGATCAGAATTTACAGAATACCTTACTATAGTGTTAATCTAATGTCTGATGACTGAAGTAGAGACTACAATCAACTATCTACTTTTATAATCTGCTTATTATGTCTAACCAAATTCAGAATATCTTAGTAGAGAACATAATCTATCCTGATTCCTGATCAGTCACTGAAAATTATTTTTAAATTTGGTCGGTTCTGCTCTTCAAGTGTTTTCTGTCTTTTTTGCATAACTTCCCACATAAATTCCAGATATGGCTTTGGGGTACTCTCTAGGCCTATATTTCATACCTTTAGTATGTATCTGAACTTCCGTTTATATAAACTTTTATCTGTCTATCCCATATGTACACTAAATGTGAATTGAAATGACAGCTTGTTTCATGTCTCATCAGATTATTATTAAATACTTAAATGAATTTCAAGTTCCTTTTTTATTTATATTTCCATTTTGTTTTTTTTTTCTTTGTAGGTTGTAGTACCTCGGTATAGTCATTATGCTGAAGCACAAGATTTAGGAGTACGGAAACGATACAAAGTAGATGGTCAGGTTTGGAGCAGCCACACTTTTCTTAATCATTTATATCTTAATCATTTATAATTCATTGAATCAATTGATTACTACTACCTTGGTGTTGTAACACACCAATGTTTTTGCTTTACAGGACATGGAAGTAACATATTTCCACGCTTATATTGATGGTGTTGACTTCGTTTTTATTGACACTCCAAACTTTCGCCATTTACAAGATAACATATATGGGGGAAACCGAGAGGTAGTAATCTATTTTTATTGAGTTGAAGATTGCCATTTAGTACTTCCATTGTCATGAACTGTAGCATTCTCCTTTTCCCGGTGGGGGAACAGAGGGAAAAAAAGTGTGTGTGGGGAGTGAGGAGTGGGGTGCGGGGAGAACACTGTCTTGTTTTGTGAATTATTTGTTTCCTCCATTAGCAAAATGGTTATGACTTTATGACTTATGAGATGAATGACCAAAATCCTATGCTGTTTTGATTTAAGGTATTCTACAAACTCATCCTGCATTACCATATATTCAAGACTGCTCAGTTACCTATAAGTCTATAACTATTTCTCTGCTCTTATTTATTTCTTTTTGACTCAGTTCATGTCCTTTAATGGAACAGGATATTCTAAAACGCATGGTGTTGTTTTGCAAGGCAGCTGCTGAGGTACACAAACTAAATGATTTAGTGACTAAATCAATTATGGGGATACTCAGTTATGACAATTATCTACCTGAAAAATCATTTTATCAGAATACATATGCTATTTATTTTTATAAAAGAGATTGAAACCAAATGTATCCTTATACCCAATTTTAGATGTAAATAGGCTGTTTCAGGCAACTTGAAATACATTAATCTGCATTACATTGGGCGAAAATGGTGAAAATAGGGAATGACTAGTGGTAGATTTGTTGTTCCAGGCAATGTGACTAGCATAAGTTCTGCTTTCGTGATCAAACAAAGATCCTTGCCATACCAGGCTTCCAATGATGACAACATGGGGCTTCTCCATCTTCATTTGTCAGAGATTACTACTTTTAAAACTCTCCTAATAGTAATCAAATATACCTTGTGTATGCTTTCATGCATCGCTGTTTACTAGGCAGGACTGCCACAGGAAATATGCAAATATACCTTTAGACTTACTTAGCCTTGGGTCTCCAAGAAAATTCTGTGCAGTGTTTACCACAAGGAAATGATAATGTCTATAAAGTAGGATGCATTTTCAGTAACATTTGATAGGATTATTCTCAAACAATAGAGTAGTTGACATGGTTTATCCTAAGCATTTTTATCCAGAGTCAAAAATCATTCTGCAGATCTGTTCTTTATGAAATCCTTATATTTGTCTAGTTTCAATGGGTAGACGAAGTTAATGATTTTCAGGTTCCTTGGCATGTTCCATGTGGTGGTGCTTGCTATGGAGATGGAAATTTGGCCTTCATCGCAAATGATTGGCATACTGCTTTGCTGCCAGTGTATCTGAAAGCCTATTATCGTGACCATGGTATAATGAAGTACACAAGATCTGTTCTTGTGATTCATAACATAGCACACCAGGTTCGTTCTCTGTCTACATATATAGTTAGTTCATTGTTGTGAAAATAAAGAATATATTTAGAGGAGACATATCTATTGAGAGTGTGAGAGGTGTTAATCTTGACCATACAACCATATACAGATTGCCAAGATTATTTTACAAATTTAATCTTAACCATCCATTTTGATTAAAAGGTCAAGATTTACTCCTCTCATGTTCTCATTCATTGCACCTGGTCCAATTCTTTTATGAAATTAGAATAAAATATTGATGGATATTGTGATTTTCACTCAATCACGTACGCAAATAAAACAGCTCATATTATTGATATTTCTGAAAGGTATTACATGATTTTCCTTCTGTAGAAAATATTGAGGAAAATAATGGATAGCCGAAGCAAACAATTAGTGTATCACCATAACAATGATTAGCATTCCATGATCTCCTTTTATCCAAAGGTTAAATACAAGGGTTTTTTAATGACAAAAGTAAAAGGGAAATGATGTAGGCCTTTGGATTAGTACCTTTGTATGTCTGTCTGTTTAAATATTCTGTGGATATATGCCAGATAGTATAGATCCCACCATTACATTAAGCATGTAAAAAATTCTTCATGATTAATTTCATTGCTCTAGTTTAAAACATGGTCCCAGCATCTTGCTGGTGATAAATAGATTTTGGTAATAAACTAGCATTCTGAAACCCATAGAAGATGCTGCAAAATGTCTGTAATTCTTTCCAGATAGCTAGAGAAGTTTAGCAAGGAATCAAGAAAATATTTCCTAATCAGATTTGCTTATGGCTATGGGTTGTATCTGAAAGCAAATTCTTTTATCTTTGAACAAGAAAAACTACTGAAAAGGCAAATCATTGAAGTTGATTTCATTTCGTATGGTTGGGTTTTATATTCCATTTTTTCTTATATAGAGAAGGAATATTCACATACTTACTTTACATGCAGGGTCGGGGCCCCGTTGATGATTTTCGCTACACGGGTTTACCTGAACACTACATAGACCTTTTCAAATTATATGACCCGGTTGGAGGTGAGCACTTCAATATCTTTGCAGCTGGCTTAAAGGCAGCTGACCGGATTGTCACTGTGAGTCATGGATATGCATGGGAGATTAAAACTTCCGAAGGTGGTTGGGGTTTGCATGGGATCGTAAATGAGAATGATTGGAAATTGAGAGGAATTGTGAATGGAATTGACACGAAAGATTGGAACCCCAAATTTGATGCCCACTTGAAATCAGATGGATACACTAACTACACCCTTGAGACCCTGCAAAGTGGCAAGCGTCAGTGCAAAGCCGCCTTGCAAAAGGAGCTTGGTTTGCCTGTCCGTGAGGATGTTCCGTTACTCGGATTCATTGGGAGGCTGGATCAGCAGAAAGGCATTGATCTCATAGCCGAAGCAATTCCTTGGATAGTGGGCCAGGATGTGCAGCTAGTCATGTTGGGAACTGGAAGGCCGGACTTAGAAGACATGCTTAGGCAGTTTGAGTCCCAATACCGTGACAATGTCAGAGGATGGGTTGGCTTTTCGGTCAAGATGGCGCACCGGATAACAGCAGGTGCAGATATACTGCTCATGCCATCAAGATTTGAGCCGTGTGGATTGAATCAACTCTATGCGATGAATTATGGAACAATTCCGGTTGTACACTCTGTCGGTGGACTGAGGGATACCGTGAAGCCTTTTAATCCGTTTGAAGAGTCGGGCCTCGGATGGACATTTGACAGTGCAGAAACTAACAAGTTAATAAACGCGATAGGGAACTGCTTGTTGACCTTCAGGCAGTATAAGCAGAGCTGGGAAGGGCTTCAACGGCGAGGAATGATGCAGGATCTTAGTTGGGACAATGCTGCTCAGCAGTATGAGGAAGTTCTTGTTGCTGCTAAGTACCAATGGTAAATTCTTGGCTTCTACTCTACCTAAGTAGACTGATCATATATGGAGTCCTTTCATCCTGATGAGTGATATCATAGTCTGTGCAAGGGTAAGGACTTGGTCAAGTTTTTAAAACTTTGATGTTGGAGGAACACTTTTGCCCCTAAACTAAGGATTATGCAATAATTCATACACTTGTTATATATGTCATCTCTGGCACATACCAATGTAGCTAAAACATCAATCCAGCAATATATAAAATAAGGTTAGAAACTTTATTGTCCTTTTTGGCTAAAGAAAGAAGAGTATTTTACCCCTTTAGAAAGAAATTTTCTTTTTGGTCACTACCCCCTCCTCTTTCAATGCTGCAATGGTGTGTCTAACTAACTTTGTTCCACCAGGCATCAGCAGCAGCAGAATAACGAAAACTAGATAAGTACCCGCATCTTACAATTATTAAGGAAGATGCAAATTAAAATTTTATTCCAGTAATACTTTTTAAATTAAAAGTGTCTTCAACATGTTTTTCTTCTTCTGTATGGATACATTAATTGTTGTCCTAATAAAACTATGGATATACAATGATTTGATCTCATCAATTCTAACATTTTATTACTCTTTTTTTTTCACCTTTGTAGTTTGGAACACATGTAGACAATGACGGATTCTAATTCTAGTTGTTGACTATTTAGGAAAAGAAAAATGTAGTAAGAGGTACGTTAATTCTCTTATAAAAGAGATATATGTTAAGTAGTTGAAATGTCAATACCATAATTCGTGATTTACCTTTTATATATTATAGATAAATAGATTTAAGTTGTGTATTAAGAAGGAACATCTAACAATATTAAATATTAATTAGGTTGTGGCGGAATATTTTTATATTTCCAGCAAAATGGAAACAAACTAACGTAGGACAAGTCTAATCATGGGTTGAATTTAGTGGTGGCAAGATTTGTAGCTGTAGCTTCTACTTTAACATAGTATTATCAATATATTATATATAGATAAAGCTTTTAGTTTTTATTATTTTGGAGAGGCTCTGCAGGTTAAAATGCCTTTTTTCTCATAATCCTATTTCTGTGCATAGTGCAATTACTATTATTGTTCCTATCTTATCAAAAAACTACAACTTGTGGTTGCTCTTTATACACATTAGAAAGCATAACTTTATTTCATCCACCAGCTTGTCCATTTTATGGTACATTCTTCTGTTTGGGGTGTCATAGTATTAAGGCATATGAACTGGAAGCATTCTTAAGCCCTACTCATTTAAAAATAGCTTTATCAAAATCTATTTGCAAATTTCCCAACATATATATTCTCTCAAGCATTCAACATGTCAGCAATATTGCTCCCAACATGTTTATTGTTGCTTTGAAAGGAGCACTTCTTACCAGTGCAACAGGTCCATCTAGTAGGCACTTTCACCCAAGATCAGGCTGAAGGTAAAACAACAAAAGCTCAAACTTTAGGTTTAGAAAAAATATTTTTATATGCTTAATTTTTTACAGAAAAAAATTACATATGAAAGAAAAAGAAATCCGCATATAAATAATCTTAGTCAAAGTGAAAAAAGTCTATCAAATTTGTTTTAAGTCTCACTTACTGTTCAGTCGGTATTTCTATTGCATATCTCCTAGATCACAGTTGCTTTTCAAGATATAATATTTTTGCGAAAGTATAACCTATAAAAAGCTGTCGCATGCAATAATCATATTTAAGTGGACTTAGATGAGTCAAATATCTAACATGAAAAAATTTAAATTTGTCAAAGTCATATTAAAATTGTGCTTATCTCTCTTAATAAACATTAAATATGTGAGACCTATTTAATATTTCTGAGAAAACAGATGCACAAAGTTTAAAAACATAGTAACATGTTTATAATTAAAAATGAGTGTCGGTGTGACTTGATTCATTATGCATTACATTTGTAATGCACATTGAACTAAATTCTTCTCTCATATTAGATTTGGCATTCAACCTGACAAAATGTTCATTTAAATATGAACTTGTTTTGCATATGTTCTAATGAAGCCAATCTTACGCAGACAATGGTCACAATTAAAAATAAAAGAAAGTGACACGGTCCATTTAACACCACTATGAACACAGAGCACACAGCCAGCCAAAATGGAATTCCACATTGCAATTGTCTTCTCTTCAAATTGGTGGAATACACATTTAGGATCTTCAATGCTACCACACTTGTTATATGCATGCCATGTCAATCACTCCACATTACATTACCTTTCTCTTTACGCAAGTGCTTTTTCTTGGGCTCAACCTCTTTGCATTACAAAAAAAGTTTCTCAATTAACTACTGAGCTTAAACTACATCTTGTTTGAGAGATTCATGTTGTTATTGAAGAGGAAACGAAACGTGGCATGTGATTATGATTGAAAAGAAAATTATGAGCGTTGGAAAGACTTTGCATCAATGGTCCAGCCATAGGTAGGTTTGGTATATATAAATTATTGGAGTTGAATTTGGGGCACATTAAGTATCGATGTTAATAAATAGAGCACTTCTATCGCGGTTCCTTGAAAACACTTTTTTTTATCTTTTCTTCTACAAAAAAGGACCTTTAATAAATAGGGCGTTTCTATTGCAGTTACTTCAGTGTCTATGTGTAATTTTAGTCTCTAAAGATTTTTTTAGTCAATCAAATATCTTCATTTATAAAAGCAGATTTGATCCTACTACCAATTTCCTTCCTAAAAACCTAAAATTCACATTTTTGGTACTTTAAGATTGTATGAATATGGATCTTGGTGCATTTGTTTTGTGCCTACTTTAAGATTCCTGACTCGTTGAAAAAAGATGTTTCTCTCAGTTGTATCTATCTTCGTCGGTTAGAAATTTAACAAAAATATATTAATGGAATTTATGCTTTGATTTCACCGCCACCATTGTACTGCTAGTGTTCATTTGTGACCATTTATTTATATACAAAATACTCTTTGGATCTCTATGCTCCACATCTTATTCACACCTTCTCATACGTCGTAAGGGCATTTAAGCACAAATATAACAGCTTCGGTCATACTCCAAAGGGTTAAATATATGTTGCGTTCATGTAATTTAGTATTTTTTTTCATATTCAGTCCTGAAGTATTTTTTTCATATTCAATCCTTATAAAATGTATTTGTTTTGTTTTTAGTCTTTAAATAACTTTAAATAGTGCTATGAATAATAATAAAAAAATAAAATGTATTTAAGTCTGTTGAAAATGTTCATGACCAAGTTTTCTTGGAGGGAGTACAAAGCAATAGGCACCTGCACAAATTTTTAGTGCCATGTGGCACCATTAGATTTAATAGCATAATAGATCTATTTACATATTTTGAAAAATTGTTATTATTTCACAACCAAATAAACTATAAGGAGTATATTATTTTGCCCCGTTAAACTTTATTATAGCTGAATGAATTATCAATTATCACCTCATTATTAGGTACATGCATTTAATAGGTACAACGAGAGAGACTGAAATCTGAAAGCAATCAACATACAATTTTGCAACCCAAAAAGAGATTATGACATAATTATCTGAGCTCATTTCCCTAACCCTTTAAAAGTTGTTCGGCTGTTATACAGGAATAGGGAACATAATTACCTAATGTAAGGACTAAGGATTTTTTTCAGCTATCTGTAATGTAGTTTTACTTACACTACATTAGTTTATATTAGTCATTTAGATATCATATCACTTCCTCTTGTGTTTGGGGGCACAAAAGGAGAGCGGGGGGGAGGAAAAAATAAAAAAATCCAGGGTCATCCTTAGTTTGTGATATAATATTATCTTGTTATGACAAAAAAAAAAAATTAATTGGCAAATGTTAGTTTGTTAGTTTTTGTTAGAAATATTTTTTTTATAATTATCTTGTTATGGCAGTAGTAAGAAAAAAAAGATAACTATTATAAGGCAAAAGTTTATAGATTCAATTAAACTTTCTAGAAAAGAATAACAAAAATGATCCTTTGAGGTTGGTTAAAAGAGCTTGGTATACTGAATCACTGATAACTAAAACGTTGATTCCATGACCCTCTGTTACGACTTGGGCAGTTTCTCTCTGAAGAAAAATGAAAGGTCACAACCTTACGGTAGTGGCAGGGGAACCTTTTAGTTTCCAAAGCCAAGGATTAGCACTAGGGTAGGAAAGAAGCCCACAAATGGTAGGTTAGGAAACACCTAATCAATTAACAATTTGATATAAGGTTTGGTGGTCATCCTTGATAACTTCAATTCATCAATTTCAGCAAACAGTACCATACTGCAGAATGTCTGTCCAATATGTATATGGGGGAATTATTTGGGTCTAATGCACCCAGAACATACAAAATGCAGTTACAAATGGATTGGTCATGGGTGGCTTAATATTTTCAAGAAGTAATCTGAACTGGGGAGTGAATTGTGATAGACCTAAAAGTAAAAATCACTATAAAGTCTAAAAAGGTCTGTTATACATTCTATAAAGGTAAGCAACACATTCTTAGTAGTTGGGCAAATTTCATGTGCGACAAACTAAATATGGAGTGAGATTAGTAATTAAAGACACATCCGTGTTTTTCCCCAATAGTGGTATCACAGCAGGGTTTCGATCCCGGGACCTATGGGTTATGGGCCCACCACACTTCCGCTGCACAAATTGTTTAGTGGAGCACAAAAATTTCACTCAATAGTAGAGATTAAAGAGTGAGTTGGAAAGAGTTAGAGAGAGAGTGTATTGTTAGCATTTCTCAAGAGTTTATGCTGATGGAGATTTATGAGTTGAACCTAGGAGATTTGTCTTCTATCTAAATGAAATAAAGATTGAGTACTCTCCACTAAAAAATATGTCTTTTTAGAGCTTGCTCTGGAATTTTGGCTCATCCACCTAAAAATGTTTTGAGATATTTGCAAGGTTTAATAGTAGTGTTTTTAGTGACAGAAAAATTTCCAAATTTTGGTTTTTATCCTCGACTTTAAAACCAATAGTTTTTGCTCCTGTATTTTTTAAAGTACCCAAACTTAAATCCCTAAAGCTAAATACTTTTTCATCCTATACAAGAACTAAAGTTTGGGTATTTAAAAAAATATAGGGACTGAAACTAATGTTTTAAAAGGATGAGACTAAAACCAAAATTTGGAATGCTTTTAGGAACTAAAATCACTATTACCCTATTTGCAAAATAACAGAGAAAATATAGAGTGCAATTGAGAACTAAGGATATAACTCAACTATAGAAGGTAACTCTACTCAATCAGGTTACAAACTAGAAAATCGCAAATGAGACTTGATGGCTTCTTAGCAGTCATGATTTCTGTGAGTGAGACAGGCTGAGAGGATTCAAATTGACAATGAAAAATCAAGTATGTTCAGATTATCATGAAACATAAATTCAAATACAATAAAGAAAAAATGTAGAAATCAATAGCTAGCTCAATGCATTATAAATTAACATCTTACTAATCACGCTGTTCAAATCTGGTCATTACTCCATATGAGAACTGCATGTTCTCCCTCCAGTTATTCATCAATGGTAAGCAAAGATTCACTTGTTCAATAACCTTGGTTCAGCGCATCTGCATGCAGCAAACAAATGTGGCCAAACAGCAACCATGAAAATTTATTTGCGAACACCTTGTAAAAAAAAAAAATTAGAATCAAGCATACTAAAATAATAGACAGAAAGTTAAACAAGAGCAAGTTCCAGCAGTAACTAAAATGGGAATGTTAACAGATAGAAATTTAACAAAGTGGATTTCATAGGGACAAACAGAGGAAGCAGGAAAGGGGAAAATAGGTCATATTTAAGGATCCAAAATAGTTTTGTTCTATTTAGACAAACAAATAACAAGATGAATAGTTCGTACAGGACTCTGGATGAAACTTGGATAAATAGAAGTCCAATATACGTACATAAGATATACAACACGACAAACTACCAAAGGAGTCATCGATACAAAGAAAATAATTATCCTCAAAATTATCATCCCATTGTTCTCTCTATTGCACATTCAACTTTCTGACAGAAGAATTCAAACAGAAAACCAAGGGTCTCATACATACCTGTATTAAAAAATGTCATGTGCTTGAGCTTGAGCAACCTTTCCACAGTTAACATTCCAGACATCCACTACTAGAAGAGTCTGCCTACAATCACAAAGCAGGGCAATGGAAATAGCGAAAAGTTTCAATCACTTTTTAACAGTAGAATCAAGTAACAAAAAACAAAAACATTTAAGCTATAAACAATTTTTTCAACATTGAAAGTAAAATAAACTGAGACAAAATTCAAATGTATGTTCAGAAGATCAGAACATTAACCTTACTATCATAACCTGCAGTTCATAACAAGACTGAGAACTTAAATCCTATCATCACAGAAAAACACAACATAACAATAACCATAAGACACGGTAAAATTCAAAACCCAGAAGCAGAAATTTTTCAGAACCTTATATAAATCTCGAATACTCGAAAAGTAAATTAAAATAAATTTTTTTTTTTTTTTATATTTCCAGCTATAACCAACTAAACTGTGTATGGCCCATAGTTCCTTACAACTTATTGCCAAGGGGCTTATTTAAAGACATTCTAATTTCCTACTAGATTAATGAACATAGGATAACAAGTACATATTTTCTATTTCATCAAATTATCATCCCTTTCCTTAATTCCATCCAATAACTCAAAAGGGTGTCCTCTCCTGTCCTGTGTCCTACTCGGCTAGAACAAGATTTCTGCTACTTCTTGTTGATCTTTCGAAGATGCTTCCTTGGTCCCGGAACCTCTAACCTACCAACAGAACATCCACACCTCGCCCGGAGCACAAGCACAGCCCTTCCATTTGGTGGTGCCATCTTCTTGAGCTCAGCCTCCAGCTCCCTATGGTGATCACGAGGCAATTCAAAGAGACCCTTCTTCACTCCACCACCACCATCTTTCGCCACATTCGACGACGCAGAAGCCAAATTCTTCACACAATCCTCAGTCTCCAACTGAATGTCAAACTCAGCAGCCTTCCTCAGACCCTTGCAATTGGGATTCCCACACTTCCTAGTGGTGCAAGTCACCACAGCCCACGTGGCCAATGCAGCAAACACAACACTCAACCCTATGGAAACATAGATCCAAGGTGCCACAGAAACCTCCTCCTTAATCAAAAACACAACACCCTTAATAACCTCGTAACACTTTGTAACCAAAAACTCTACATAAGGGAAGAACAAAAAGCCACAGGCACAAACAACAGCAATGAACATCACAACATCAACCATTGCCGATCGAGATCGATCACAGGGTGGAATCTGAAGGGAATTCAATGATGATGATGATGATGATGATGAAGAACTAGGGGTTCTCCGATTCTTCTGAAGATGATTGATTTGCCTCGATTTCGAACCGAAATCCGCAGAACAAATAGAATTCGCCATGGAAGATGATTGATCAACGGACTTGCAGAGAGAGATTGAGCTATGGAAATAGACCATTTCAAAAAAGGACAAAATCTTGAATCAGAAATAACCCAATCTTTTTTTCTCTTTTCCTTTTTCAGATCAAAATCGAACCCACAACTATTCGAGCGAAATCGGATCGACCCACGTCGCCAAAAGTTGAAAAGATTATTAAAACTTTGGCACGGAGAAGATCGAAATCTGTCGGTGGCAAATGGGTCAAAATTCACAAAAAGAGCACTTTTTTATTTTTAATTTTTTTGAAGGGAAATTTTAAAAGATAATGAAATTGAATATGTGATGATTCAATAGAGAGTGTTAAAGGAAAGAAAAAAGAAAGAGTTTTGGGTAATGGGGTTTAGGCCGGCTTGAAGGGGTTGTTGATGGTGGTGTTATTGCAGAGAGACTAAGGGAAGAAGAAGAAGAATAGAGAGGAAAATGAAGGAAGAGTGATGATTCACTGCTTTATTATCGTCATATGAAATCAGCAATGCTTATTTTTATTTATTTATTTATTAGCGTAAGGAGGGAGAGAGATAGGGTCGTACACATAGTTAAGTTACATACACGCCAGCCACCATACACAAGGAAAAGACACGTTTTGTTTAGGGTGGGCTGGGCTTGGATGGATGATGCAACCTCTTTTGGAAATCATGTGTGAATGATTCGGTGGGGTATCCCTATGGGCTTTGATCCACCCCTCTTTTGGGAAAATAGCATTTTGCCTACCATGGTTTTATTTAATTATTGTATTGGTGACAAAAGAAGAGTTTAGTGTCCAAGTATTAAGGTGTAATTTTACACTATTAATTTTTTGTTTGAATTATTTTAAGATAATTATTTTTGAAGTCAATAAACTTATCATACATAATGGATTGTGATTAAATAATTATATAAAATTTTTTACACTATCAATCCATAACTCTTTTTCTCCCAAAAGAATATGATCTTATGGTAATATTATTGAGAAAAAAGATTATAAATTGATCGTGTAAAAATTCATTGAATCATAATTCATCATATATGGTAAGATTATTGATTTTATGATAATCATTTTAAAAGTCATATCAACAATAATTTGTAATTGGATGATGGTGTAAAACTATTTTACACTGTTAGTGCATGACCATTAAACTCAATATTATTTGAGTAAACAAAATAAATTTTGATGCATATACACTAATGATGCAAAATTAGTTGTATACTATCATTTAATCACAAATAATTGCTTGCATTACTTTAAAATAATTACTTAAAAGTTAATAAATTTATTATATATGGAAGGTTGGGATTAGATGACAGTATAAAAAAAATTATATCACATAACCTTTTTGCTCAATAAAAAGTATATGTGACAAGTTTGTTGAAAAGGTAAAAACATCAATAATAATTTTTGATTGGTTGGAAGTGGAAAACTATTTTATATTATTAATATATTTCTATTAAAACACACACTGAAAGTTTAAAAACTTTATACTCTATCATCTAATCACAAATTAATATCAATATATATAATAAATTTGTTAACTTTTATAATAACAATCTAAAAAATCATACTTATTATGATTTTTGAATTTGTATATGTGGTAAGTTTACATTATTATCAATCAAAATTGATATAAATGTACAGTAAGTTGTTGAATTATTTTAATAATTAAATTTATATAAGGAAATTTTATTTGATTGAGTGTAAATTTTTTAAGATACATGCCAATTAAACTTATATTATTTTGTTATGAATGACTTTTTTGTGAAAAGTAATATAAATCATTTTTTTGACTAATAAGAAAAGTGATAAATACGTTAGTAATTATTTTTTTGGCTGGATTGTTAGTAAAGGTTGTGAAAGTTATTTTGAGAAAGAGAAATGTCTTAAAAATCTTTATAATTTTTTGTAACTATTGTTTTATTAAAAGAGATATTTATGATACATCTTGTACTACTCGGACTTAGAAGTTAGAGTGGTCAAACGGGTAGTTTACTCATATACCAATATTTGGAAGATTTAAATAATGTAAGAGAAAAAGTTGATCTACAAAGATATAGTCCTAAAATCAGAAAATATTTTTTATTAAAGAAAAGATAATATAAAGATTATATCTTTCCTTATTTATATTATCTTAAAGAAGAATATTAAAATCAGATAATCCAATCTTCTCTCTATATAAGGAATCATTATGGTTTAGGTAAAACATTATGATTCCAACTAGTGTTTTTGAATCCGGTCTGGCCTGGCCAATCAGACCGAGATCCAGTGACTTAACTGGATCGATTTTCATTATTGAATCAGTCATGCAATTGATCCGTCCAAACCTGGATGGATAGGTCGCCGGATTCCAGTTAGATCGGTCCGACCTGGTAGGGTTTTATTTTATTTTAAAAAAAAATTAAAATTATGGAATTTTTTTTTAAAAAGTTGAATTTGGATTATCATCAATTGTTATTTTGGATTTTGGAATGTTGATGAATTTTTCATACTCAAATAATGTTAGTTATATACTTATAAATAATATATACATATAATTTTGAATTTTTAATGTATACCAGATCAAATCGAACCAAATACTGATTTACCGATTGAATTACTGACTCACTAACTCATTATCTCGATCAAATCAATAATCGGACTGAATTTCATAAGTATGATTCTAACACATATATTGATACTAACATATGTTAATTTGTGCTTCTAACTTGAACATCCAAATATCTTTGCAAGTAGCCCCGCTAATCTTGCTAAATCTGATAATAAAACATCTTTATAACAATTTTCTAGTAAAATCGTTAACCTTACAAATAGTATGAGCAGACTGAGTGGATAGGGATTAAGAAGAGAATAAAAAATGGCTGAAGCACATAGTGGATCAAACTTTCTCACTTATAGTTTATGTTTTGTAGTTTAATTGACAAAATGTTTGGATGCACACCCATCCAATATCAACGTGCATCACACTGAAACTATAATAACTAGCTTTTGTGTCTTTCATACAAATGTAATGTAAAAAATTGAAAAATGTTCGTTAATTTAATCCAGACACGCACTAATTAAGCTAACTTGAAGAAATATAATTGTGTTTTCACGAAAAATGATTTGTACCTTTAATGTTTTTAATGTTGTTATTCTACATGTGATTTTATGAAGATATAACCAAAGAAAAAAAATGTTTTGTGACAGAAAAAATGGTTTATGTTTAGTTTTTCATAACAATATAACAGTGATGTTGTAGTATACTAGTACTATATTACTATGGAGTCTTGGATACAGTTTCTTGCAAGGTTAGAGAAAACCACCATCCTTATAAGTTATAATAATGTTAGCGAAAGACTCAGCAGGGGAGAGGATAAGAGCATAAAAAAAAGATGAAGCATATTGTGGAGAATCAAACTCGTTTTTGTTCCATACTTTAACTAATTAAGGTAACATGAAGAAATACAATTTTGTATGTTTTCATAAAAATTGTTGTGTACCTTTAAATGTTTTATGTTGTTACTCTATATGTTATTTTACAGTGATTGAACCAAAGAAAAAGTTTTTTTTTTGTGAGAAAAAATGATTCATGTTTAGTTTTGCATAACAATATATTAGTGATGTTGTAGCTAGTATATTATTAGTATGGAACTGGATTATCTATTTATCTATAGTAGAGAATACTGGTATAGTCTACAAAAAAATGTTATTAGTATGGAGTGTTGGACATATGATATCAATATACCACTTTATGATCAAATTTATCGATGGTGGAATTTCATATCTAAATTCAATTTATTCATTGATAAAACTATATTAGATTTGCATATTTTTATGAGGTTAAAACTTGATTATTGTCAATGTAGAACTTTTACCTTAATTATCATGAAATAATAAATTGACACATGAATATAATTTAGCAAATAATACACCATTCTAATATATAAAATTTTTCATTTGATGATAAAAGGCATTAGCTTGGTTATTTTTTAAATAGATGACATCTAGCTAGTATCCCATAATACAAAAAAATATTATATACCAATGAATCAAGTTTAACACTAAATTCAATTAATAATATCATTTGAAAGCTTGTCTAGGTAATCTTTTAAGCCGTTAAACATATCTTCATGATTATAGTATCAATGATATTCACCAAAGAATCAAATTACTAAAAGAGTGGTTAGTAATAAAAAGAAAGATAAAGTGAAAAAGAAGAATAAGAGAAAGGATTCTTGTAAATGTGCACAGTGTTAGTTATATTATATATCTTATCAAAGCACATGCTTTGGCTTGGCAATCATCTTATAATAGTTTTTTAACATAAAAGTGATAATATTCATTACGTTAGCGTAATGAACCATGCAAACATTTACATGAAGTGGAAGTGTTTTACCCGTCCAAGTACATTCCATTATTTGATATAGTGGGAGAGTGGTGAGAAGTTGAAAACCATGGAAAGGTCTTTCATGATCCGACGTATATATGACATTTGTTAAAGAAAAACAGTTTAGGAATCAACATCTTTTGGTCAAGCAGCATGAAGTTGGCAATTGGAATTTATATATATTTTTATGAGTATGAAATAAATTGGAATTTATATGAGAATGATAAAGAGACCAGACCGTCCTTCTCCACAAAGCTATAAAGAAAATTCAACTAATTTCCATATATAGAGAGATTGAGATTGAGAGAGGAGGATTATGTTATACGTATACCTTTGTAAGTTATGCACACAAAGTTATATATCTTTAATAATTATTAATTAAATAATTTTATCTTAAAATTTATATTTAGATTAAAATTTTTTACTTTTTATTAATAAGTTGTTAGGTTTGAAGTCTCGGATTTCAAAATTTTAAATGCAAAAAAGAAATATAATTAAAAGGATATTTTACCAAGTCAATGGATATTTCATTTAAATAACATAGTTATATAAAAAAATTATTTTATATAAATTATGTTTATAAATTTTATATTAATTCAAAATTATTTAATATCACATTTGAGTACATCAAAATTTACGTAATATATTTTTTAAAAAATATAAAAATATAAACCATTTGATAATTTCTTATTTTTTTTTAAAAAAATTGACAATATATAGAGAGAAATTAAGTATTTTTTTATCTATAAAAAATAAAAGATAAGTATAAGAAAATTTATAATAGCACTACTACAAAATATACATTTAACATCAGTTACAAGAAAAATCGATGTTAAACTACTTGCAGTGGCATTTTTGTAAATAAATGGATGTCGCTAACATCGGTTTTTCGAAAACTGATGTTGTTACTTAAGAGTTAACATCGATTTTACGAAAAATCGATGTTATTTGGAAAATGAGTGAACAACATCGATTTTATTTTAAAATCGATGTTGTTGGATCTTTTATAATGTACTCTGCTACTCAAGCCTGACATTACAACTTTACTCCCATACTCACTCTCATGACGCTTCCCACTCCTCGCTCTCGCTTTCACTCTCATTCTCATTCTCGGTGTTAGTTTCGCTCTCGCAACTCTCCATGGCGGGCAAGGGTGGGTACAAAGTGCACGGCCTGAGGGAGGAGGAGGTGCGTGTACATGCCATCGCGGAGATCGTGAGCTCCATGGTGGACCTCTCACACCCCTATACTAGAAGGTGGACCTCAGCCCGCTCAAGTCCACGGCGTGCCGCAAGTACGAGCTCTCACACGTGCCCAAGTTGGTGGAGATGATTGAAAACAATAGGAATACCCACAATAACCAAGAGGAGGGGTGAATTAGTTAAAACTTGGTCTTTTAAAATTTCTTTATAAAATCAAAGTAAGGATCTTAATCACTTTTAAAACCAAGAATGTTTTTAATCAATCAACCCACTCAGCTCAAGAAACCAATAGCTCAAAACAGAACTTGTTGAGTAATGATAAGAATACCAAGAACAAATGAACAAGATAACTAATAGAGATTTAGGAATAGAAAATCAACACAAGAATTTATACTGGTTCACATCTCAAGAGAAGCTACATCCAATTTCTTCTAATCAATACTAGATTAGAGTTCCACTATTATAAATTTCAGCTCTTACAAGCTTTATTACAAACACTCTTTATCAACTCTAGATAAAGAAAAGAAATCTAAAACCCTATTAGACTTCTAGTGAACAAGAACCAAAGAATACTGCTCTGTTCTTCCCTAGAGAACTCTACCCTAGTACAAGCTTTAAAGAACAATTTACAACAGCACCAAATAATAAAAATTGCAAAATCAAATTTACAACCAAAGAGAATGGAGAGAAACAACCTGATGATCCAATGAATATGAATGCATGTTGTTTACCAATCAGAGTTGAATGAACAAAATGAATTTCAGAACATGCTCTCCTATTTTTCTTTGAAGACTCTTGCCCAAGAAATCATTCAATACCCATGAAGATTAAAGAGTGAGACAAGGAGTTAGTAAATCCAGAAAATCACTTTCTAACTTTGTGAAGGCTTGTGTGTATTCAGAAAATTCGAAGTATTCAAGTTAAAAATCAA
The DNA here is from genome assembly GCA_013407115.1 of Glycine latifolia. Lineage (NCBI taxonomy): Eukaryota > Viridiplantae > Streptophyta > Magnoliopsida > Fabales > Fabaceae > Glycine > Glycine latifolia. Next base: position 3,457,945 of record CM023942.1, read on the forward strand.
GCCAAGCATCACTTCTATTTATAACAACCTTTTGCAACTAACTGTAATTGATTAAACGCGCCAAATAATCGATTAAAAAGCCTTGTGTAATCGACTAAATTGCCACTTAATCGATTAAAGTGTTCATACTGATTTCTGGGTTTGAACAACGAACAAAATAATCGATTAAAACGAGTTGTAATCGATTAAAACAGTAAACCATGTATATCTAAAAAGCCTTGTGCAATCGATTATAGGAAATGGTAATTGATTAAATCAGTGAAACAAGCTTTTTTAAAAACCTTATGTAATCGATTACAAGAAATGGTAATCGATTAAAGCAGTGAAGCATGTTTTTCTTTTGACACTATGTAATCGATTACAAGCAATGGTAATCGATTAAATTGTTCTTCAATGCTTTTCCAGATTTAAAATCAAAGCAAATAATCGATTAAACCGTAGTGTAATCGATTAAACCAGTGAGATTTGCATTTTTCCAAAAACATTGCATATTTAGTTCTTTTTCAAAAATTGCTTTAATTCTTTGATGAAAACATTTAAGCATGTAAATGATTAAGTGCATGCAATGCAAGGATCAACAGATTGGTCTCTTCATACACTTCATTACATTCTTCAAGGCATGTGAAAAGCTCAAAACATTCTTCCAAATCCTAAGCTTCAAACTTCAAGATGCTCCCCCTATATCCAACAATGATTACGGCGCTCCTCGTCGCTGAGCGCGAGACGCTCCTCCACAAGCTCTGCGCCAAGCAGTCAACACCGCCTCCGGAATCGTCATCGTCGTGTTTAGGATTTTCCTCCGCCATCATTCATGACTACATCACTCATCAAATATCCCACTACTTACATTCCCTTCGAAGACTGCCACCTTTGACAACACCGATGGCTTCACAAGTGTGGTTACAGGGAAGGTTTGAACAAAGGATAGGGATGATTCTAATTTGTGTTGATATTTTGTTTTGATTTTGATCAGATTTGGTGTCTCCAGTTGCTAATAAGGTGTTTGATAAAATGTTTTTAGTAATGATTGTAATTTGTGTTCATATTTTGTTTTGATTTTGATCAGATTTAGTTTCTCCAATAGTTGCTGATAAGGTGTTTGGTGAAAGGCCTCAATCAATTTTTCAATATTTTCATATTTTGAAAATAGAAGATTCTTGTAAGTAATCTAAGATGATGGGCCAGATCAGATTCAGAAGATGGAAGAGTCTAACCTAATCCGGAAGGCATACAAACCAGTGGAGTTGATGAAATTGGTATGCACAATTATTTTTTGCATGACTAGTGGAGTTGACATCAATTTTCTGATATTATTTCAAATTTGAAACTTCATACTCAGGTTTATATGGAAGTTGATAAAATTGGAGAGGAGTTAGTGAAAGATCTAGAGACTAAGCGACCTTTGTTGTTGGTTATAATTAATGTTTTGTTTTCAACATTAGAAGCTTCAATTGGACATCTACATGCAATGTGTCAGGTTTATATAAATAAAGTTGTTTGTTTTTGCCTCTGTTTTCCCTTATATATACTTTTACCCCTTATCTCTATAGGCCATAGTTTGTCAAAGCAAAACTAAAGCATGTTTGCAGCTTAATATTGTTTCTAGAATTGACCTTTTCTATTTATTCAGAGTGATTCTTCTATTGATGGGAGCTATTCAAACCCTCTGCTGTTTGAGAAGCTGCCAAAAATAAATCAGGAGGGGTCTTAGTGGCAGACTGTGAAATAAGTGATGTTATCAAATTCAGTTTATCAAAATTTATACAAGTTGAATTCATACATATCTTTTTTGGTAAAAGCTTCTATATCATGTTATTTGATTAAGTTTTGGAGACTATGGCTTTCTAAATTTTTACCTATATCATATGGTCTAATATTCATGATATCACTTAATATAGGATGTCCATTTAGTATTGAAGATGGCAATAATACATATTGAAACGCCATTTCCAGTGGCATAAATTATTGAGTAGAAACAGAATAGTAGACCCTACGATTAGACAACACTTAGCTCGACTTTATAATAGTTATATGTTAAACACTACTATATGCCTATGATAAAAAAAAATGCCACTGCTAGATGCCTCTTATGTTCTTCTCTATCTCCTGCCAATCTCTGGGACTTTGTCAATGCCTATTAGAAGTGGACAAAATTATCTTGACTGGAGTCAATAACTCGGACTTCTATTTTTTGACCATATATATATATTGGATTTAGTCATTTGTGGATGGAGGTTATGAAATTCTCAACTTGTTTTAATAATACATATTTGTTTCTAGTTGTCCAGCTTATGTTGATTGGTTTGTTAAGTAATATCAGTAAAATTTTAAATTTCAATTTTATGGTTGTGATATGTTTCAGGTCATCAAACATAAAAAGCCAAGGAAAATAACTCAAAATTGGATCCGCTATACATGTGGTGCAGTTGGTTTGTCAGTATGCTCCATTTGGCTCTTGCGGCATAGTAGATTGGTGGGGAGTTCTGATCTTGATAATTTGGTTGAGGAAGCTAGGAACTCAACATATAGCTTTTTTAAGAGTCACGTAGAGGAATTGGTACATTTCTTCTTGATAATTTACCATGGTTTCACTCTTTTTTCTTTTTTTTTCCTCCTCAATACAGGAGAAATTGACTTAACATATCCTTATGAGATAGGTGTGATCAACATTATTCAATTTTCTTAACCTCATTTCCCTTAAATCTTGATCTATAATAATTAGAATTAACTATGTACCCTTCCTAAAAGTCTCTTTTCCATGAGCAATGAACAAATTTCATTTTCTTCTTTCTTGTCCCTCTTCATTTCCATTTTTAAATCTGTTGACAGTGAACCAAACTGATCGAGGTTTACAAATTAAAGCGCACTATGTCACTATGTAATATGTCTATAAGGTTGGATTCCCCTAGAAAAAAAAAAAAAGGAAAGCTCTTAGAATATATTATAAAACTAGGAAGAGTGTTATTTGTTGTTTATAAATTAAGCCTAGCCCTTAAATTATTCTATTCTATTCAATATCCCACTAGTACTTGCGGTACTTTGACTGGGCTAAATCCATCAGTTGAAACTAAATAAAATCCTTGAAAGTAATCTCTATAAAAATTACATAAAAATCTTAAGTACTATTGAGATTTGAGTAGTCCTCTTGCTTGTCACTTTGTCTTGCGTCATAATTGTACTTTTGTATATATTCTGATGCAATCAATTTTCAGATTTTGTCCATTAGAGATGAACTTTTTGACACATTCAAGAAGAGACATCAAGGTATTATAGACATTGAAGAGGGTGGTTATGTGACAACAAACAATCCATGTAAATGCCATAAATCTTGAATAAGATAATTAGGTTTTAATTTGAAAAGAGTTTAATTATTCATTATATGTAGTTTAATTACAAGTTAAAATTAGTTGGAATATATATATATATATATATATATATATATATATATATATATAGTGTGTGTGTGTGTGTGAGAGAGACTCAACTTTTTAGTATAAATGATTAGTATTATTTAATTTATTTAACTTTTTAGTCTACCACTAAATATGTGACTCAACTAATATGACATTATTCTAATTAATTTAATAAGAAATCTTGAGTTTTACATTATAAATCTTTCCTTTGAAGAAGAAATTAACAAAGTTTATTGTTAGACAAGTTTATTTCATAACAACTATCTTATAAATTGTTCTTTATATACTATTTCATAAGGTCACTTATTTACTGGACAAGGTAAGAATGCAGGAGGAATATATTGGTGGAGGAAGATAACATGCAACATGGGAGTAAGTACACGAAAGTCACAAAGGTAGTCATAATTTACCCGAATATGGTATTATAATTGATTTGAATTGGTTATGTAGACATTGGAACTATTTTGTATGTATTTGACAAGGATATTTTAAAAAAACATTAATGTAAAATAAATAAATAATTAATTACTAAAGTACTTAATTACTAAAACTTCAAAAAAAAATTGAACACATATAATTGACTGTGAGTAGTCATTAAAGTACTTAATTACTAAAGCTTCAAAAAAGTTATAAATAAATAACACATGAAAGGACAACAATTTTAAGTGAGTATTTATATGATTGTTTTTATAATTGAGATTGAGTCTTATAAATAAATATATCATGACCGAAAGTGTTGAAAATAATATGACCTGCCCACCATATTGACTATGTATTAATGTGGAGACACCTAAACTAACCTTTTTTTGTTCTTATATATCTTTATTGTTCTCTTTATTTAAAGTTATCTTTTTTTTTTCATTGCAGAATATATATGAAAAAGGGACAATTATTTTTTTGGATATATGATTGTATGAGTATTTATATTAATTGTTAATAGAAGTGTCTTAAAATTTTTATTTAAGCTTTTAATGCGTTTTTTAATATTACAGGGAGGGAAATAAAAAGAATAGGCCATATTTATTTTCAAAAAAGGAAATTCTAGATCGGTTATGTAATAAACGATCTAGAAAGTGACTATACAATATCGGTTATAGAAAAAAACCGATGTGGAAAAGGTCATCTCTACATCGGTTATAGGCAAAATCGATGTTGTAAGTGCTATACAACATCGGTTTTGTCTATAACCGATATAGAATGTACTATTTTTACATTGATTTTTCTAAAAACCAATGTTGATTTTTGCATATTTTACATTTTTTTGTTAATTTCTTATTAGACAACATTAGTTTTTAACAAAAATCAATGTTGTGTAGTTATGTTAACATCGATTTTCAAAAATTGATGTTAATATTGATATTTTCAACGTTAGTAGTTTCAACATCGGTTAAAAACCGATGTTAAAAGTCCAAAATAACCGATGTAAAAATCATTTTTTCTAGTAGTGTAACATAGACATCCTCAAGTGTATCAAACATTTTAAGTGTTTATTTTTAAAAAACCAATGTTAATAAACTCATATGATTTATGATTATGTTACTTTTTTTTTGTTAACATTGGTTTTTTATAAAATCAATGTTAAAGTAATGATGTTAAAATCATTCTTTTTAATAGTGATAATCAGTTTTAAAGTCAATCGTGAAACAAAAAAATTTGTCATGTATCATAATTTTTAACAAATCAAAATAGACCCTTACATTTTTCAACTTAATTTACAAACTCATATTTGTTTCTTACTTCGCTTGCCCCATAATATTTGTTACCTAAGATTTTTTTACACAAATTAAAAAAATTAATAAACAAATGAAAGAAAGTGACAATTTTATAAAATTAGCCTTACTTCATTAATTTATTTATAGTTTTATTGTCCGTTATTAATTTTATAAGAAATATAAATAGGAAATAATAACTAACATGACATTAAAAAAAATTAAAATGATAATTATTTTAAGACTTTTTAAAAGATAAATATTACAAAAATAATATATAAATTTTTAATAGTAATAATTTCACCTATTATTAATGATTTAAATAATAAATATTCCATTCAAATAAGGGACAATCAGTGCCCTTAAAGTATTGGTTATGAAATTAAAATAAAAAGTATTTATTGTGAAAAATCATAGGAAAACATAAAATAAGTTATGGGTTGTGCCATTTTGCTCATTTCAATAAAATTCTATTTTTTAATTTCTTAACCAATATTCTAAAAATACTTGTTAGCATTTTTGTAGGAATAGTGTCATAGATTGATGATAAAAATAAGATTAATTGAACTCAATTTAAAGCATCTGCAATGCAATGCAAGTACTTCATGAATTAAACAACATTATTTAACAATTTTTTATCATTGGAACAAATAACTTGTAAGTATGTTGCTTAAGTAAGTTATTTATATAAACAATCATTACTTAATTCATTTTTATAAATTAAAGAATTATTTTTCAATTATAAAAATTAATGTGGCTCAAGTTAAATATTTATTTTAATAACTTAATATTAAAGTAAATTTTTATACAAAATTTTTAATTTTTTATGATATTATATGACTTACAAATTTAAAATAAATAATTTATTTAAGTGATCATTAATATAATGCTGTTATATAAAAACACACACTATGACTTGAAGCTTCGTTTCGAACTTAATTTTATTGGGGAACTAATAGTTGAGTCTTCGTGTAATTAATTCTACTCAATCCATGACTCATCATGACCCACACATCAACGTATCAGAAAGTGAGAAAACCCGTAAGCACACACACATAATTGACAATTGAGTGTTCCTTTCTTTCATCAAATCCTATTGCTATTATTAGTCAACCAACCTCACATGATTATCAATGGTTGCCACTTCAAACTGTTTCACGCGTAAGGTAGAAATTTTAGGCAAATGTTAATTATGCCTTTGACCATTTGGCAATTGTTAACATTCACCTCTTTATAATTTATCTCTTAATAAAAACAAATATATTAACTATAATTAAACAAGAATTATACAGTACATGTTTGGATTCAAATTTGCAAATATTTTTCTACTTATTAAAAAACAGTATATTAAGAAATGAGTGTGATAATTTTCTATTATGATGAATTAAAAAATTAGTAATTAATAATGGTTAATAGGTAAAATAGAAATTTTGCAATTATGTTAAGAGAGTCTTTGGAAGAGAAACACTTAGGCTTAAAAATGTGGGAAGTTTTCTTTTTTAAAGAGAGAAATATTATAGAATGTGAATACTTAAAATAAATATGAAAAAATCATTGGTTTTTCCCCCCCCAAAGAACTATGACTAATATGCTAGTCAAAATTAATTGATTTTTATTTATTTATTACTTTTATTCATCTTAATAATACATCTTTTTAAGTTTATTTTTTCCTATTCTTATTTATCCTTATATTTTCTTTATTGCAATTCTAAATACTAATTCAATTAAGCTTTATCGATTACACGGCTCGTGAGTCGTGACTACCTACCATTCATCAGTGGCAGTCAATCACAACTTTGGTTAATGTATTTAGAAATTTAAAAAAGACTATTAACACATCTCATAATAATACATTAACTAACGTTTGAATATAGTATATATGATAATTTATACTATATTATTAACAATACTATATTCAAACGTTAGTTAATGTATTTAGAAATTTAGTTAAAAATTAAAAAAATATTATTAACACATCTCATAATAATTTCAATGCATTTTATGTATTTTTAATACTTTTTATTTATTAATTCTTTAATCCCTATGTTATACTATAGACATATATGCCATGATACCGATGGTTGCATAGACAAAACTCAACATGAGCTGAAATTGGTAATTATTTTAAATCTTAAAAGATTTAATAAATTCTGATCTATTTAATTAAATTAAATGTTTACTTCAATTATTTAAATGAATAAGAAAACTGAAAAAATTATTGGTGTGAACGATTGAAGGAGTATAGTAATGACTTTGTCTGCTTTTAAACATTTACAACAACCCCTTTAGCTGAAAATACAGTGTAAATTATAAAGTTTTCTCAAGCAACTAAATGGAATTAGTACAATGTATAAAAAATATTAGTACAATATTTTTTAAACAATTAAAAAGTTAGTACAAAGGAAAATACTAGTGTACCCTTAAAAGTATTATTTTCCTTCTGTTCTGATCAATGTCTAACCCCTTGTTTGATATGATTGATGGAAATAATTTAAGGGGAATGAAAATAAGTTTAGATGTTTGAAGGTGAAGAAATAATGTATTGTTTTTCATCTATTTTTATTTATTATTTTAATTTCTATTCATCCTATTTTTCTCCATCCTACTAAATACATCCTAATAACTATGGATTTTTGGGGCAAGGAGTCCGAGTGGTACTTCCTGTACCCCGCGACTTTGCTTTCTGCATCCCATAAAATCTTAAAAAGCTCCAAATTGACAAAATGCCCTTTAGTGCTTGTTGAAACCTATGTGCACTTGCAGAACGTGCAATTCGTAAATGCATAAATCATTTTCCAGAATGCTAAATCAGGATTATAAAACAAAAAAACTTGTGTGCTTTCGGAATCAGCAGTCTAGAATTATGTATACATAATTTTGGAACAAGTAATCCAACAACATCCACCTATTATGGATGACCAGTTTTTCACTAAATGATACATAAAAAGAATAATATTTATCAAAACATACATGTACTAATTTTATTTACCAAATAGTACATATTAACTATTCATAGTGTAAATTTGGGTTAGAGAGACCCGAATTTACCCTGTATTTGTTTTTTAAATTTCAAAATCCAGTTAAGAAGTCGGACTGGGAGATCTCGAATTCTTAACTGTTTTTTTTAAGATAATAAAATTAGACTACGTGTTGAGTGTGTACAAAGTTCTGTTAGCAAACATGCATCGTCATAATTATTGACCACCATATGAAGGACCACAATTATGTGTCATTCCCGCTAAGAGGAGAAATAAAAAAAGGTCGACCAATATTAAAACGTTGTTCAATCTGCAGACTAATAGGTCATTCAAAAAATAGATGCCCTCATTGTCCTGAAAGTTCAAGTCAAACAATTTAATATTCTGTATTTATTTACTATTTATGTTATAAAATTATATACTTTAATTTAATGTTCATTTTAGAGATTTTGTCAATTTCTTATCTTCTTTAATATATTATTTTCATTTTTTTGCTAATATCTTTTTAAATATATTTTTAAATAAGTCATTAATAGTTAAAATAAATTATCTTATAATATTTTTTATCTCAGAATTTCATTATATTATAATTTTATAATAAAAATATTTATGTATTACAATATTAATTATCAAAATTAAATAATTATCATGTGCAAGTACATGTGTTAAAATACTACTTACAATTAATTTGTCCTTATTTACATTCTTTACTCTTATTATTTTTTATTATTTTATTATCTTAAAAAAAAACCAGTTAAGAATTTGGGTTGGGGGGGATTCGAATTCTTAATTGAGTTTTGAAAATTTTAAATAAAATTATAGTGTAAATTTAAGTTCCTCTAACCCAAATTTACACTGTAAATAGTAAATATATACTATTTGATAAATAAAACTGATATATGTATGTTTTAGTAAAAACTCTTTTGGATCACTTGTTCAATAATTATGTATTCATAATTTTTGGACAATCTATAAGTGCACAATTTATTTTGTTTTTTCAGGATTTGCCAATCAGAATTATAACTAGATCTGAAAAAAAAGGAACTTACCTCAAATAGTTACTTTGATGCGGAGCAGCAAAGGGTGACCTATGCTTTAGGGAGGAGGAAATAAGTGTGAGCCAAGAAAAATGGGCAATAATGGGGGAAGGTACTTTGAGATGGAGGTAAACTGTTGAGGTTATTGGAGCTGGGTGGAGAAGCTCCAACAAGGCAAAGAGGAACTTATAAGAAGGACAATTTTGGGATATACCAAAACAGAAATGCAAGTAGTAATACATGGGGTGCAGAAAGCAAAAGCCTCCGGACTAAATGGCGAAATAAGAAGTAGGACCCAAATTCACTTGCTACTTTTGGGAATCTTCAGGATGACGAGTTGTTTTATGTTTTTTTTTGGCTTATAATTGACAAAACAAAAAGTAAAAAACTACACTTGCAGCATACACTGTAATGATTTCTATTTTTTAAACATTTTTATTGTTTGTAAGAATAAACATTAATATTGTTGTAATTAGTATTAAAATAAAGTTATAGTCTTGCTTAAAAAACTAAACAAAATATGTATTAATATTCAGGGTCAGTTTGAGAGTAAAAGAAATTAGAAAACGGGATGTTTTTATTTATTTAAGACTACTAGTTGAGTACGATTACCGTTGATGAATACATTCTCATAAACAAACTAGAAGTTAAAATTGGATCTCCAATAGAGACGCGATAAAGAAAATAAATAACAAAAAAAATATAAATATAAACATTCAATTAAATATTAAACTCCCACGTTCTCGTAAATTTGAATGGTAATGAGAAGAATTTTTTTTTCTTTTTCAAATATATGTCTAATTGAGATTTATCCACAAATTTTCATTCTTATATTATATAAAATTCTATATTATTTTTAAAAAACAGTGAAAAAATAAATAAATAAAAAAGAGTAAGTATAATAAAAAAAATAAAAGCATAAACTTAGAAATCCGTGGATTAAGCTCACCAAGTTAATTACTATAGCTAGGCCCATAATTTACTATCGCAATGTGGACAAAAAAAACAGATCGGTAGGCTTAATGAGTTGGTTTGGAAATCCTGGACCCTATACCGATCCTTATCTACAAGTTTCGCTTTTTTAATTAGTTATGACCTATAATTATCAAGTAGCTTTCATTTCACCAAATGATATTATATTTTCAGGAATCATATAATTAGGAATGATATAAAAATGTTAAATTTTCGTCCCTACATTTATCTAGAAATAGAGTTCTTGACTCTACTTTTCGACTCATATTTAAGATTTGATTGAATATAAATTACAAGTATTTTTTAGATTTTTTTATTAAAAATATAATTTTTTTAAATAAAAAACTCTCAGAAATACTTCTATTTTTATATAAAAAATACTTCTAACTTTATATCCAAACATACTCATAGTCTATTTAAATACTAAGACTAAAAATACTTTTAAAAAATTTTCTACTAAAAAGAATTCTATAATTTTTCATAATTTTTTTTTTTAAAACACTTATAACTTATATATAAAACATGTACTCAACTTATAACTTAATTACTCCTCATCCTTTGTCCCTTTATAAAAATATATATTTTACGAAAAATAATAAACCCGCAATTTCTGACAAATTCATGATGTGTTAGCTAAGTGGTGATAACTCTTGAAACTGCCATATGTACTCTTTACTCCATGGAAATGCTTTTCTGCGTCATCAAACACACGCGTCATGAAAACAGAGACGTGTATTAGGCAATTGAATGAATGAACGAAAAAAGTAAGAAAGAGAAAGCATCTTTGGATTGCCACAAAGTACTTGTGGCTCAAAATCAATGTTGCATATCTGACGTAACATCCCAGTCCCCATCTGCTTCATTCACCTCACCGTTTCAACAAACAAAAAAAGCGCACAATCAAAACCACCACGACACTCTTTCACACACACAACGTGCCACCACTCTCTTTCTCTACAAATTTCAGAAACACCCCAAAAAACAAAACATAAAAAAACACGCGGCATTTGTAAAGTTATTTATCCTTACTAGAAAAAAGTTAAAGAGAGAAAAATAAAAAATAAAAAACCAAAGAAACAGAAATGTTGGAGTCAAAAGACTCAACGATGAAGCTCTTCGGGAAGACGATCCCTGCGCCGGAGATCTTGGCCGGAGCTCCGGCATTGTCTTCTGATGATGCTGTTGGTGACAGTGTTGTTCAGAACCATGGTTCTTCAAGTGTCAATGGGGATGGTGAAGAGCACGTGATTGAGCAGGTGTGAAAAATTATTGATTTTGAGAGTGGCCCTTTATTGGAAATGCGAAAAGATTTAGTGGGTCGATGTTAGTTTCTTGGCTTGTTTGTTGGCATTGAAGATTTTGTTGACTTGTTGTAGCAGCGTCTTGTATTGTATTTTTTTTTTATTTGTTATATATTATGTTTTGTTTGAAAGGGTTTAGTAACTTAGTGTTCAGTTGACATTGGGGTTTTGTTCAATTTGATGTGTTCATTGATGGTTTGTTTCAAATTTGCAACTTTTTTTAATTTTATCTTTTTTTTTCCCACTTTTACAAGTGTATTTCATGCTATCTTTGACTTGCTGCTGTTGGAGTTTCTGATGGCTTAAATTGAAAACAGTTTTGTTTCTCTAATGGCATAAGCACTTATATTGAATCTTCAGCTATTTGTTAGTTTTGAAACTGCAGCATGGGTTTAGCATTATTTGAGCAATTTCCAATTTATTCCTGAGCATACTTGTGTGTATATTTTCTTTACTTGCTGGTTCTTTGGGCACCGATGACATCTCTTTGTATGTTTGCAGTTCAGCTTCTAAACTCTTATTTGTGCGTTAAATACGAACAATCTATAGATATCAATCTGATTTTGCCTTTCTTTTTCTGATTTTACCTGATATTTCTGGCAGCAAATGACGAATCGTTCATAGTTGATAAAATGCTTTCTCTATTTGACTTTTCAATTTATATATCACTCTCTCTAAATCTGGGAACAGAAATATTGAAAACTGTCCATCTTACAGTTTCAAGCTCAATTCACTGTACTTTTTGCTTTGGTTTTTTCGGTTGTTGATTTTTTGTCTATAATTACTGTTAGCCCTGTCTTCTTTTGAGTTCATAATTGTTGTTCTATCTTGTAACGAAAGAATAATGAGCTGCAGATACACAGAAATTCAATATTATTCAATTTTGCTGTACAACGTTCCTGTTTGGTTGCCTTTACAATTATTCTCATTTCTCTTGGTTTTAGCCAGTCAGTGACTAGAGTTGGATGGAAATATTTTCAACCTTAACCTTTTCAGGAAATATTGGATTAACATGTTTGTCGATGAACTACAGAAATTTGAGATCTTGATAATTGAAACAAGGGATGCAAATATTTTTTCCTTAGATGCTGGGGTATTGAATTTGTTTTCACCTAATCCCGGTGAACTGGCTTTCCGTGCAGCATTGTGAATATTAACATTATTTTATTCTGTGTTTCAATGTTTATTTTTAGTTGAAGTTATTTTGTTTGACTTGGACAAACATATGTAATTGCAGAAGGCAAAAATCTAACAGTAAAATTATGAGTCATCCTTTTCTACACTAATGTATTTCTTATACTAAATTTTTAGTTTATTATACAACATACTCAGCAGCTGTTTTCGTGAATGCAGGACATAATGGGAGAGGAAACAACTGAGGGTGAGAAGGAAGATGAAGTGACCAATCTTGATACTGTGTCAAGACCAGGGGAAGAGTCTATTAACCCCTCTACCGAGAAGGAGGATCTTACATTGAAAACTTCAAAAAAGACTGAACAAGAACAAGGTGAAAAATCACAAGATAAAACACTGAGAAAGCCGGACAAAATACTGCCTTGCCCCCGCTGCAATAGCATGGATACTAAGTTCTGCTACTACAATAATTACAATGTCAACCAACCCCGCCATTACTGCAAGAATTGTCAGAGATACTGGACTGCCGGTGGAGTGATGAGGAATGTTCCTGTGGGTGCTGGTCGCAGGAAGAACAAGAATTTCGCTTCTCAGTATCGTCAGATAACTGTTCCTGAAGCAGCACTCTTGAGTTCTCAGCCGGACTTGCCAAATGGAGTCAGTCATCCTTCCTTGAACTGTAATGCCACACTCCTTGCATTTGGGTCTGATACACCCTTGTGTGAATCAATGACATCTGTTTTGAACCTTGCTGATAAAGCAGTGAACAATTCCACAACAAATGGATTTAATGGCTCAGAAGAACTAGAAATTCCTTTTGCTTATGTTGGTGGAGAAAAAGTGAATGATGATTCCAATAAATCTTCTGACATGTCAACAAAGCCAATGGAAGGTGAAACCACCAATAGGTCCCAAGAACAAGTCATAGAGAATTGTCATCCCTTCCCACCTCATGCTCCCTACTTTCCTGGTGCCCCTTGGCCTTTCCCATGGAATCCAGCACTGTGGAACTCCCCGGCACTGTCACCACCTGCTTTTTTCCCACAAGGATTTACCGTGCCTCTCTATCCTGCAGCACCTTATTGGGGTCTTACTATACCGGGTGCCTGGAGCATCCCATGGCTAGCGCAACCATCATTACCAAATAGTACAGTGTCTAACTCTGGTCCTAACTCTCCAACCTTGGGCAAACATTCAAGGGAAGAAAACATGCTTAAATCAAATGAGGTAGTAGCTGAGGACGAACGTAGCAAGGGAAATAATAAAGAAAAGTGCCTATGGGTTCCGAAAACATTGAGGATTGATGACCTAGGAGAAGCAGCAAAAAGCTCTATATGGATAACACTAGGGATTAAAAATAATAAAGCAGACTTATTTCCTGGGGGAGGACTCTTCAAATCACTCCCATCACAGGGTGGTGAAAAAAATCGTGTAGTACAAGACTCACCCATCTTGCATGCCAATCCAGCAGCATTCTCTAGGTCAATTAACTTTCAGGAGACCTCAATCCTGTAGCTTATAATTTGTAATTGTTTATTGGATGCAGCAGTAGATGAGCCAACTGACATGCCAGCATTTCACTGTTCTTGAGGAAGTCACAAATTGGTTCACTAGCCAATTTGTATATTTTTTTTTGGGAAGAGTTAGGTCTTCTTGTTGGTCAACCGAATAAATCAAAACAAAGGTTAGAGTTAGTTTTCCTTGCATTCCTTTTAAGGAAAAAAGAGCCTTCTCCTTTGAGGGTATCTCATCATAGATTGTGGCTAGGCAAATTTACTCTCCCTTTTTGTTTAGATGCATTTCTTAGTTCTTATTTATTGTACATAGGTGATTTTATGTGGTGGCGTAGAGATACTGTGTTTGTTTTCCAAGATCTCAATATGTATGTAAATAAGAATTAGAATTCAAATTGATTTTTTGTTCTGCTACATAACCTATGTGTCTCACTGCGTATTTGTTCTCCAATCACCAAGAAAAAATGAGATCTGAACATAACGTAAATGATATATATTCCAACTCTCCAACCTAGCTATGTTCTGTGGTGCTGCACAGCTCAAGGGAGGTCCTACAATGAAGATAAACTTTTTGTAGTTATTCCTTCTGTTTTGTAGGCTTTCAAAGCCTTCTAAATTCTAATTAATCAATTTTTTTATCGTTAAATATTAATTGTTAGTATTGTTAATATTGTTAAGAAAATTAATCAAATTTTCTTTATACCAAAATATAATTACAGATGTGAATATTATGCTTGCTGGGTCAAGTTTGTGTCCAAAATATTTTGGACCACATGCCGGAGCAAGGGATGGTACATATTTACATGGTATACAGACTCCATTGCCCTAACCATAGCCATGTCTTGATTGTCACGTCCTATAAAGTTAACAGGAGGAAGTGAGGTTTCAACAAGAGGACTCTTAATGCTGTTCAACCATATTGCAAGTTTTGGTTTCTTTAGGGAAAGCGAGATAAGGCTTCTAGACCAACCAGTTATTGTTGATGTCTCCTTGATCCATAAGCCAACAAAGAATAGTGGGGTACCTCTTGGGGGAATGTACCAGGCAGTGGGATATGCCTAAGGGGAAAAGCAAAAGTGGTGAGGAAAAGAAAATGCTCTATGGAAGTGTTGAAAGCAAAATGAAATGACAATGTCCAATATAATTAGCTTGATGCAGAAGATGTGATTCAAATGTGAAAGCTATTGAAGATAGGGTTTTGGATGACTCTTGAGGTAGTTTCAAGGAACAATCCTAACAAAAATAAAAATGTGCGCCATATCAACAATACTCGCAAGAAAATATATTGTGTAATATTTCTTTTAACACACTTTATATTATAAGTTTAACATGTATGCATTAACAATATAAAATAATTTTACACTATTATTCAATCATAATTCACCATTTGAATTATTTTAAGTATAAATTTTTTTACACTATCAATGTATGATCTCTTTTCTCTTATATTATTACTTGAAATTTATTAAAAATTTAAAAATCATGTGTAAAGGTTATTAAATAAGAAATGTGACCCAATAATAAAATGTGTTTACAAAAAGTGTGTTACGAGTGTTAGTTTTTAACATTTCTCATACCAACAGAATCAGAATGAAAAAAATACCAACAATGCCAATCTCTCCCGAATGCCTTTGGCAATAACTTGGGTAGGACCAGAAAAAGAACTCCACGTTATGAAGTAATTTTATAAACTCAGTAAAAAAAATATCTGGCACTTATAAGTCAGAAGCATTTCATTAAAAAAAATAGTGACAATATATTCAAATATTGCTAACTGCATCTGTCATCGATCGGTGCAACTTCTATAAATTTTTCCCGAAGATTTTAACAAATGATCACCAAAATCCGGTATCAAAATCCTCAAACTATGCACGCAAGCTTGCAACCTTTCTTCGTAGTCCAGAACATGAAATAGTTAATTTCATAAAAAGGAACATGAAATAGTTAATTTCATAAAAAGGAACATGAACTGGGCTGGAAGACCTTGAAAATCATGACTCTTTGTCCTTTGATATATTACGTGGCAGTCGGTTGAAAAAACTCTCATCTACTATCCTATAATGTCTTGAAAATTGGCGATGTATAACTCCACAACATTTATCTACATAACCTCCATATTTGCTGTACAATGCAGGGACAGTAATCATAAGAAGGGTTCCTGTCACCATTAAAGAGGAAGATACGTAAATGAAAAAAAAAAAATTAACAAATGGTCATACATGTTGAGACATGAAGGATATACATGTGCTGTTCAAGAAAATTAGCTGTCAAAATAGCTCTTCAGTACACAAAACATTTAGATGAAGATTTCTAGTAGGACTTGTGACACAAATGCAAGTAAGTTCAAGAGCACATAATCATGCGTGTGCAAACATGCAAGGGGGTAAATGGAAAACCATGCAAATGCAACGAAAGTTTAAGAAGGGTTATATTGCATAGAGTTGGACACAAATGACCTCCAACACAACCCAATAAAAACCAGACAATAGAAAAAACAGTTAAAGGAAAGCCAAAAGTTTAAAGTGAAACACCCAAAAATGATGTAATACAGAATTTACTATACATCAATGAAAGGTGGGTCTCTGTGAGAGACATCACAAATTGATTTTAACAAACAGACTTAGGAAGCAAGCATACCAATATATGCAAGTG
The DNA here is from genome assembly GCA_013407115.1 of Glycine latifolia. Classification (NCBI taxonomy): domain Eukaryota; kingdom Viridiplantae; phylum Streptophyta; class Magnoliopsida; order Fabales; family Fabaceae; genus Glycine; species Glycine latifolia. The sequence continues at coordinate 3,474,655 of CM023942.1, forward strand.
TGAAGAAGGAGAAAACGCTGCCAATGACAGACATAAGCCATAGACAAATCACCACCTGTCAAGTAGACAATAGACGCTGAATTATCTCAGTTGATTTTTCATCAGGTCATATACAAAATATTGATAATTACTATTATTCCATTTCTAGGTGCAAAAATCACTGCTATAAAAAAGAGAAAAAAAAAACTTCAGAGAAAAACCAGCAGATATTGTTGAAAATCAAATGATATATTTGAAGGGATAACTTCAACAGAGCAGGTTCAAGGAAGGTAGTGAGTTATTGACAGCATGTTTCATAAGCCATTGCCAAGTTATGTGTAATCCTTCTAGAGAATGTCATATAAAACCTAGATTCTTTACAACAAAAATATATCTTTAGAAAAAGAATTACTAATTATTTGGGTCACACTTCCCCAAGCTACAATCCTAAAAGGCTGTAACCTGAAATAAACTAACCTTGAAAAAAATTCTAAAATCCTTGCCAATGGTGATGTCATGAGCCATAAGAAGCATATTGTTGATTTTGACCCGAAATGAAGCTGCTACATAATTAACCATCTCCTCTGACACAACTAGTTCAGGTAATGTTGGTGGTTGTCTGCTTGAGAAGAAAAGGATACAAATGACATAGTGCTAATGTTGAAAATGATCAAAAATAACATACAAGGGATATCAGTCATACTTATTTCTAAGGGCAGCATAGTTAGCATGAAGAAACAACAGTACGATCAAAATCAGTACGACATCTGAACAAATTGTTAAAAATGGTAAACTGGTCCACTCAAATAGGACCCAGGCAACTGTTGCAACAACAATGACACCCAAGGAAACATGCCACCTCTTCCACAATAGAACATCAGCAACTACAAAAGAGACAAAGCAAACATCAGAACCAGTATAATGTATAACCATATTGAACGCATAACAAAAAGCTGCAGCATGCAAAATTATGCCCTTTAGCAATTTTATCTAAGTTTGTAAAGATAGTGTTTAATTTATTAAAAGAAATCCTTAACTGGTTTGGAATCAAATCTTCAGATGAGAAAAAACTCAAAATTAAAAAAAAAAAAAATCTCAATTGCAAATCCAAACCATAAAGATTAGACCAAGTTGACCACCAACACAAACAAACAAAAAAAGAAGATAAATCAAACTTGAATTACCACAGGTACATAATGAAGCAAAGTATCCATATATAAAAAGGCCACCGAAGATTCAGTCAAGATTTTAAACAATGGTCCGCGACCACAATTTTGGCTGCAACATCAAGGTTTTTGGACTTTCAAAAACTACAATTGCAGCCACATCAACTGCATTTGTCTATCATTTCCCACAAAATCAAGGATCGTGAGAAAACCACTACTGTGACCACAATTTAAAACCTTAGATTCAATAGCCCATTAAACAGGGGAAAGTTCATATATATGTTTGTGTCCAATTATCTGCATCTCTACCAAAATGAATGCATATTATACACCAAACAGTGTGTGAAAACTTATCAGGGAGTTACAACATACCAAAGGCAGTAGGAAGCTGAGCTTCTGATTCAGACATTACACCAAAGTCTCCAAAAATGAAGTCCTACCAAGCAGACACCCCAGACCTGGACATATATCCAACACGTTAGCTGAGTTAATTACCATGGCAACAAAGTTTCATAATAAGAAAGAATCAAAATCATTGTTCAGAATTCAGTCATCTCAGCCAAATCACAAGCTGCATTACAACAGCACACCATGCACTTGATCAACGAACACTTGCCAAAGTTTGAGTGGATAATGGAAACACAGAAAACCTAAATCCCTCCACAAATTATTATGAATTATTATTATGAATTATTATAGTCACAACCATCCTAACCATGAGACAAGTTATTATGAATTATTATTCAAGCTAGCAACTATATCATCAAAGGAAAACCTAAATCAAAATTACCATTCTGTTATCAAAAATCCCTCCACAAATAACAACAAAACAAAAAATGTTAAATACTAAAAAAACAAAATTGAAACCAGTTACGCAGTTTTTACCAGAAAGATCCTAAAATGACTATTGTCGTGCCGAGAACGCAGAGTTGAAAGAGAGGATCTCGAATCAAATTTGGACTCAATTATGGGTGAGAAAGGGAAGGAAGCGAAACCCTAAAATTAATAGGAAATAGGGATGGCAAAATAGGCTTGATTCCCCGATCCAGTCGGTTTAACCCACTAAAAAAAATTAGTGATTGACGAACTTTATCATGTAAAATGGGTATAATCTGGCGGACTAGCTGGTTTAGTCCCAAAAAAACTAAGATATATTAAGCTCACTTCACAAAATGAATTAACCCAATCCAACCTATTTTTATAAATTAAGATCAATCTGAATCATTTTTTACATTTTTCAGTTAACTGGCCCACTTTGTCCTACTAAGAGGGAAAGATTGAAATTGGGGAATCAATTCAATTCAAATATTCCATTATTTGGAACAAGAAAATGCTTAGAAGCGCCACAAGTCCCCCTCCTATTATGCTTATGTTATGACTTGGTATTGCAAATATATATATATATATATATATATATATATATATATATATATATATATATATATATATATATATATATATATTCCGGGAACAAAAAGCATCGCGGATTCAAATATATATTTTTTAATTATTTAAATGAGTAACATCTTTTGAAAATTATTTGAATGATTTATTAGGAGATCCTTCTAATTACTAGTAATTATCTTTTAAAATTGGATAACTTAATTTGTACATCTCTAAACTAATTGCAAAATAATAATTAGGTCACCAAATTAAAAAAAATGTAATGGGATCCCTGATCTTTTAATTTTTTTTGTAATATTGAAGTAATTCACGGCTTAAAACTGATAAAAAATATTAATTTGTGGAGATTTTCAAAATCCTAACGACTTATTTACAAAATTTTTACAAGATTAGAGACTCTGCTACATTTTTAAAAAAAATTTGGAAACCAAATTAAACCTTTTCAAATAATTTAGAAAGTTACAAATTAACTTTAAAATTTGTTTTAAAAACATGACTGATTAGCTAGTTTGCAATTGAATAAACCGCAAAACAGAACATTTTTAAAAAAAAATACAATGTAGTAATATATTCTTCAATTCATTTCTTTTAATAATTAATTGAAATTTATCAAAAATTATCAAACTTCATAAATCTTGTATTAAATGAGTTTCCTTTGTGGTTTTATATATTTCAATAAATTTTAATATAGAAAGATTATGTATTATTACTGGGCCAATTAATAACCTCGTTAAGTAGCTAGAAGCAAAAATTATGTATTATTTCAATAAACTTCATAAGCTAAAAGATGTTTTGGTTTGAGATGTGACAAAATAAAATTTAAGAAATAAAATAATAATAATGGATGATAATATTTATATATCTTGACTTGATTATATCTAAATTCATTTTTTTAAATAAAAAGTATTTTCTGTTGTGTAAGGTCTCGGGTGACCACGTGGCATTTAAGGTAATAATAATAATAATTGCAAATTAGTAGGGCGGTGATTATGATAATGAGGGTTGTGAGAAGAGCTCAGATAAGAAGGGAGTGTAGATAACATTCCCTATGTCCGGGTTCGTATGATCGGGATGTCATACAGTGAGTATAGGTTTGAACTCGGAAGAGAAAGGGGTGTGAATAGCGCCTTAGACCGGGGGCATAGTGTGTAATGGACCGAGGTATGAGACCGAGGTCACCCCTGTTTGTACAACCCGGCAGTGGGTGCTTCCACAGGCTTATGCTGTGCACGTGATCCATTTCAACTGCCAAGATATTTTAGTGACCTGTGATTGATGTTAGTGACGTACGATGGTACAGGATGTATATAAGTAAAGTAAATGTCATTTCCCACCTAACCCATCAGTCTCTTTTCTTCTTTACACTTTCTCCTTTAACGAGAGAAAAGAGCTGTGAGTTTTGAGAGGAGAAAACCATTGAAGGACTTGCTAGCTTGGGGAAAAGCACAGGTAAGAGTCCTTAACCTCTGATTGTTAGGGGTTGTGGGTTAGGGTGAGATTGTGATTTCTTAGAGGTTGCAGGTCACCTGTTGGGTGGCTGTTTTTTGTAACTGGAAAGAAGTGGAACTTCTTTACATGCAAGGGTAGAGAGCTGTGATTAATCTTTTGCATGCGTGAATGTAGGTTTGCACACTGTGAATCGTGGTGCCTGAAACCGCGAGAATGAAGGAAGACAGTGCAGAGCTTCAAGCAGGTAAGCTCCCTGTCCTGGAAGCCGTTCCTCGACGGAGTTCCACCACGCTCCGAGGGAGTGGTGGTTATTGTATGACTTGATGCATGTATTAAAATTGTGTTTTACTGCTTTGAGAACATGTATATGATTTGCACTCTGTTGATTATTGTGATTGTGTGAGATTCTCTGGCCAGTAGAATAGACAAATATGAACTTCCCATAGAGCCAAAGTGATGTGGAACAACTCTATGTGGTCAATGAATGTGTATGAAAAACCCTGAGGGAGAATGCTCAAGACGTTGGATGAATCTCTCTTGGAAGTGCCATATACGTCCTGTAGAACCCGAGGAAGTATGCCCATTAAGTTGGATGAGTTTCCTGCGGGGTGTCTACCAGAAGTCCTAAGTGTTGTGCCCATTAAGTTGAATGATCTTCCTCAGGCAGTGGATGTGCGGGAGTTGTGCCCATTAAGTTGGATGATCTTCTCTCGTATGATCCTTGTGATTATGTACATGTTATGTTGATGAAAGCCAGAATGGCTAGGGCCGGAATGGCTAGAGCCGGAATGACTAGATATATGTATGTCTGTTTTAATACTTGTATCTTGGAAGTGAACCCGGGGAAGGAGAGACCTTCCAGAACCCGGAGTTTACTGAGATGTTTATCTCATCCCGGTTGGGGGTTATTTATGTGTTGCAGGTGCTGAGCACAGGGAAGAATGTGGATCCCGGGGCAAAAGGCCCGAGTAGCAAGGTTGTCTGAGGGATTCCGGACTAGAAGCCGAGCCGGGATGGGTTCAGTGAGGAACCACCATTGTGGGGCATGCTGGCTCTGTCGTTATGTGTTTTGTATAACCCGGCATCGTATTATGAATGTGCCCGGCCTTGTTGATGAGCTCGGCCTTAGGGGCGATTATGTAAAATGTACTATGCACAATGTACAAGGTTGAATTGTATATATATTACCGACGTGTGCGGACGTCATTCTTTTGAGCTTCCGGATTAATTGTTATTAATCTAATTACTGCGCTTTATGATCGTATTTGAATGTTAATACGCCGGATGCATACGGGGTGTTACATGTTGTCCCTCATGCAGTTAGAAATTAAGTATATCATGCATTTGTGAAGTTAATCAAATAAAAAAAAATCATGTGGGTAGTAATTGGTACTAGAGAAGTTTCTTTATTTTGGTCCAATCCAACGTTCAAACCTGCAAATTTTTAGATAAGCCATCAAAATTGTTTTAGGATCGATACATGAATGGAGTTGATTTCAAGAAATTCAAATTGCTACAAAATACCCTCTTAGACATTGTTGTAGTTGATACATTTCATGTTTGATTGACATTCTCAGACTATGGTTGATATTGATATCCTTAAGCTCTTAGTGCATGCAGATATGATGTAGAGTTATTCTATGCTCCACAAAATAGTGGAAAAAAAATACCATGTTCACTTCAAACAAATATGAATGGAATTTTTCTCACGTTGCTACCAGTGGTCATTGCAGGTACACAACCCTTCTCTAAAATGATGAAAACGGTTAGCATCTCTTACAATTATCAACCTATTTGTGGCCTTTGAAATCAACTTACAGCAATGTGGCAATCATCACACATCCTAAGGTTTTTAGTTATGCGGATTGGCCCCGGTGGAGGTATTTTCATGAGGCCATATGCTAAGGCTAGCTTCTCACTATGATAGCTAAGATAACCTTCTTTTTGTTCACATCATGCAACACAGCGCCAACATCGGGCACATACCCTAGTGGCTTAATCATTGCCAACAACTGTTGAACGTTCTCATACATTTGAGTAGACTCTGGATTATTGCTTCCTTCTGAAACAAAGCATGAGTATTGTTTCTTATATCTAGCCAACTCGCACCAGGTTCCTTCTTAATGTTCCTTTCCCTCATCAGTTTTCTAATCTTCACTACTCCATCCCACTTCCTTGCCTTGGCATGCAAGTTTGATAGCAAAGTATCTGCTCCCACATCATGAGGGTTCATCCGTATCAGAGTTTCTGCAATTTGTTTCCCTAAACAGTAGTTTCAATGAACATGGCACGCATTAAGCAAAGTACGCCACGCAACAGCGTCCCACTTGACCTATGTTGTTGTCTTCATAAAGTTTTCAGCCTCATCAAGTAAAACAGCCCTACCCAAAAGTGCAACCATACATATTCAGTGCTCCAGTCCACGCTCAATGTCAGATTTCTTCATTAGCTGATCAAAATAGTAGAATCCTTCTTGTATTAGAGCCAAATGAGCACAAACAGAAAGTACCCCAATGAAGTTTAAATAGTTTGGACATTCTCCAGCAGACATCATGTCTTGGAACACTAGTAAAGCTTGTTTACCAAGTCCATGATCGGAATAGCCACATATCATAGCATTCAAAGTAATCACATCTCTATTCATCATGTTTGAGAACACACTGTATGAAGAATCAATATTGCCGCTTTTGAATACATATTTATCAAAGCATTTCCAACAATGAGATGATTCTTAAATCCGGACTTCAGTATACGACCATGTAATAAATCACCATATGCTAGTGCCACCATACTCGCACAAGCGTTTAGCAGAACTGCAAAAGTGAACTCATTTGGATGTGTATCCTCAAGCTCCATCTTTGTAAATAGATTCAAAGTTTCCTCAAAGTGTCCATTTTGCAAATAAGCAGTCAAGATGACAGTCCATGCAACCACATTCCGATCTCGCAACCCATCAAAATGTTTTCTTGCATTTAGAACTTCACCACATTTGCCATACGTGTCTATCAGTGTGTTACCAACAAAGACATCAAATACCAAACCAGTTTTCAACAACTGGGCCTGGATCTGCAGACCCAATTGCAAATCTCTAATCTGAGCACAAAGATCTAAAACACTGACATATGTAACACTATCCCAGATTACACATTCATCCACCATCCTCTTCAAAACTTGTGCATCTTCTCCTCGACATCCTGATTCCAAAGTGCACTAAGATGCAATTATAAGAAAATACATCATCCCCAGGAACAGTATCCAAAATCTTTGAGGGAACAAAGATGTGGCAGATACATAGAAAATGCAGGGGTGACACGTGACAGTTTCTGAAGAAGCATTGGGTTACTTTGGATCAATCATGTAGTTAGGAAACTTGTCTAAGGTACATACTTCATCCCTGTTATAATTATAGCCTTATAGGTACCCAAAAACCAAATACAATATTTAGAATAATTTTATTCATACATCATCCTTGTGTTATTCCTCATACTTCACTATTGAATGTACTTTTATATTTTGAAGAAATTAAATATATAATTTTATTTAATATCTTTTATATAAAGTAGTGGAAAGATGACTAAAATACACTCAGTTCTTTAAGCTTTCAATTTTTTAGTTTGGTTCCTTATCTTTTTTTTTTAAATAATTTATTTCTTCATAATTTGAAAGAAAGTTAAAATAGTTCTCCCGAAATCATGTTTATTTTTTTTATTTTGAATTTTTTTTACTACTTAGACATAAAACTCGTCTCATATGTAGCAATGTGTGATTATATGATTTATTCAATGAATAAGTAAACAAAATGAAGTAAAAAATTGTATTTTTTTAGTGTAGGTTTGATTGTGTATGGTAAGTACCGGGTTTGCGTCGCGGGTTCGTTCTGTGGCATGTCGTTCAAAGCTTACTTTTTGGTGGATAAATTTTTTGAGACTGTATATTCTGATTTTGTTTCAGCTACTGTTTTAATTAAAATAAGATTTAATGAAAAAGGATGGAATTGAATATGTCCTAATATCTGAATATGATGCGGATATTTTTGTTCATATAGTCTTTCAAAGTTTGATTGCTTTGCTGCCGTTGGTCATTATCAATTGTTTTTTTCACTGGGGTTTATTGACCAATTACTCCATTCCCTTTTGGTTCTTTATGTTTGAATTCTTCTCACATTCTGATTTTTATTGGTTTCATTAGCTTAAGTTGAATTTTAATTCCTTCAATCAACATGATGTTCCTGGGAAATTTAATTATTGTGTTAGATGGTTATTTAGCAAAATGTACATTTTTGATCCTTGACAAAAGAAGTTAAATGAGCAGAAGCATCAGAATTCTTAATCTGATGATCATTAATAGTGCCTGATTATACGAGCATGGTGCAAGAAAATTTTCCTGGTTTATTCTTTTTCTTCTTCTTTTTAGTCCTTAAAATTTATAAAATGTTGTTTTTAGTCCATCTATATAATGTGAGTAAAACATGGAATAAGACAGATTCACGATTAGTAATACTGGGTGTTAAAATTTTGTTTTTATTTATATTTTATAGAATACATTTGGATTTTTTAAATTGTTATAATTAAGTTAGTAAAATATTTAAAACCAAATTTACATCGCAAATAAATTTTATGGAAAACGCAGTATTAAAGAGGGTTTTGATATTACTGTTTTTTAATGAACACAGGAGGAGATAGATTTAAAATAGTACCAAAAAAGAGGTTTAAATAGGATTTAAAAGAGAGGGGTGTACTTAGAAAACATACTTAAATCTTCATTTTAAGTAAGTCTATTGGATTGGGCTGGACCCAAAAGCGTTTTATCATAATTTAAGATTGAATTTTTTATTTTAATTAATTAAAAATTGTTCTTGTTTTAGGGGTTCTTCGGTGTAGACTGTGTTTCTTATAAAAAAAATACGCGCTACGAGTGACTCCCTCGTGTGCCCCTTCCATCAACACTGGGTTTCGGTTATTCGATTCTGGTAAGTTCTTTCTCTTTTACTTTCTTCAGAAATTATATTTTATTCTTCTTCATGTTTAGGTTTTCCTTTATTATCTTTATGTGAAACTGAAATCATATCTTGTTTCTTCGGCATTTTTCTTTTGGTATATCGATCATTTGATGAGAAAAAAAACCTGCAACTATATGATTGGATTCTTTCCATGATTCCTAGTATTTGAGTCTCTGGTGATTAATTAATTCTCTCTCCGTTTTCGTTTTTTGAAATTAATTTTCGAGTTCTTTCTCTGTTTTCGGTTTCTGAAAATAATTTTCGATTCTTTGATTAGAGAGTTCCATTAGAGATGATTATGTTTACATTGGTTCATATTTTTAATTTCCTGAATTTCTTCATTTCTTAGTTAGGTTTTCCTTGAATTTTTATTGCCGTATACGCCTTTGTTCTCTTTTCCTTGAATTGTTATTTTTACTTCTTGTATAGTTGTATTTCTTTATCTCAAATTATGACATTTCTATTTTTATTATTTCTTGAATTGCTTGATATTTTAGTTGAATTTGTCTCAGTTATAGTCTGCCTTTGTTGCAGTATCTGCTGCTATGTATGTTTTAAGAAAGACATGCAATTATTATTATTTTGTTTTGTTTTTGTATAATTGAAATTTAAAATTCAATGAAGAGTAATTTTATTTAATGTATTTGCATTTTTCTATAGAAATAAGTGGTAACTTCCTTTCCTTATAATTGTATTTGAGAATTTCCTGATTTATTCAGCTCGTCAATCAATACTTTTTTTGTTTTATTATCTTGAAGTTAACTAAACGAAAAATATAAGTTATTTACAAGAGTTTTAAACTTGAATTTTGACTAATAAAAAATTTCATCTTTTTTAAAGTTTTATCTTTTCTCCTACTTTCTGAAAAAGAAATAAATAATCGGCATTAACTAGTAAATAAAATTTTATGGTACTATTTTAATGACAACCCGAATTTAGAGTTGAGACCTCATTAATATCAATCTTGTTTATGAGTTTGATGCTCATTTTAATTAGATGTTAAATTTGAATTTTTATAATTGCACTTAGTATCCAAGCCAAGTGCAATAATGTTTGTAATTAGTTTGAATTTATTTGGAGATGCAGTAGAATATTAGTTGGAATTTAATTTGTTTTAAAAAAATTTGAAAGGCACAAGTTTGTTAATATTTTTGAACTAGCATTTAATTGTAGATTATTAATGTTTTTACATAAATAAATTCAAGCGATTTCCTCCATAAGCAAACAAATATACAAGGTGGAGCATGATTGTAAATTTGGATACTTGAACAAGATGTGGCTACCTTTGCCAAAACATAACCATCCTTTGATAATTCCTTAAGAGTGTGTTTGAATAGAGAATTTTAATTGAGGAAAGTAATTTATCAGAGAATTTAAAATTCTTTAATCTAAAATTCATTGTTTAAATTTTTGGAATTTTAAAAAACTAAAAATGTAAAATTTTAATTTCCTCTTAAAAGGTGAGAAATTGAAATTCTTTTATTTTATAGAAGGCCCCATTACACCACTCTATGCTTCGTCTCCATTACCGCTGAGTACTCTGATCTCTGCTACTCCCATGACACCTACCTCACACGCCTTTCCATTTAGGAGGTCATCGCCACCACTGTCTAAGCCAAGTCCTTCCTCGTCGACCACCACAACGGGATTCATCTTATCCTCATTGCCAAAGACGTCACCATGAAAGACTCTTGTCGTGTCGTTTGTTGCTTTCACAACTTCACCTTCCTATCGAAGGTGGGCTACTCGCTCGGGGAACTCCATAAAATAGTGCCCCGAGGTTTGTGCTTATCCCTTCGCCATCCCCAGGTACATGCGCGGCAACGGCCCCAACCACCTCACGTCGTCGAATAGCGACGTCGAGGTGGACGACATGGTGAGTGTGATTTGGCACGAGCTGGCGGAGCTCTGGCTGAACCCGCTCGTGAACGCGTGGTACGCCGACAATGACCCCACCACGCCTAATGAGATTAGAGATTTGTACGAGGGCTTGTACAAAATGGGTGGAAGCAACAACTATGTTGGTTCTGTTATGAAAGATGACGAATGGAGAACGTTTAATCTAAACGATAGGAATGGACAAAATTTTTTGGTACAATGGATTTGGAGTCTCGTTTTGAAGGCCTGAGCTGGTCCCGATGCTTTAGATTGAGTTCCTCCATACGTTTTTACATACATTAGCTGAAGTTTCTAGTGCTACTCTGTTTTTTCTTTTTACCCTATGTATCATACCTAATGATGCTACATCATTTTAATTTTTTTATTTCTTTACTTGACGAAATTTATTTTTATTTATTATTATCTTCTTGATCCTTTATGCTATTTTTGATTTGAGTCTCTGATTCATAATCACCAAAATTCTAATGATCTTTTGAGTGGAGGTTTTTTATGTAATTTTGTAATAAAAAGTACTTCTACAATTATTTATCATATACAAATTTTTGAAAAATGAAGAAATTAAATTTCTTTATCCACATACAAAATTTTAAAATGAATAAATTTAATTTATTTATCAAAACAAAAAATTTTTAAAATAAAAGAATTTCAATTGAAGCATTTAAAATTTTTAGAATTTAAAATTCTTTAGAATTTTAAATTGTCTTAATCCAAAGAGACTCTAAAATTAATATAAGGTGATTAGAATTTTATATTGAATGTTTTACAACCCTTATTGGATAAATACCTCCAAAATAAAATAATGTTTGGATAAGCTGCTATAATCCATGTTTTATGTTAAAAGCTTGTAAGAAAAAGAAGATTTAAAAGCAATTAAGCATAGGTCAAGATGTAAAACATCGCAAATAAATTTTATGGAAAACCCAGTATTAAGGAGGGTTTTGATATTACTGTTTTAATGAACACAGGAGGAGATGGATTTAAAATAGTACAAAAAAAAGAGGTTTAAATAGGATTTAAAAGAGAGGGGTGTACTTAGAAAATATTTGTAAATCTTCATTTTAAGTAAGTCTATTCGATTGGGCTGGACCCAAAAACGTTTTATCATTTTTTTTATCAGCCCAAAAACGTTTTATCATAATTTAAGATTGTATTTTTCATTTTAATTAATTAAAAATTATTCTTGTTTTAGGGGTTCTTCGGTGTAGACTGTGTTTCTTATAAAAAACATACGCGCTACGAGTGACTCCCTCGTGTGCCTCTTCCATCAACACTGGGTTTCGGTTATTCGATTCTGGTAAGTTCTTTCTCTTTTACTTTCTTCAGAAATTATATTTTCTTCTTCTTCATGTTTAGGTTTTTCTTTATTATCTTTATGTGAAACTGAAATCATATCTTGTTTCTTCGGCATTTTTCTTTTGGTATATCGATCACTTGATGAGAAAAAAACCTGCAACTATATGATTGGATTCTTTCCATGATTTCTAGTATTTGAGTTTCTGATGATTAATTAATTCTCTCTCCGTTTTCGGTTTTTGAAATTAATTATCGAGTTCTTTTTCTGTTTTCGGTTTCTGAAAATAATTTTCGATTCTTTGATTAGAGAGTTCGATTAGAGATGATTATGTTTACATTGGTTCATATTTTTAATTTCCTGAATTTCTTCATCTTTTAGTTAGGTTTTCCTTGAATTTTTATTGCCGTATACGCCTTTGTTCTCTTTTCCTTGAATCGTTATTTTTACTTCTTGTATAGTTGTATTTCTTTATCTCAAATTATGAAATTTCTATTTTTATTATTTCTTGATTTTTCAGTTGAATTTAAGTTGGCTTTGTCTCAGTGATATTCTGCCTTTATTGCAGTATCTGCTGCTTTGTATGTTTTAAGAAATATTCTTTCTTAGGTATTTTCCAATAGAAATTGAAATCTTGTGCTAATCATTTTATGTTTTGATTTTGGTTTTTTGGGTTCTGCAGTGACCATTTCAGAATCAAATTCACATGTCAGACTTCAGGTTTTCAAATCAATATGAAAGAAAATTTTGGTACTCAGCAGAGTTTCTAATTTATTTATAATTCTTTTATATGGAAGAACTTATAATTTATTTATTTATAATTTATTAATGGGTAAATATGTTTGTGGTCCCGTAAAATTTGAAAAATATTTATTTTGTCCTTATAAATCTTATTGTAGTAATTTAGTCCTCTAAAAATAAAGCATATTTTGGTAGATCCGTAGTGATAATTACATTTGATATTAATTTGATGTGACCAACATATTTTCACATGTAATTTGATTGCAAATGAATTAAACAATTTGGTTAAAAACCTCAAAAAATTATAATTTTTCATCTCTTTTGGGAATTTTCTCCCACATTGTAATGAGATTAAAGGAAAGATAAAGTTTGATTCATCTGTAATCAAATTTTACACTTGAAAATTGTTTAATTCATTTGTAATCAAATTACACGTGCAAATCTATTAATCACCTTAGATTATTATCTAACTGAGTTGCCTCTAAGACTATCAAAAATATATTTTATTTTTATAAGGACTAAATTAATATGAAATTTTTGATGAGGACAAAAATAATATTTTTTAGATTTTATAGGTATTCCAAACATATTTTATCCTTTATTATTTATGATAATTCTTTTAAACAAAATGATTTTTATTTGATAGTTCTGTTAAGCAGAATTTATGATTTTATTTATTGAGAATTTTGCTAATTCAGGAGAATTTATAATTTATATTTATATAATTGTAAAAAAAAAAGTTTTTAACTCCGCCTATGATCTCGTAGCCGGTCCCAAGCCCGGACAAAGGAGGAGGGTTTTGATATTACTTATCGATCATTGTAATTTTTTGTTTTTTAATCAATTGAAAAATATTACTCATGGATCATTATAATCACATATAATTTAGATTCTGCTGACAATAGATTTCTAAGAAGGAGTCTCATATTTTTGGAGAGCAAAGGAATTGTGTTTTTATAGTTTTCAAGTAACCGTCATAAATCAATGCTCTCCGGTGTTGATGGCGCCGCCCTCATCATCTCCACCAGAGCAGTCTCATATTTCATTGCCTTGTGGAGTGGTGATGCCACCTTTAGCATTTGGGACTGGCCATGAGACTAACATTCAATGCATGCATCTTGTTAAATTTGTTTTTTAAAAATTGATTAGGGAATTTTTACTGATTCTTTTTGTGTATCCACATACCACAGTGATTCACTGATTATATTTACTATTTTTACTTCAGTCATTTGTTGTAGTTAAAATCAGATGTTTTTATTCACGTGTCTTTCAAAAAAGCAGGGAGCATCGCTTCATAGGTAACTATTGAGTTACCTTTTTGCTAATTTTACTGTATTGTTGAATGTGGTTCTAGTCTATTAGATGTTAATTTTTATCACATGAAAAATGCAGATATGAAATGTAATGGGAATATAATTTCTTTGTTAGAACACAATCATTTACAAGAGTCCCACGATTATACTTGGGAGTTTGATAATAAACCATCTTGGATTGATTGAAGGAGCTAATTTATGAACTTGTTAGCTAATATTGCTGTAGGCTGAGTGAGCAATGATGTGATTATGTGTAGTTTATAACCGACAAATAATCAGTTTCAGTAATGCTTGAAGTAACATTGGATTAATCCTTTGGTATTTATCATGTGATTAAGTCTATGATGATTAATATATACTTTTTCCTTTTCGAAATTGTTGTGCTTTATCTCTCTTTTTTCTATTTGTATATTTGATTTAATCTAAAAGCTTGAGACATAATGATTTTACATTGGTCTGTATTTCGGAATCAAAATGACCGAGAAAATTGCTAATTTCTGATCTCCAATGGCAGTTAATTTGTCTTTTCCGAATTTCTAGAGCTTTTAGTATAGTGATTGAGACATCTAGCAAGTCTATAATTGTGATTGAGGATATTGATTGTTCACTTGATTTAACCGGTCAATGAAGGAAGAAAAAGGAAGAGGAGAAGGAGAAGGATCAAAGGCAAAAACAACAAGGAATGCAAGAAAGAGAGGTTAAGAGTAGCCAGGTAACTCTTTCTGGTCTTCTGAATTTCATTGATGGGTTAAGGTCTGCTTGTGGAGGAGAAAGACTACTAGTTATCACCACAAACTATGTGGAGAAATTGGACCCTGCATTGGTTAGGAAAGGGAGAATGGATAAGCACATTGAGTTGTCATATTGTGGCTATGAGGCATTCAAGTTGTTGGCTTGGAATTATCTCAACATTGAATCACACAATCTGTTTGGCAGAATATGTGAATTGCTGAAGGAAACCAAAATCAACCCAGCTGAGGTTGCAGAGCATTTGATGCCTAAGAATGCTTTTAGGGATGCAGACCTTTACTTGAAGAGTCCGATTCAAGCACTTGAATTGGTAAAGGAAGAATGCAAGAAAGAGCCAGGATGATCCTCATTGTACTGAAAATGATTTAGAAGACAAAGCAACAGAAAAGTCTACAAGCTACACATCAACTTGATGCAAAGTAGAGTCACTAAGATAGAGAGTGTTTGAAAGGAGTGAATCATAGTGGGATGGAGTAGATAAGACAAGCACACTATATGCTCATTTTGTTGTTTATAACCTTAGAAAAATGGTAAGCTAACAAATATCCTAAGGTATTGGTGGAGTAAACAGAAGTATATTATAGTATAAAAATACGAAAGCCAAATTAGTGGATACCTTTTATTGAGGTATTGGTATTCTTCATAATGTGAGTTTGCATTTTATTGTACACGAGAATCGTTGCCCCATATATATGTATGTATGTTCTTTGAAATCTCAAATTTTCATTTCTTTCGATGTTTTGCATCTGAGATGGAGAATGATTATCCTTTTAGCTTTTGATTTTGGTTTCGGTTTGTGCAGTTCTGCGTATAAAGTGAATCAAATATGGCATTCTATTGAAGTGAGATTTCTGATAAGGGTGCATTCTATTGAAGTGAGATTTCAGTAAAATTAATCCCTAACAAATACTATTGTTTTCCAATCCTTATTTTTTTTTAATCAATATGAAATAACCTTAACCGTCATTATTTTTGGAATGAAGATAGCAGGGACGGATCATGCCATAATATTTTGAGAGGGAAAAATATGTAAAATACTTGATATATATTTGGAGAGGGAAAAATATGTAAAATACTCAATATTACTTTGCACGAGAATTGTTGCTGTTCTTCGAACTCCTGTTCCATCACGTAAATATGGAGTGCTGGGAAGCTATTAACAAGAGTCAGAAGGTGCTGCAATTAGTAGATACAGTGGATTCTTTTGCTTAATTTTATTTTAATTTTAAATAATAATATACAAATATCCCATTATTTTAGTTTGGAGCCCTCCCTCCAAACATTCCATTAATGCAGTCAAAGCAATCAACATCACCTACTTGCTTGGAGTCCCCTCCCTCAGATAGTCAGATTGGTACAAATATTTTTTTATTTATGATAAATATTAATTTGTTACCATGTTAATTTTATTAATATATGAGATTGAATCCATGACTTCTCTTTTGTTTTCTTTCTTTCTTCCTTAACTCCTAACTATCTTAATTTTTTTAATTTTATATAAAGCAAAAATAATATATAATAAAATAATTATCTTTGGCTCTTCCTATTTAATTTGGACTCCAGCTAGACTCATCTCAGCCTGCATAGGCAAGTATATAAACAAACATGCATGCTAGCTCGATGCTACCAAATCCAATTCCATGTTTTTCAAGGCTCGAGAATTTTCCTAATAGTGCTGCAAAGCTCAATAAATCACAAGGGATTCAGTTAATTATAAGTAAATCTGACGAATAAAAGGTACACACACTCAAAGTTTGGCTTGAAGAAGATCATTGGAGATTCTAGATTTCATTGTGAATATTCCAGACCTTGAAGTAGCTTTAAATACTCCAGTTTGTCTTTTTTCAAGGGAATCACCCAATTCTACTTTTTAAAGATTATTGTCCTAGAATGGTTAATAAAATAATTAAAGTAAAATTTATATAATTGAAATTCATTTATATTATATTTTTTTATCTAATTATGAATTGTTATATATATATATATATATACACTTAAAAAATTATCAATTTTTGTAATATTTATTTAAGGTAATATTGATGTAACTTTTTCCTTCTTAAAAGTCATATCTAAATTATTTTTAATTAATTAGGTGTATAAAAAACTTACACTAATGATGTATGGAGTATCAAGTAAACTCATTAAAATTAATATTTTGAATATTCATTAGTTAATATGAGAATTAATGCGGAAGAATGAGATATAGGTAGAATATATAGAGTGGGCACGTGTATGGAACAAGAAGTGTCGTGGCATAACGTAAATAAATTTTCCATCACACTCATTAGCAAATCAAACATTAAGAGGTATATCACAAGGAACAAGCAACAACGGACAAGACAAAACAAAGAATAAAAAATGTAATTAGGAGAAACTATAGTAGAAACGAATTTTATTTCTCTCTATATCTATTTATGATATAACAAAAGTGCAGGCTGTTTTCTGCCTCCTCAATGAAGGTGAAACATCTTTATAAAGAGATATACGATGCAATGGCCATAAATGTGATTTCTGATCAGTAAAGGTGCTGAACCTTAAAAACATCAGACTTTGTGCAAGAGATGCACAAGAGAGTGAAAAGGAAAAAAGTAGTTGGGATTGGAATTGCAAATCAGCACACCAAGCACACAGATTGTGCGTTTATGCAATGGATAGGGATGGTCTATATGTGAATTTAATTAAAAAAAACATGTATTTATGATATAATCATGATCACATGTATTTATAACATTTAAAACCAATGATTAATTTATAAATATGAATATAGAACCAATCTATGATAAATTATATTTAGTTATTACTAATGAGGTGATTAGTTTGTTAGGTTTTTCTTTTTGGTTTAGAGGTATCTGCAAACCGTGTGATTGTTGAACCCATAAAGGTTAAGAATGCACATACAAAATTTGACATTAAAAATTGATGAATAAAATATGAATTAAGAATGTCATTGTAGTGATTAACAAATTAATGTTCTGGACATTGTTGGGCTTAAATCCCAAGCCAAGTCCAGCCCAATAAGAAAATATTAGGATTCATTCTTTGATAGGTTAGCAGTTAATTTAAAAACACAAGAAAGAAAAAAAGGAGAGGAGAAAAAGAGCATTCAAATTCGTATGTTGAGAATGATAGAAAATATCATCATTCAATCTTCTCGATCTCTTTGTTTAACCGTTAGATCTTGCTGAAACTTTAACAGAAAGTTCATGACTCACCACTATTCACATCTAACGGTTAGTTTCTTAGATAAAGACTTGTAGAATCACCGAAAATTCCCAAACCAAACTGGTTCTGAATCCATTTTCTCAAGCAGGTAGCGGTATTGCGAGGGACATATCTCTCATACTAACCGTTGGATCGCGTTCAAAATTTGAGAAAAGGTTAATAAAATCTTTTTATATATTCTGAACGTTCAGATCATTCATTGAAGTGTTTTAAAGAGGGATTATTTCAACTGCAAACAGAGGTTATCAAAATTCTTGCTCTGTTCTGTCTTGTTTCGGGTAGTGATATTGAGAAAGAGTTATATTTTTACTCAACCGTTGGATTGTTCTCAAATTTGGTTAGTATGTTTCTGTCTTGCAATAAGTCAATTTGACCATTGAGATTTTGTATTTTTTATTTATGGCAGTAGGAATTAATTTCGTACAGAAGCCTATTTTGTATGTTTACCTCTTGTGAAGTTTTGGTACAACTTTTGTTGAAGTTGTTTGTTGATTGTAATGGTTGCTGGAACCCTTTTGTAATCTTACTTTATTAATATTGAATAATTTGGGTGGACTCTGAGATCAGTCCCATGATTTTTACTTCTCACATTGAGAAGGTTTTCCACATTAAAAATTGTGTTGTATTGCTTGCATAATTATTGTTTGTGCATAAAGTATTTTGCTTGTGTAAGACCATTCATAACAGGTCATGGAAGGGAAATTGGTATCTTTTTCCTAACAACTGGTATCAAGAGCTAATGTTATTTTGCCTGTTGACTTGTGATTAATTATGGAGGTTAATACAAGTAGAATGGTTACACTAAATGGCTCAAATTATCATGTATGGAAAGGAAAGATGGAAGATCTTGAAAATGATATGAATATCTCACACTTAACCAAGAGGGGGGGGGGGTGAATTGGTTAGACCTTGGTAAATTTAAATTTCTTCAATCAAAAACAGAGTTCCTAGGATCTTTATCACTTTTCAAAACCAAGAAACTTTATTCAATCAAGTAGCTTAGCCTAAGGAATTCAATGAATCAAAACTTATATAATTGGTCAAGCAATTTAATCAAGAACATAATGAATATAATGAGTTAAGGGATTAAGAAGCAAGACACAATCAGATTTATACTGGTTCACTTCAACACTAGAAACTACATCCAGTTTTCTTCCAACTAACACTAGGTTAGAGTTCCACTATTATAATTTTCTGTTCTTACAATCAATTACAATGTCTCCCTTTATCAACCCTAGATAAAGTGCAGAAATCTAAAACCCTATTAGATTCTAAGAGACAAGAACCTGAGAACACTACTCAGTTCTTCCACCTAGAGAACCATACTCTAGATACATGCAAGAACCCAATTACAATAGCCAATTCACAAAGAAAAATGTAAAATGAAAATTACAACCAGATTAAGGAGAGAAACAACCTGATGATCCAATGG
>CM023942.1:3497177-3508066 GCA_013407115.1 Glycine latifolia
GTGGCACAAGAGGCTTAGTCACATTAGTGAGAAAGGCTTGACTCTTTTAGCTAACAAGGAGCAGCTTCCAGGATTGAAGAAAACACCATTGAAGAAGTGTTCTCATTGCTTAGCAGGAAAGCAAAATAGAGTTGCATTCAAGAGTTTCCCTCCTTCAAGAATGCCAGCTATACTTGATTTAGTATACTCTGATGTTTATGGTCCTATAAAGACAAAAACACTTGGTGGTGCTCTTTATTTTGTCACTTTCATAGATGATCATTCAAGGAAGACATGTGTTTACACCTTGAAGACAAAAGATCAAGTGTTGAATGTGTTTAAGCAGTTTCAGGCCTCAGTTGAGAGACAGACTGGGAAGAAGTTGAAGTGCATCAGAACATATAATGGTGAAGAGTAAACATATCCTTTTGATCATTATTGTAGACAACAAGGCATCCGACATCAAAAGACACCTCCTAAGACTCCTCACTTGAATGGTCTTGCTAAGAGGATGAATATGACACTAGTTGAAAGAGTTAGATGCTTACTCCCACAGTCACAGTTGCCTATGTCATTTTGGGGTGAGGCTTTAAGCATTGTTGTTCATGTTTTAAATCTCACATCATGTGTTCCATTGCAATTTGATGTTCCAGAGAAAGTCTGGACTGGTAGGAATGTCTCCTATGATCATTTGCGTGTCTTTGGGTGCAAGGATTTTGTGCATATCTCCAAAGATGAGAGATCCAAACTTGATGTTAAAACACGACGGTGTGTCTTTATTGGATATGGGCTTGATGAGTTTGGCTACAGGTTCTATGATCCAGTAGAGAAGAAACTCTTGAGAAGTAAACATGTTGTGTTTATGGAAGATGAAACTATAAAGGATATAGAGAAATCAGAGATTTCAGTGCCAGAGAATAATCATGATTTGATTGACTTGGATCCACCTCCTATTTCATGTGATCCACAACAAGTTAAGGAAGAACATGGTATATGTGATTTAGATGACAGAGATGCTCCACAGCCTATGGAGAACCATGATATCGTTGATGAGTAGTTCCCTCTACCAGAGCCTATTACTGATGCTCCTCCTAGGAGATCTACTAGGGGTCGAGCACCTTCCACCAGATATCCTGCAAGTGAGTATGTGTTGATGACTGATTCAGGAGAACCAGAATGCTTTGAAGAAGTTATGGAAGATGAACACAAGAGTAAGTGGATTAAAGCCATGTAAGATGAGATGCATTCGTTGCGTGAGAATCATACTTTTGATCTAGTAAAAATGCCTAAGGAAAGAGATCTTTGAAGAACAAGTGGGTGTACAGGGTGAAACAAGATGAAGTTACTTCACAGCCTAGGCATAAAGCAAGATTAGTTGTCAAGGGATTCAGTCAAAAGAAATGCATTGATTTCAATGAGATATTTTCTCAAGTTGTGAAAATGTCATATATTTGAGTGGTTCTAGGCCTAGCTGCTAGCCTAGACTTAGAAATTGAGCAAATGGATGTGAAGACAACTTTTCTCCATGGTAACTTGGAAGATGAGATTTACATGGACCAGCCAAAGGGTTTCATTGTGAAAGGGACAAAAGATTATGTTTGCAAACTGAAGAAAAGTCTCTATGGTCTGAAGCAAGCAACAAGACAATGGTATAAGAAGTTTGAGTTTGATATGGGGGAGCAAGGTTACCAAAAGATTAATTTTGACCATTGTGTAATCTATCAGAAATTCTCTGATGATGATTTTATCATATTGTTGCTCTATGTTGATGACATGTTAATTGTTGGAAGAAATTCTTCTAGAATTAGCACATTGAAGAAGCATTTGAGTGAGTACTTTGCTATGAAGGGTTTAGGGCTAGCAAAGAAGATTCTTGGCATTCGAATCATTTGAGATAGAAATGAGAAAAAGTTGTTCTTGTCACAGGAACAATATATCAAGAAGGTTCTTGAGAGATTCTGTATGAGCAATGCTAAAGTGGTTAGTACTTCTTTTGCTACCCACTTTAACCTAAGTGCTCAACATAGCCCTTCTAGTGATAAAGAGAAGGAAGATATGGCTAAGGTGCCATATGCCTCAGTAGCAGGGAGCATTGGAACACTGTTAAATGGATAATGAGATATCTTCGTGACACTTCTAGTTTGAGTCTAAGATTTGGGATTGGTGAGTCAGTGCTTGTTGGATACACAGATTCTGATATGGCAAGTCATGTGGGTACTCACAAGTCTACTTCAGGTTATATGGTTACATTTGCCGGTGGTGCGGTTTCTTGACAGCCAAGATTTCAAAAGTGTATTGCCCTTTCTACAACAGAGGCAGAATTCATCTTGGCAGCTGAAGCATGTAAAGAGTTGCTATGGATGAAGAAGTTTTTGGGAGAGCTTGGTGTCACTCAAAAGAAATATGTGTTACTTTGTGACAGCCAAAGCGCCATACACCTAGCCAAGAACTCTACCTTTCATCAAAGGTCCAAACATATTGATATAAGGTATCATTGGATAAGAGATATGCTAGCAGCTAAGGAAGTGGAGTTAGGGAAAGTTCATACTGATGATAATGGTTCAGATATGATGACAAAGGCACTTCCTAGAGAGAAGTTTGAATTTTGCCGGCTTGTTGCCAGTATGGATTTCACTTAATGATTGATGTTTGGAATCTCCCTCATTGGACCGGAGGGGGAGATTTGTTGGACTTAAATCCCAAGACAAGTCCAGCCCAATAAGGAAATATTAGGGTTCCTTCTTTTGATAGGTTAGAGTTAATTTAAAAACACAAGAGAGAGAAAAATGAGAGGAGAAAGAGAGCATCCAAATTCGTATGTTGAGAAGGATAGAAACTATCATTCTTAAATCTTCTATATATCCTTGTTTAACCGTTAGATCCTTCTGAAACTTTTATATCAAGTTATATACTCACTAATATTCACATCTAACGGTTGGTTTCTTAGATAGAGGCTTTTAGCATCACCAGAAATTCCCAAACCGAACTGGTTCTGAATCCGTTTTCTGAAGCAGGCAGTGGTATTGCGAGGGACATTTCTCTCTGACTAACCGTTGGATCGTGTTAAAACTTTGAGGAAAGGTTAATAAAATATTTTTCTACATTTTGACCATTCGGATCATTCATTTAAGTGTTTTAAAGAGGGAGTATTTCAACTTCAAACAGAGGTTATCAGAATTCCTGTTCTGTTTTGTCTTGTTTCGGGAAGTGATATTGAGAAAAGGTTATTTCTTTGCTAAACCGTTGGATTGTCCTAAAATGTGGTTAGTGTATTACTCTCTTGCAATAAGTCAATTTGACCGTTGGGATTTGTTAGGTGTTATTTATGATGGTAGGAATTAATTTCGTATAGAAGCCTATTTTGTATGCTTACCTCTTGTGATGTTTTGGTACAACTTTTGTTGAAGTTGTTTGTTGATTGTAATGGTTGCTGGAACCCTTTTGTAATCTCATTTTATTGATAATGAATAATTTGGGTGGATTCCGAAATTGGTCCCGTGGTTTTTACTTCTCACATTGAGAAGGTTTTCCACGTTAAAAATTGTGTTGTGTTGCTTGCATAATTATTGTTTATGCATAAAATAATTTGCTTGTGCAAGACCATTCATAAGAGGTCCTAAAGGGGAAATTAGTATGTTTTTCCCACAGACATTACATCCAATGAATTATTATCATTAGCAATGGTTCTATGCTGTCTTTTAAGTAATAAAACAGTTTAGTGTTGAGTGTTTCATTCCATATTCCGTGACCATGCCTTAAGCCAATCCATATACTAACTTTGATCCTCTTGATCACCTAACCTGAAATTAAAAAGTAAACAGGCAACAAATTCTATATTAATTTATATTTTTCCATGAAAAGGATTAATTTATGTATGTATATCATATATAGAATACTTATTATTATTGTTTGTCAATGAAAAAGACATACCAAATAAATGACTTAAGTGTTAAAAATAGGTCCCTATACTATTGAGAATTTTTAGGTAGGTTTTTTAAACCAAAAAAATTGTAATAATTGAGCCATTGATAAAAAATGGTTTATAATTAAATTTTAAAGTTAGTTTATGATGGCTTAAAACCATCACAAATAAGAATTTGTGAAAGTTATTAAGGGGGTATTGAATTAAGATTTTAAAAGACTATTTTGGTAATCTTATGAATTTTAAAGATTGTATATAAATATTACAACTTATAAAATTTTTTTACAAAAATTTATGATAGTTTGAATTTAAATAAAGTTATATCATAAAAATTTAAAATATTTGATAGGATTTTATAGATTTATAAGATTTGAAAGGATTATGTAAATTTTGAAAAACACATTCAAAATTATGAGTGTTAGTGAAAAAATAATAAAAAATGATGAGATTTGGATAAATAAAAGTAAAATTAATATAGTTTTTTTTAATCTTTTAATAACTATATTGATTATAACTTTTTGTTCTCCTATACTATCTCTTTTCATTCTCACTTTTGGATTTGAACAATATAGATTTAAAATTATAACTTAATTTTTATTTCATGGTAAATTCAATGACATGTTTAAATGGGTAGAAGCAAGTGGTGAGGATGAAAATTTTGTAGGAGAGTTAGTTAGTTATGTGGATGATGACATTAAGGGTGACAATCACGAAAACATTGCGTTGGACATGTAGTGGACATAACTAGTATAATAAAAACATGGTTAGTTTTTAGTACATAAGATAAACATTAATTTATAAAACAAATGAAAAAAATACATATGAGAGGGGTATATTTGATATTTTTTTATTTCAAAAGAATAAGAGAAACATATATGGCATAAATGTTTTGAAGAATATTAAAGAAAGGAGAATGTATGCGTGATAGAAGAAAAGAAAATCTGGTAACCAATAGAAAAAAAAGGAGTCTAGCAAAATTTCAAGAATTTTGGTGAGATTGTTTGATAAATACTTTATACCAAAAATTTTGATGAAATCCATTAAAATTTGTATATTTTTTAATACCAAAAGACTTTTTTATAAATTATAAAAAATTTTAATTGAGTGTCATTGAATTTTTTGGCCCTTATTAAAAAATCTTAAAATTTATAAGACTTATTTATACCATTTAAAAATGTTGATTGAATACCACAAGACCATTTAATAAAAAAATATATTTTAAAATCCTTTAAAATCTTAATCTAATATATACCCCTAATTCTAGGGACACAATTTTATAATTTTTATAAGATCAATGATCCAATTACAAATTTTTAGTTTAGAACCTAATAAAAAAAATTCAGAATAGTTCATATAACAATTGATTTTTTTTTTTAGATTATAAGCATGAATTCATTAAAGCAAATCTTAACTTGAGAACAAGAAGTGTCCAATTAAGACATAAATATATGTTTAAACAAGTCAAATACCAAAAAAAATTAAACTCAATTAATTAAATATGATGCATGAGTATTATAAATTTTTTTATATTAATTTTTATTGATAAAAAAAAACAAGCCAAATCACAACGGCAAAACAGAGAACCAAGCAAAAATTATAAACCTCGGTCCCAACAAAACATGATATCCATTTGCACCAATGCACCATTTAAGCATATACCCACCAGCAAATAAATGATCCATTTAAGCAAGAACTAAACCCTAAACCTATTGCTTAATATAACCATAATCTAATTAAAACGAAGAAATATATAGAAATTTTCTTCCCGAAACTGAAATTTATAGTAATTCCATATAATTACTGATTCAAACTTTTATTCTATCTTATTATGTATATTTATTTATTTGTCCTTTTGACTGAAAATCAGGAATAGCTAGGGTGACCGACATACCATTGCTATAAATTTTTGAAGGATAAAGATTCCTTTCAATTCTTAATTAAGAATGTAGTCAACTATATATCCGAAGAGAAGTATATATATTTTTTAAAACGAGACAAGGAATATAATAAAAAGGAATATGTTAAAAAGGAATTTTTTATTCTCTCTGCATATGGTAAGTCCAAAAATAAAAAATGTTAAAAAATAAAATTGATTTACGTAAAATTAAGAATACTTATCCCTACTATTTTTCAATCAAATGATATAATAAATAAATAATTCAAAACAAAGAAATTTACAGAGGTTTTCTGCCCAACGAAAATAAATTTATTTAATAAGTCCTTCTTGTTATATATCATAATGAAATTAATGTTTAAATAAATTTTATCCCTATAAAATTTTATTTTTCTATTTTTTTTAAATTTTACTCATTCAGTCTTTTTATTTAACAAAGATTTCACTTTCAAGAATTAAATGTACATAATTTTGGTGATGTTAAAAACTAAAAACAAATAAAAGTTAAGTTGATTAAAAATATCATATTTTCAGAAAATAAGTATTTTTTTAGAGTAACAACAAATGTTTTGACCATATTGCGTTTCCTAAATTTGTGTTTTAAATTTTAGTAAAATTAAAAGTGCATAAGTAATTATGTAGAATTTATTGTATTTACAAAATTTTATTAAAAGAATAAGTTTGAAGGCAGTTACACTTATAAAAAAGGAGAATTTACATTTTTTAACATTTTCATATTTATGTTTAATTAAATAGTATAATATTTTGAGCAAATCAAATAAAAATTCCCTTTATAATTTTATCGTAAAAAATATAAATACACAAATAAGTAATAATATAGGAAGACACAGTGAGATACACGGATGTTTATTTTGACATGGTGAGGGTGTTGAATGTTGACCAATAATTATATGTGAAGGATTAAAATTAATTTTTATTAAGAAAACAAGTATATATTTATGTTATGATCTTGACCACATATATTTATAATATTTAAAAGCATTGATAATTATAAATATGAATATAGAACCGGTCTATGGTAAATTATACTTAGTTACTGCCAATGAGGTGATTCGTTCGTTAGTTTTGTTTTTTTGTTTTTTTCTAATTTAGAGGTATCTTCAAACTGTGTGAGTCCTAAACTCAAGTACTACTCTTGTTCTTCTATATAAGATAGAATTACCTAATTTATTAAGATTAAAAAAATTACTTAATTTACTTGATAATAATAAATTTATTTTAAATTTATATTTTGTTTTAAATTATAATTATCATTAATACTTTTCTTTTTAATAGTTTGTCAACACATACATTCTCTCTCTCTTTTTTTAATGAAATGTATTTTTAGTCTAAAAGATAATTAATACAAAAAATATTATAGATTAAGTCTTATAAGAATAAACATCATTTTAAATTTTACTTTTACAAATAAGAAAAGAAAAAATATACAATACAACATTAACATTAAAAAATATGAATAAAATATTGGGAATGTCATTGGTGATTAACAAAAGTATATGGATATTGCATACAATGAATTATTATCATTATCACATGCATGGATGATTGGATCCACAATGTTCTAAGTTGTCTATTAAAGTAAAGCAATTAAGTGTCGAACGTTTTCTTCCATAGTCAAATTTTCTGATTTGGTGGCATGTGTAGGAATACTCAGTCAAATACAACCATAATTATGTTAACAGTTCTTCAATTTTTGTTTGACTGAACATATTGTACTTTCTAAGTTATTTATAACCTCATTTAATATAATAATAAATAGAAGAATACCAACTACATCACTTCTAACAATCTTGTTAGATTGATTGATATTTTTTCAAAAATTATTAATTTTGATAAGTTTCATTTCTAAATTAGTAAAAAGAGTCATTAAATAAAAAAATAAGAACCACCAAAATTAATGATTTCTAATCAATTTCAACTAATTGTAGAAAATGTTACTAGTATTTCTATACTAAATATATCTCTCAATATCTTCAAAGTCATATCTAACATGCATCTTAAATATGAGGGATCAAGATCAAAGCCTAATAAATTTTAAAATACTTTTCCAACTATTTTTAATGCATCAATATTTGCTATATTTTTTTTTATTGGTTGTGTTGACCATTTTGTTTTTTTTCTTCAAACTATGTATTAACGCTTGTAACTTTTAAAAGTTATTTTAATATTATCTTAATAAAATTTATTAAATCTTTTTAACTTCTCATAATAATTTTTATGAGGAAAAATAAAATATACAATGGTAATATGTAATTTTTTAATTTTAATTCAATGGCATATACCATTGTTATTTGTGTGTTTTATATAAAATAGAAATTAAGAAAAATCACATGAATTGAACCACATTATACTTTACCATTACACCACACAAGCATACCTCAAATACTTACTCTTTCTCATATAGGATTGTTTAGTTCCCTTCCTTTCTTATCCTAGTATAAACATTTCTTTATTCCTTTCCAATATTCAGTGAGTACTTATTCCCTCTTCATTTTTTGTATAATGTGTATGTTATTCTTTTTGTGTCAATCTATGTTCTTCTGTTAGTGATAAAATATAGGCATATGATTATTTGATTCTCTATTCTTGTATATCGATCCTATTCAAACATGTTAATCCGACCTTTTCAAAATAGTTTGGTTGGTTGTATTGAAATTGTGTAATTTTTTTTTTATCAAATCCAAACCAAACCAACTTGATCAACAAAACAAAGATTGACTTAAAAATATTTAAGCATATTAAGATCATTAGACACAAGCTCCTATCTTGAACATTTTCTTACATGTGTTCCTATATAACATTTGTCTTTGTTTTCATCTTTAAGAATTTTGGGCTGAAAATTATGTATGTCAATGCTTTAGGGTTTTGAATCCCAAAAATGGAGCACATAATTGGTGCTAAGATTGGTTCTATGAGTGCAAGAAAATCTAAGGGAGAGCGAAATAAAGATGTTGGTCAAGGCACCTATGAAGAAGGCTCAAATTTTTTGAAGAAATTAAAGATTTATCTAGGCTGCATGTCTTTTAGTTCAAAACATGAAGACTCCACTAGTGACAAAAACAAACAAGGTAAAATACACATATATGTTCTACCTTTTTTTAGGACTCCACATTCAACTATTTGATACTATTTTCTATTTTATTTTCTCTTACTCATTAATTATGTTTTCATCTTATTCTTTGTCATCTTATTATTACTCTCCTCCTTTTCACTTCCATTTACCTTAAATCAAAATCTATATTAATTAGTCAATCATGTGATGTCTATTTAGAATTTTTTATCAAGCCCGATATGTTTATTTTCATTCAGTGTTTTTTTTAATAATTTTTTACATCCTTCAGTATTTATATTTATTTGGTTAGAAGGTAAATATTAAAAAATGTAGCAATTATCTAACCATAAAAGAAAAAAAAATGAGAAGTTGAAGCACAAAAAATGAGAATTATAAACTTGAAAAATAGTATTTATTTTTTAAAAAAACTTTCAGGAAACCAACACAAAAGATCTATTCATTTCTTAAAATAAGTTTAACCAACTCTGCATATATACTATATAATATATATGCTAACTGAAAATTTTTTTATTACAAAAACTAGAGTTGATACCATTGTGATACACAAATTTGATTAAATTATATTTTTTATATTTATACTTAGTATTATTAAAAAATATAAATAAAAAAATAAATTTAAAAATATTTAGTACCATATTAACTATAATTACTTTAAAATTGAGTAAATAGATCAATTGTATTTTTAATTGAGCAGATATTATCTTCTATGAATATTAAGACTATTGAAAAATTATCATGATTTGTTATTTATCAAATTAACAATAGTGATATAATAATATAGGAATATATTAATTCAAAATAAAAATAGTAAATGAAAAATTATAATTATTTACATTAAAGTTTATTAAACCTTTGCTTTGGACGAGTTTATTTAAATAATAAAGTTGCTATGATTTTTTAATTTATTATAAAAAGTTAATTGTAAATGGAGTTTTTAAGTATTATATGTATTTTTTAAAAAATTTAAACATATTGATTGTCAATTTCTTTCATGAGGTTATCATTAAAAAATAAAATATATCAAATATAATAGTTTATTAAAGAAACTTATCAAATATTTCCTTATAAAAACTATATATTCCATATTTTATTAACATTTAAATAAGTGAAAAAATAAAATATAAAATAATTAACCTAACTCTAAAATCAATAAAGATATGAGTCTAATTTTATAGCACATAATCACAATAATGGTTATGAAAAAAAATCATAATAATAGTGTGAGTAATTTCATACTTATATAATTTTTCACTCATATCATTAATATGAAGTAAGGGAAATAAAAAGTATGATAATATTTTTTTTTTCATTTTCAAGTCTATTTTTTCTATATTAAAAGTAAAAATTCAAAAATAATCCAAAAATAATAAATATGAATATATAATATAATTATTAAATTTGCCTATTTATTTTATTCTATTGATTTTTGATATAATGTTAATATATATGTAGTAATTTTTAAATTAAATTTATTGAAATTGTGTAATTTTTATTAAATAGATATAGTTGTTAATTATTTTAAAATAATATTTTTAATAATTTTAAAGACATAAATTTAATTGTGTGATATTATTAAAGATTTGCATCGAATAACCTCATCATATCATAAGTTGAACACTCTCATTTAGTATAATTTAAATTGTATAACATTATTATTATTTAGAGGAGTGATTAGCAGTAAGATAATACAATGAATAAGTGAGAACGAATACTACAATTTTGTAGTAGTTACATGATTTCTCATTTTATTAATTTTCTCTATTTCTATTTAATAAAAACATTTTTTTATTAAATCAATTTTTCGAATTCTCTTTTGCAATGCACCTACTTATATATTATATAAAAAAAGACACTTAATACATTTGTATTTATGATGATGCTATTTTTTTTAATTCTTTTTAAAAACCTTCTAGTATATTATTATTAATTGTGTAAAGATAGATAGATAGATAATAATAATAATAATAATAATAATAATAATAATAATAATAATAATAATA
>CM023942.1:3518642-3648221 GCA_013407115.1 Glycine latifolia
ATTCTGAGTCTTCCAAACTTTTTCTCTCACGCACTGATGGTGTATAGTTATGTATGGAGAATGAGTATTGGGGACTCAAAAGGAGGAAGGCACACTGCTATATATAAAATCCTTGCCATCAAAGGATTCGGTTGTGCACCCACAAAATCTCCACAAAATCTGCAGCCAACGTTCAAGTTTGTTTGCCAAAGTGTTCCTTGAATGTTGCTATAATATTGGGATAATTTGTTAGTGGGATAATCTGTTAGTGGGTAGTTTCAAAACGTGGACCACATTCAGAATAAAAACCAACATTCTCCCACTTGGTCCACATATCCCATTATTTACATAGTAAGAAATAAAATACACGAATCATGGCGATAGGTCCTCTAATATATGTGAGTATTATCCTCCATGTATCACAATGCATTATATTTCTCAAGCCCATATAACTTAATGAATAAACCCAACGTTTATTCTAGGTCCAAAATTTATTGATGTTTCCAAAATAAACAACTTTAATGCGCATAAACTGAAAGAAAACATCACAATACAGTTTTATTTAAAAATAATATCGTTCTTACAACGAAAATCACATAAGGGAACCAAGTCCCATTCTTTCTACATGATCCTTAAATTTAAATGGTGGCATGCCCTTAGTTAAAGGATCAACGATCATCAATTCAGTACTAATGTGCTCAATAACCACTGTCTTATCCTTGACACGTTCCCTTATGGCTAGATATTTAATGTCGATATGCTTGCTTCGACTACTACTTTTGTTGTTCTTAGTCATAAAAACAGCAGCTGAATTATCACAATATATCCTCATTGGCCTAGAAATAGAATCCATGACTCTAAGCCCAGAAATGAAACCTTTCATCCATACACCATGTGAGGTAGCCTCAAAACAAGATACAAACTCAACCTCCATAATGGAAGTGGCAGTCAAGGTCTGCTTGACACTTCTCCAAGACACAGCTCCACTGGCTAGCATAAAAATATATCCTGAAGTGGATTTTCTTGAGTCAATGCAGCCAGCGTAGTCTGAATCTGAATAACCAATCACCTCTAATTTTTCAGTTCGTTTATACATAAGCATGTAATCTTTAGTTCCTTGAAGGTATCTCATCACTTTCTTTGCAGCTTTCCAATGATCTAAACCTGGATTACTCTGGTATCTCCCTAGTATTCCAACAACAAAAGCAATGCCAGGTCTTGTGCAGACCTGAGCATACATAAGACTTCCAACAGCTGAGGCATAAGGAATATTCTTCATTTGTTCCCGCTCAAGATCATTCTTGGAACACTGGCTCAGATCAAACCTGTCACCCTTTATAACGGGAGCTACACTTGGTGAACAATTACTTATCCTAAATCTTTCCAAAACTTTATTGATATAGGTTTCTTGAGACAAACCAAGAATACCACGTATTCTATCTCTATGTATCTTGATGCCAATAACATAAGAGGTATCTCCCATATCTTTCATGTCAAAGTTTTTAGAGAGAAATTGTTTCACTTCATATAGCAATCCTTTATCATTAGTTGCAAGTAAAATGTCATCCACATATAGAATAAGAAAACAGATTTTGCTCCCACTAACCTTCTGGTATATACATTGATCCATAATATTTTCCACAAAAGCAAATGAGGAAATAACATCATGAAACTTCAAATACCATTGACGGGAGGCCTGTTTCAACCCATATATAGATTTCTTAAGCTTACACACCAATTGCTCACTATTACTAGAGGAAAATCCTTCTGGTTGTTTCATGTAAACCTCTTCCTCTAGATCTCCATTGAGAAAGGCTATTTTCACATCCATTTGTTGCAACTCTAAGTCAAAATGTGCAACCAATGCTAAGACGATACGAAGAGAATCTTTCCTAGATACAAGAGAAAATGTCTCCTTATAATCGATCCCTTCCTTTTGAGTAAATCCTTTGGCTATGAGTCTTGCTTTATATCTCTCAATATTGCCTGATGAGTCTTTCTTTGTCTTAAAGACCCATTTACAACCAATGGCCTTTGCACCATCAGGCAACTGAACAAGATCCCAGACTCTATTAGATGCCATAGACTTCATCTCATCTTTCATAGCATCATACCACAAGTTTGATTCCTTAGAACTCATGGCTTGTGAAAACGTTTCAGAGTCATTTGCGGGTCCTATGTTATAGTCAGATTCTTGAAGATACACAACATAATCACTAGGTATCGCTAATTTCCTTATTCTAGTAGATTTCCTTAATGTTATATCACAATTATCTTCATGAACTTGTTGCTCAATTGGTTGATCAACAATTTCTTGTTCCTCGTTAACAACTTGATCTACTGGATTAATATCAACAACAAATTGTGGATTCTCAATGATTGGTTGCATAACACCCATTGGAACTGAAGGGGTGTTGTGAACAAAACCCAATCTCATGCTTGAAGTGGATGGTTGAGCATCCGTATGATCTTTCTCAGGTACAAGGTTCCCAGATTGATCGCTCCCACTAATTAAGTCATTTTCAAGAAATTTGGCATTTCTTGATTCCACAATTCTTGTAGTATGAGATGGACAGTAAAATTTGTATACCTTAGACCTTTCAGCATATCCAATGAAATACCCACTAATGGTCCTTGGGTCAAGCTTCTTTTCTTGTGGATTATAAATTCTAACCTCAGACGGGCATCCCCAAATGCGCACATGTTGCAAACTCGGTTTTCAACCTTTAAATAACTCAAATGGCGTTTTTGGGACAGTCTTGGTTGGAACCCGATTTAATATGTACACAGCCGTCTTAAGTGCTTCAATCCACAAAGATTTAGGAAGCTTAGAGCTGCTAAGCATACTTCGCACAATATCCAATAATGTTTGATTTCTCCTTTCTGCTACACCATTTTGATCTGGAGAACCAGGCATGGTGTATTGGGCAACTATCCCATGCTCTTGAAGAAACTTCGCAAATGGACCAGGCGCTTGCCCATCTTCAGTGTATCTACCATAATATTCTCCACCTCTATCTGATCTCACGATCTTAATTTGCTTACCACATTGTTTCTCTACTTCCAATTTAAATACCTTAAAGGCATCTAATGCTTCATATTTATTATTAAGCATGTAGAGATACATGTATCACGAATAATCATCTATAAAAGAGATGAAGTATTTCTGACCATATGTGTCCATGTCTGGACAACAAATATCTGTATGTATGATTTCTAATAGTTCGGTACTTCTCTTGGCACCTTTCTTTGACTTGTTAGTCTGCTTTCCCTTTATGCAATTTACACAAGTCTCAAAATCAGTAAAATCTAGAGTACTAAGTACTCCATCATGTACCAATCTCTGAATTCTCTGAATGGAGATATGTCCTAATCTCCGATGCCACAACATAGAGGAATCTTCATACACAACACATCGTTTTGTGCCAACATTAACATGCATAGCATTGTAAGTGGTATCATTTTGCAAATTAATATAGAGAAGACCATCAGACAATGCACCATTCCCAATATACTTAGATTTATAAAACAAACTGAAAGATGTCTCATAAAATGTAAAGGAATAATCAAAAGGTACTAGTCTCGAAACTGAAATTAAGTTCTTAGAAAAACTAGGAACATAAAAAGTCTTTTCCAAATTCAAAACAAAATCACTGTTCAAAATCAAATTGCAGGTCCCAATAGCCTCAACAGGTGAGCTCATCTTGCTTCCTGAATAGATGCATAACTCACTTCCCACTGGCTTCCTTAGGTTTTCAATACCCTGCAAGGTATTTGAAACATGGATTGTAGAACTAGAGTCAATCCACCATATGTTATGATTTATGTTTATCATATTAGATTCATAACAAACTAAAGAGATAGATATACCTTTCTTTTCAAACCATTGTTTGAACTTAGAACAATCTTTCTTCATGTGCCCTTTCTTTTTACAGAAAAAACATCGAGATGGTTCCTTCTTAATTCCATTCTGGGGTGGTATTTTACCATTTCCCTTGTTCTTGTTGTCTCTTTTCTTGTCCCTTTTATCCATTGTGAGCAAGGAACTCTCTCCTTGTTCCATTTGCAACCTTCCCTCTTCCTGAACACACATGGTCATAAGTTCATTAATAGACCACTTTTCTTTATGTGTGTTGTAGGATATTTTAAAGGGACCATATGGTGCTGGGAGAGTATTCAAAATAAAGTGGACAAGAAAACTGTCAGACATATCCACCTCCAAGGTTTTCAACTTAGCTGCAATGTCCTTCATCTGCATAATGTGTTCACGCACACCCTTCAAGGCAGTGAGCTTCATGGAAGAGAATCTCATGATTAGGGTACTGGCCAATGCCTTTTCCGAAGTCTCAAATTGCTCATCAATAGACTTTAGGAGTATTCTGGCATTGTCATATTTTTCAACTGAAAACCCTAATACCAGCGGATATATTAGTCTTAATGAACATGACACACAGACGGTTGGATCTATCCCATTTTTCATAAAGATCCACCGCATCTGGCTCACTGTTCTCAGTGATCGCTGGCGGCTCAGGTTTCCTGATAGCATAGTCAATATCCATATATCCCAAGTTCAAGAGGATTCTTTCCTTCCAGATGGGGTAGTTATCCCCTTTCAGTTCAGGAACTTCAATAGAGTTAATAGGCTGTATGACTGCAAAATTATATGCTTATAATTAAGATTTGAGACAAAATAAAATAATAATGTATCATGATTTACCAATGTAAATCATGCTCAAAATTAATTATGAATTTAGCGACATAAAATTTGCCTGTGGGTTAAAATTTTAATTCAATTAAATTCATGTAAAATCATGATAAAACTATTTCGTTATGTTTCCTGATTCCTGTGGGCAAGTCAAGAAATATAATTTAATATTTTATCCTAATTAATCATATTAAACTATAATAGAAATTCCTGTGGGATAATATCTATTATATTATATATGACTAATTACAATTACTATTAATTACCTTATGTGATCTAGAGGCTCTTAATATATAATTTAAATAATTAAAGTTGTTGTGGCTAAGCTTTAATCAATTAAATTATAAAGAACACAAAATATTCTCTTATTTCCAAATTAATTTTATTGCAATTAACCATAAACAATAAAATTAAATAATCAATCAATCATTCAGATTAATTAATTCTTAATAAGAACTAAATATTTACATAACATCCTTAATAATGTAAATAAATTGAAATAACATTGCATATAGTTATTCAATATATTCATTTATAAATAAATTATTTAACATAATATTGTATGCTTAAACTAATTCCATAAATAAACATACAATCTAAATAAATAAATAATCTAAATGCATAATTCATAATTCCAGCAATTTATTGCATAAATAAATAAATTATGAGCAACATAAATTAAATTAATAAGCTCTTAATATAACAGACACGCATAACTATATAAGAAGCAGCAAAAGCGATTAAATAACAAGAATAATGCAATAGCTCAGTGGTCCATGTGAGAGTTTTCAGAAGGAATGGTGTGGGTTCAAAACCCAGCAATTGAAGAAAATTTTGTTTTTTTTTTTATTTTAAAATACTGTTCATCTTCAACCTTCAGCCGGGTCGGCCCGACCCGGTTACAACCCAGTATAAAACCCGACGGGTTTTTAACCATTTATGCATCAAAATCAACGATTTAAAACACAGAACTTCATGAAATCTTATTTCCTTATGATTTCCAAACTCAATATGCATCAAAAACTTGTAAATCATGATCTCAAAATTAAGAAATATTTTAGACGCATAATTGAAAGCAAGGCAGAGGTAAACGACGACTCTGATACCAAATGTGAGCTCGAAATACTAATGCGGAATAAATAGGATTATAAATACCTCCCGCCATTGCTCCGAGCTTGGATTGTTGATTCTGAGTCTTCCAAACTTTTTCTCTCACGCACTGATGGTGTATAGCTATGTATGGAGAGTAAGTATTGGGAACCCAAAAGGAGGAAGGCACACTGCTATATATAAAATCCTTGCCATCAAAGGATTCGGTTGTGCACCCACAAAATCTGCAGCCAACGTTCAAGTTTGTTTGCCAAAGTGTTCCTTGAACGTTGCTATAATATTGGGATAATTTGTTAGTGGATAGTTTCAAAACAAAACGTGGACCACATTCAGAATAAAAACCAACATATATTAGATCAAATTCATAATGTAAACTACTTGATCTCATATAAACAATGAAACAAACCAAACAAATAAATAGTAAATTACAAAAAGACCTACTGATCCAATTCCAAGACCTTTGTATTATAGTCAATGGCACTAGCTCAGATTCACCACCAAATATTGCCATCAAAATTAAACATCACAACATTAATCTGACTGGATAAATAATTTACCATTTCTTTAGTATATTCTGACTGTTTAGGTGGAAAAACTAAATGTCCAAACACAGGTTCTCTCAGAGGGTTGAAGAATTTATTCCAACTCCTGAGGTTTGAAAGGTGTTGCTTTTCCTACACCAAATAACTAGAACAAAAATTATCACGTTTGTATGTAGCTGCCACCATAATAAGAAATGAGAAATTGGAAATAAGATTTGTATGAGTTGATGTACAAAGACTTCTTGAACTCAAATTCCTCATGACCATGAGAATCATGGTTTGACTTCATTTGCAAGCTCTCATATGGCTTTGAAGTGGTGTATAGTATAACACCCTAAAATTTTACAAGTAGAAAGATATTTGTGTTGATTAATTATTTAAAATAAATCTTGAAATCTGTAAAAGTGTTTTGCATGCGTGTTTGTGCGTAAAAGGTGAATGTCAAATTTTGTGGCTGAGATAAGCTATTCGTACACGCATAGTAAAAATGGTGGTGGCTATGACAGCTTTTCAGTCACGCAAGTTGGCAACTTGCCTTGGCAGCTCCACCTATATATATATATATGGCAACACATGAAGCAGAATCATTTTTGTTCTTACTTTTGGGCATGTTTCTTTTCTTTCTTTCTAAACTCATTTGCACTCAGAATCCTTTCTTTCTCAATCCTCTATATTACTTTTAAAACTTTTAAGAACCATCGTAGCTGCAGTAGAAAGCATCTAAGATAAAAGGAAAATCGTGATCAGAGCTTAACTCGTTGCTGCAAAGAACTTTTGTTCAAAAGCTTACGTTAGATTTTACGAAAAGAATCCCTGTTGAGGTAAGGGGAGTTTATTGTGTTAATAATGATTTTTTATATTATGGTTGGGTTAAAATGTGTATCTGTTGTCTAATATGTTGTGTAAGATATATTGATGGTGTCTGTAAATGGTGTGAGGAAGACGACTATTGGGAAGGGTTGGCCGAGTTGCATGTGTCAAACCTTTGTTTATGACGTCAGCTACTGGGAAGGGTTGGCCGAGTTGCGTGTGTCAAACCTTTGTGACGTCGGATACCGAGATGGGTTGGCCAAGTTGAGCGGGTTCATTACTTAGCAGAGCTCGTACCTTATTGGGAAAAGAGCTACCGGGTTCCAATTTGGCAGAGCTCGTACCCGTTTCCTTGTGAATTACTGGGCTTCCTTAACCGAACTTTGTGCCCTTGTCCGACTTTGTTCAGGATCATTACATCAGTTATTATAGCTAAGTGCCAATCTGGATCCCTAATATTGCACACCTATTCACCTGTTTGTAGTGTTTGTGAATGACGTTGAGATTAGCCATTGTATTGACTTGAGTCATTAAATGCATTAATTTCATGGGGGATGTATGACATTATCCTAACCGGGATGAGTTAATACTGGATAGGGCCATACATTGATAGTGCTCATGGTAATCTAAATGCATTTGGATATACATAAATACCCACAGAGGTGTATGAGATTATCCTAGCCAGGACGAGTTGATCCTGGGTTGGGTCATACATTGATGGAGCCGTGGTGATAATTTATGTATTGACGTGAGATGCCGGACCGAGGGGTTAACCTTGCAAGGACCACAGTCAATGAATCAGTGTACCCGAGAATAGGTCAGTATATATGTATATGGGGGCGTATGACGTTATCCTACCTGGGTCGAGTTGAGCACGGGCCTGGGTTATATGTTGATAGAGCCCATGTACATACTTCATGCATAATAGAAATAGGATGGTGGCAGTAGGGTACAAAGGTACTAGAGGGGCATCTCTGTTTGGCACGCCCTTGTGACTCAGGGCTGATCACCATGATGGGGGAGCGACTTGTGCATGACAGAGTGACCTTGACGAGCTTCTGCATCATTTTCCTGATAGAGGTTATTTCCATGAGGATAGTACCACATTGCATTGACTAAGAGACAAGTCTGGAATATGCATTATGACTAGTCATTTTAAGATGAATTATGAAATGTGTTTGGACGGGTTGTCCATGGTTGAATGCATGATAAAATATTTGAATATTGTTGTGATTTTACAATGTTCGAGTTGTCTTTTTATAATTGATGATATTTATTTAATTATTATTTTACATGATGGACTCACTTTTGCTTTGTTGTACCTTGTGGATTGGTACCTGTGATGATCGCGAACCATGTTTGTGTGAGCAGATGGACAGTAGTAGGAGACCGGGAAGATGACCTA
Source organism: Glycine latifolia (assembly GCA_013407115.1). Lineage (NCBI taxonomy): Eukaryota > Viridiplantae > Streptophyta > Magnoliopsida > Fabales > Fabaceae > Glycine > Glycine latifolia. The sequence continues at coordinate 3,527,194 of CM023942.1, forward strand.
TGTTGGTTGGAGCCGCCAAGTAGCCAGGATGTAGATAGGCTAGATCCCGGGCAAGGGTTGTATTTTTGCTAGTTACACCCTTTGTTCTAATGACTACACCCCGACGTTTTGCTAGTTACACCTTGTCATTTAAATCCTTGTTTCTTTTGAGAATTTTGTATAATTCAGACTTGGTTATTTATAATTACTACCAACTTATGATTATTAATATACAAGTAGTATGATGTATTGCACCTTTGTGTATTTGGGTTTTGATTTGTGATATTGATTATACTTACGAAAAATTCACTATTACTTTTATAAACAAACTTAAAGGAATTTTCAAATATAAATTACCATTAAAAGCATACTTAAGAGTATGATACAATAGCGACGAGGCGGATCATTACATATAGGATTCAACCCTGTGCCTCTAAAGTAGTATAAATATTTTAGAAGCACTACTAGAATATATGCTTTCAACATCGGTTATTTTGGCCTTTCCACATCGGTTTTTAACCGATGTTGAAACCGCTGATGTTAAAAGTCTGAACGTTAACATCGGTTTTCAAAAATCGATGTTAACAAAAGTATACAACATTGATTTTTTTACAAAAAGTTGATGTCCTCAAATAAGAAAAAAAGAAAAAAAAAGGTTAAACTATGATATTTCAACATCGGTTTCATGTAAAAACTGATGTTAACTTGTGTAACAACATCGGTTTTCATTGAAAACCGATGTTGATGTAATGTAACAACATCAATTTTTTCATTAAAAACTGATGTTAATTTGAGTAACAACATCGATTTTTATGGAAAACCGATGTTGATGAGCACATCAACAAACATCGATTTTCAATAAGAATCGATGTTGTTACTCAAATTAAGATTGGTTTTTGTGAAAAGCTGATGTTGTTGATGTGGTTTTTTTTAATATGCTGTCTATTTTATTAATTTAACCCAATTTTAACCTGCAAATTTTAAAAACAGACCTAGGTAGTTTCAAATTTCAGTACAGAGTAACATAATATGTAAATAATAAGTAAATTAAATAGTGCCAATATACATAAGATAATTTTAATTTGAAACTATACAATTGTTTTACTAAAAATCCCCTATTCACCTAATGTTTCATTCCTAACTCTAAGGTAAAAAGTAGCTTACTGAAGTCGAATTGCCTTTAATCTCTCTGGCTCTAGTGGTCTCTGATCAGCAAAATACTGTATGACATAATGAAACATAATTTAATAAGTATAAATAAAAACGAGTATAACAAATTACAAATAGTTTTGAATTGGACAATTACCATGTCCCCGTTATCCCTGAAGCCTCCTTGTACTATCGTCGACATCTAATGCATGACATAATAACCACACTCAGTGCTTCCTTTTTGCTTATTACACTAAATCGAATAACATAGTCAAATTTAAACAGAAATTAGTGTAAATAGTAATAAACTTTATTTTAAAGACCTAAACCATTATTTAAATGACTTACTTTAACCGCAATCCATTTAGTAGTAGCCTTTGATTTATTTCCCTGACTATTATGGACACCCTTTAAAGCACTGATTAAGAGAAACATGGAGGCATATTATACAATTAACATATTCATGTCTTAGAAATAATAAAGTAAATGTGTTACAAATGACAACCTACCTGTTAATAATCCCTTTCATGTAGATATCAGGCTTATTGTACAACGAACATAACCACACGACAACATTGTCCTTAGGACATATAACGACCAGTTGTCAATGTGCCTTGCATTGGAGAACATTAAGTTTTTGTACTTCATACATTATTTTGATTCAATTGAACAGTTTTACTTTACCCATTCAAGTACACTCCAAGGTAGACACATTTTTGTGAACTCTGCATTCATTTCGTAAGATAGTCCTCGGATTCAAATTGCGATTGCCTAGACCTCTGTATGGACTATGGCTCAGTGAATCCATACACATCGGCATGATCCGATTGTAGACATAAGTGATGAGGACCAAGAATTGCGAGGCCCCATGACAAGGGCAAGATCAAAAGAAGCACAAGAAGCATTGGATCATGAAGTGAACTACTTCCTTTCTCAAGCATTGGGTCAACATATCAACCTTGCTTTGAGTCCAAAGACCAACCCGGAAGAAGAATTTAGATTGCTCCAATTGATTCAAATGAGTGAAGAGCCCAAACACTAATGAGTGAAGAGCCTAGATACCTCCAATGTTTTGAACATAACTTGATTTCTAGATGTCCGTTTTAGGTGTTCTTTAATACGTTTGAAAGCTTTAAAGATTTCCTACAAGTTGTATTTCTAGTCTCAAGTCCTAATTTTGCATCTATGATGATGAAAATGGGACATGAAGTTCAGCACAAATTAGACTTTTTTTTAGTATAATTTTTAATAAAGAATATGTTACTCAAGTCCCACATTGGAGAGAAGTAGGAGTGAGACACCACTTGTTGGTTATAAAATAACCACTCATTTGTCTTATGTACTAACCTTTGAATTGAATAAAACTTTGCACTTTTAAAAGTGTGTGAGAGGAAGTTCCTATTGGGTTCTTAATTGGACCAAACATTGGTTCTTATCAAAGGTTCCTATAATCTTTGTGGCGAATCCCCACGGGACTTATCACTTTTCATAAGGTGTGGCGTCTTCTTCCATTTCTTGTCTTTTTCCACCTTTTTACTTTATTCTATTTTTTATTTAGCATTTTGTTCATGTTAAATTTGTTATTTTTCCTTGCACTTTTATTCATATTGTCTTTATCTTTGTTTCTTTTCACCAAACACTTGGCGTGCGTCTTTTTCTTTTGTTATAACAAGAAGCCTTTTCAAGGATGATCTGTAGAAAAACAATGAACCCCTATATTGGTTCATATCAATAAGTCATTCATATGCCTATTGTTTTGAAAATACAGTCAATTATGCATGAATATAAAACAATTAGTCATGTAATGGTACACAATGTAAAGTGACTTACATAATCCACAGCTGTAAAACGGAGATGTTCAAACATTGACCATCGTGTATTATTTCAGAGATATCCTCATGCTTTATGTACAATGGGAAGTCCTCATTATACACCCCAACAAAGTAGGGTCCCACGTCACCTGCATGGGTCTGAGGAAAAGCTGCGAAATGGTCAATGCGATATAGTACAGGGGATCCTTAACATGTTTCGGCTAATGTACAGTTAACAAACATAAGTCAAAGACTGTGTTCACTTTAAATGACACTGACAGTTTTGTAAATGATAATAAACATACAAAATCAACCACCTTGTTCACAATAGTTTGTACAAGATGTGTTGGCTAAGCAAGGAAGGTGTTGAGGGCCCGCCCCACTAATTGAACCTCTTCTGTAGGTACAGGGACGTGAGCATCAACATCTCAAACTTCCTCAACACCCACCTTGACCTGATCATTCCCCAGAGGGACGCTGTGCACGGTTGTCGATCCCTCATAAATTCTTCTAAGGGCAACCAGGCAGGGAGGATTGCCATCAACATACAACCCATTCCTGTCAGACGCAATCATGTCTGGGTCTTGCCCCGAGGGATCGACACAGCTTCCCTTCGTGCTGACACGGGCACCATAAGGACATGGCTGAACCTCTAGAGGCTGCATGGCACTCTAAGGCTGCATCTAGGACTACATCTGGGACTATAGGTGGCTGAAGGACATCATGAGTTGCTGCGTCACTCTTTTAGTGATCGATTGCGTGACTTTTTCAGTGATCAACTGCTCCAGCTCTACCCTGATGTTGTCTTTTAGTCGATCCAAGTCTTCAGGCGCCATTGACTTCGACTTGTGAGAGGTTGATGGAGCCGGTCCGAAGTAGCGTGTGATGGTCACATCGACTCCAGTAGCACAGATACGACCTAGGTGCTTTGGTTGTCCAATGGAAGTAGTCAGAACATCCTGACGACCACTGGCAACAAAGCTACCCTGGGTCGATTGCTCTTCCAGGGTATCCTACAATCAACATAACGAATTACATGAATTTTGTTATTTGTTGTTGTTTTTGTAATTAATGAACAATCAAAATGAATTGACTTACTATCCTCTCTGCAATCTCCCGTGTCATCTCAGATGTCATGGTTCTTATTTTCTTTGTGCGAGCCAACTTCCACTTGATGTGCCATCTAACAGGAAACAGAGAATGAAGGATCGTCTCGGTGCTCTCGGCTCCACCTGCTTCCTCCAATCTTTTCTTTTGTTTCTCTTCCATCAATCTCTGTTCCAATAACTCAACTCCCACGAGGCAACACGTGAGGGGCAGTGTTTACCTTCTGGATGGCCTGTGTCTTCTTTCTAACATCTTGTAAGAATTACACAGATTGTTGTCATCTAGTTTGCAGTTAAAAATATTGCATAATTCTCAAATTCTATGCATGAGTGTCAACTAACCTCCCAGGAAGCAGCTCTACGACTCTCACAGAATTGATACCACTTGTCTTTGTTGATTCCATATTTCTCACAAACTATCATCATCCTCACCCCTCCCTTGTGTCAGAGCCCACTTTGAGGTCAAATCAGACTTGAACTGCCTCCACCGCTCTCCCATAGTCTGAAGAATTTTCTTCTTCATTCATTGGTCGGACGCTTCAGGTATATCAAATTCAGCCTACGACACAAAAAACAATATTTATAGTTAAAACAACATTTAAATTGTATTACTACAAACAATTACAGAAACGTTGGACACTTAATTGTAATACCTGAATGTCCTCCCAAATCAACTCCTTCTGAGATGCAGCACTTCCTTCCAATTAGCGATGGTGACATCGACCTTGTCTCGAGCCACAATCTCTAGATACGTCCTCAATTTCTTCTTATGAGGACCATCAGCCTTCCCAGTGGTAAGATCCACATGAAACGCTGGTCTGTCAATACCAACGGGTCTGGTAGACAATGACCTCAGTCGTGTTGCTTTCTTAATCTTCTTCACCATAAACGGCGAAGGTCCTGGCCGAGGAGGAGGAGGAGAGCTCGGTGGTGTATTCATGATCCTGTGAAAAATAAAAGTAAATAAAGTTAACTAAAAATTCCAGTAAGTTATGAAATTGTAAAGATGGAGACAACTTAATAAACATTAAATTAAACGATGTTAATTAATTATCCTTCATCATGATCATTACGATTTGGATGAACGTCGTCAATTTCTTCATCCTTGTTGATGTTAGGGATTTGTGTCGAGCAATGAGTCAGACCAGTATCAAGGGTTGAGTCATCATCGTCAAGATTAATACCAATGGTTTTTCCATGTAGTACCACTGAATACCTTTCATCACAAGGATCTTAAACATAAAACACTTGTTTAACTTGTTCTGCCATGATGAAAGGTTCATTTTGGTAAGCTACCTTCTTAAGATCTACCAAAGTAAATCCTGAATTGTCGATTTGCACACCGCTATTGCTATCAACCTACTTACACTTGAATACACACATAGTGAATTTAACATAATTAAGCTTTCAGATGTCATCAATGACTCTAAAGTAAGGCATCGACGCCAAACGGGGATTGTGGTCATGCACAGAAGCAAAGTGTTGCGATTCAACCCTAAGAGTAACCCCACTATTTTGCATTGTGCTTTTGTCATCTTGGTCTTTGGTGTAGAACGAGTACCTGCTGATATCGTATCCCTGCCAACTTCTAACATTTCTTTTAGGCCCATTTGCTAACTTCCTTATTGTGTTGGAGGAAGATTCATTACTAAATATTGTATCTTTAAACCAATCCAGGAAAGTCTTAGTATGCTCTTTCAACAACCTATTCTTCGTCATTTTTGGATTATTTTCCTTGACCAAGGCTTTGTGACGAACTATGTATGACAGAACTTCATTACTTTTATTCAGTACATATAAATGAGCTTGTTGCAATTCCTGTAAACTAGGAGTTTTAACATGAAGCCCTCGTGAACCCTTTCCTCCCACTCTTTTGTCATGTCAAGTCTCCGGAAACCCAACAGGTTTTGCCTTTTCAAGGTACTCTGAAAAAAATTCTACAACTTCTTTTGCAATGTACCTTTCAATTATGGATGCTTAAGGACATTGTAGGTTTTTTGTATACCCTTTCAAGATCTTCATGTATCGCTCGACCGGGTACATCCACCGTAAATAAACGGGACCACACAATTTAATTTCCCTTACCAAATGAACAAGTAAGTGAACCATTATGTTGAAAAATGGAGGAAAATACATCTCCAACTAACACAAGATAATTGCCGCTTCTTCTTCTAAGTCATCTAACTTTACAGGGTCCACAACTTTGCTACAAATGGAATTGAAGAAAAAGCACAGCTGAGTTATAGCATGCCTCACTTTGTTAGGCAAAATGTCTCGAATCACCATGGCTAACAGTTGATGCATCAACACATGGCAATCATGAGACTTTAAGCCAACTAGTTTCAGATCTTTGATCTGTACAAGGCTCTTAATATTTGAAGAGTATCCCTGTGGCACTTTCACTCGATGCAGACACTGACAGAAACTTATCTTCTCATTTCTTAACAAAGTGTAACATGCTGGAGGCAAGTATATTTTCTTACCATCAGACTCAGGATGTAACTGTTCACGTATACCCGGCTCAAGAAGATCTTGATGAGTGTTCAAACCATCCTTTGTCTTGCCTTAAATGTTAAGTAGCGTGCCGATGACACTGTCACACACATTTTTCTCCACATACATAACATCGATACAATGTCTAACATCTAGATCAGACCTGTATGGAAGATTAAACAATATTGACCTCTTCTTCCATATGCAAGTATTACCTTTCAGCTTCTTTTGGGTCTTTCCAAATACAGTATGGATGTCCTCAACCCGCTCAAGAACTTGCTTATCGGTTAACCAAATCGGTGCAGTTTCATACTCTTGACTTCCATTGAATGCTTTTTTCAATCGCCGATAAGGGTGATAAGGTTTCAGAAAACATCGATGGCGAGTGTAAAATGTTTTTCTTCCATGTTTAAGTTGCACGTAGCTCGTGTCTTGTTCACAAATAGGGTATGCACGATGACCCTTAACACTGTATCCACTCAAATTGTCGTACGCTAGAAAATCATTTATGGTACAAAATAGCATTGCACATAACTTGAATGTCTCCTTTCGATACCCATCAAACACGGCAACCCCCTCATCCCACAAATTTGTCAAGTCTTCAATCAATGGACTAAGATAAACATCAATGTCATTTCCTGGCTGTCTTGGGCCTGATATCATCATAGACAACATCATGTATTTTTGCTTCATGCACAACCAAGGAGGCAAGTTGTAAATGACTAGCAAAACAGGGCACAAATAGTGCTGAGTACTTAAACTGCCATAGGGATTCATTCCATCACTAGCAAGTACAAGCCTAAGATTTCTTGGGTCTTCGCCGAATTTCGGATACAAATGGTCAATCTTCTTCCACTCGGAGGAATCTACCGGATGGCGGAGCATTCCATCACAGTTTCTCCCATCTGTATGCCATGTAAGGTCTTTTGCGTCATCTTCGTTAGCAAACAAACGCTTAAACCTTGGAATGATCGGAAGATACCACAACACCTTCGCGGGGGGCCTTTCTTTGTGCTCTTATCACTGCTACAGTCGTCATCGTCCTTCACTTTGTATCGTGACACCCCACACCTGAGGAATTTATGCATTTCTTCAAATTCATTTCTGTACAATATGCAATCATTAGGATAGACATGAATTTTTTGATACTCCATATCCATCGGACAAAGTATCTTCTTGGCCTGATAGTAACTTCTTGGCAACGTGTTTTCATCTAGAAGCATATCTTGAACTACCTCAAGCAGTGAACTGAAGATTTTGTCACTTCACCCATATCTGGTCTTCACATTAACCAGATTTAACACCGTTGACAACAGTATCAATGACTCTTTGCACCCCAGATACAACGGCTTCTTCGAATCACTTTCCAACGTATCATACATAAGGGCAAGTGCTTGCTGAAAAGACTCATGTTCCAGATCACGAATCATATCCTCTAATCGATCTCCGATGTCAACATCAAGTGGTTCAGTTTGCAAGCCCCTCTGCGTGTCTGTCAATTCACCATGCTATATCCATGTAGTATAATTCTTCTTAATCCCATCACACAGAAGATGTTCTCCTATGTCGTCCAGTGTTTGGCGTCTCCCATTCAAACAATTTATACAATGATAGAAATATTTTCCATCCCCATCCGGTCAACTTCTTTCAGAGGCAAATTGAAGAAATGTTCAACGCCTTCCTCATACTCAACCGTGATGCGACTTGTATTCATCCAACTTTGATCCATCTAATTAATAACTCTGTGATACTCATAAAGTTATTCCATGCATGAAAACCTCACTTTTTTCATTAAAGGTGTGGCCCTATCCTATTTAGGAAGACATATTTTTATAGTATATTCATATGTATATGTTGAGTTTCTTATCTTAAATTTGACGAAATTTCAGCAGCATTTCACTTTGATCTCCGAGTACACGACATGAAAGCGGTGACATGAGTTTCACCACAGTCAAGTATGCACCTCGAGAACAAACTGAAATGCATTGTACCGAAATTTCATCATATTTAAGAAAAGAATCACAACCTATATATATGAATATACTAAAAAAATATGAGTCTCCCCAAATTGTCCAAACGGACAATTCAAGAATCAATACAACGATTAATCCAAACTGTCCGGTAGAATCACTGTACTGAATCTCAAACGGGAAACTAAGGTTCACTCATAATGAACGTCAATTGTATATAAAGCAATAATGACTACAAACAAGTTATATCAACATTTAAAATTCAAATAACCATTAAAATATTATGCAAGACATAAGTACCTGTGAAGATGAGAACCAGAATGAGAACCAATTAATGAGAACCTGTGAACCTAGTGAGCCAAATCAAAATAGAACCAGAATCTCAGTCAAAGTAGTCAATATTTTATAATAATATGTCTTTGTTCTTACGTACAGAAGAGATTCAGAGGATTAAATCCAATAATCCTGATATTAGTCACAGAGAAGCTTTCACTATAGCTGCAAAGAATGTAAGGACCAGATCAAAATTTTAACCCAAATAAAAAAAAAACTGCCTTAGTGATAAATAAAATGAGGACTAAACGCACCATTTATTGGATTACAAGAGACAAGTATTGCTAAGAAGATAGGAGACCAAAAGGGAGACAAGCTCAAAGGCCTAACTTATCTTCCCGTAACCTAGCTACCTATGTGGTGAATTCCACGAATCTTGTGCTAAGAACTAACAACAATCTACGATGTGGGATGACACCATTTGTCCCAAGTTCAATTGCCAAGCAATATATTAAACTCTACAAGTCCACAATGAGGGTGGGAATCAATTTCATGTGAACGACACTCTTGGAAAAGAAACACATGAAGGTCAACAGTTCAACTGAAAGATTCTTGGCCGTATGAATGATTATTAGTCTTAGCGTTACTTAATTTGTATGTATACTTTGTTTCCTTCTTGTGCTTACAACTAGCTTTTCCAATATTTCACAAAAGAAGAGAAGAATATAATACATACATGCTACTTGGCTAAGTAATTAAACTTGACTCACATGCATGGACTTCAAAAATACCGTGCATCTATTGTTTATTCACTTATTTTCTTCTACTTCCTTGTTTTACTTGAATTTAACAAATGTATTTCACACATCTTATTTAACCAATTGAATTTGATTTTCTTAACAATACTTAGCATAACAAGCGGAGAAATAGGAAGTGGAAGGCCTTTACGTGGCCCTTACAACACCATTGTGCTCAGCACATCAAATAGGTAGTTGTTGGATGGATTCTAATCCAAAGGAATCAGTGGTGAATCCAACAACGAAGACATGGGAAGTGGAGGGCCTTGATGTGGCAGATGCAAGTGTCTTCCTGAAGTGTCCATTTTATATGAAAAATTCATGTTGTTACTAAATTATAGGTCCTTGCTAACTGTATGGCATGTATGTCTTATCTTTTATTGAGAGTCTCCTAGATACAACTGGAAAAATAATCATGACAAATGCTTTGCATTTAGTTGTGAAATATGGCTAGAAGATCCAAGCAAGACTTTAGGGGAAGCCAACTAGTAGCCAAGTTAACCCTGCTCATTTTCTTTAATGAGTACTTTAAATGATTAGCTAAAGTCAATTACAAGTGCATTGGAGGAGACAAAAAATTAATGGCTAGAAATCTATTCACATGCAACCGGAAGATCATCAATGAAGTAGCTAGTGTACTAAAGTCAAAGGACCATGGTATAAAAAGAATCAGTTCAAATCCTCTCATGCTTCTTAATATTATCATTGTTAGCCATGCACGAGGTTCATGTGAAGATACATTGTAACTTGCAAGTTGAACTAATTAACAATAAAAAAAAAAGATAGAACATAAGTCCATAAGTCCATAAAAATATCTTGACACATAAGTCCATAGCAGAGAAAACAACCATAAGATTTTTCTACTCTAGTCTTTTAGTGTACATAAGTGATTCTACACACAGGCACACTATTTTCACTATAACCAATTAATGTTAGAACCACATTCTAACAACATATACGGTTTAGGCATTTTATCAAGCAGGTAGTGGCCAAGAACAGCGAAATCACACCTCAGATGTCATGAAACCCATACATTACCTTAAAATGCTAATGCATAATCAAAAACAAACATTTAGTTGCGAGAACATCAACATTGGGTGCAAGAATGCTACTAACCTAGGATGAAGAGATGAGGCAAACACGCAAAAGTTGTGACCTTCAAGTGCGACTGACAGTGACGCAAGAACGCGATGAGCTTCGAGTTCGAGTGCGAGACGCAGAAAATTGTGAGAGAACCACACAGGAAGCAACAAAATCGCGAGAGTAAGAGTGAGATGAGGTTTCTGTGTAGGTGCGGGATTGTATGTTTAATTTGGGGGATAGGGCACATCTTTTATAATAAAACAACAACATCGATTTCATTGAAAAACCGATGTTAACGTGTTCCTGTTAACATCGATTTTCCTAAAAACTGATGTTAACAGGAACACGTTAACATCAGTTTTTTTTTTTAAACTTAAAAACCGATGTTAACAAGAACACATTAACATTGGTTTTCCTAAAAATTGATGTTAACAGGAACACGTTAACATCGATTTTCTTAAAAACCGATGTTAACCACGTCCTGTTAATTACGAATTGTCACCGCATTTTCGTTAACATCGGTTTGAAGAAAACCGATATTAACTTAGGGACATTAAATCTCATTTTTTTAGTAGTGAAGTTAAAACCAAACCAAAGATAAAAGTCACGTGTAAACAAATAGAAAACTTAAAAAAATACAAAACTAAGCATACAACTTCATTTTGCTTCTTCAAAATAAAAGGATTTTGGGAAAAGCATCCAGGGCACAAAGACAACAACCAGAAGCAAAAGCACTACCTAGTAAAAACAAAACAAAGCATTTAAGCTTTATTCATATAGAAATACACCATTAAGATTTAAAAATATGCCAAGGGAGTGCTGGAAGCTAGTTAACCAACCAGCAAAATTTTCGGACCAACAAAGAGTTGGCTCATCTGAGCTACTCCAAGAAGAATTTACATTTTCATTTTCATTTTCATGTTTTCTCCGTCGTTAGTGGAAACATATATTTTAAGATAGCAAAAGTATTAATGATTTATTCTTTGCATCCTTTTGCCCTCAAATGCCTAATCCGGCACATGCAATAAATAAAAGTATTAATGAGTATATTCTTTCCATGTACGTGCCTTTTTAATATTGAGTATTGCTTAATAAAATGTTTAAATTTAAATATTTATATATATATATATGAATTGAAAACTATATTGATTTATGCAGAGAGAGTATTTTTCTTAACTAATTAAGCATCCCGTGATCAGTGTTAATTATAGTACAGTGTATATGTTGTTATGAAAACACCAATACCTCTCATATCCTAGCTTTTCCTGGCATTAAAAATTTGCACCGTACCAGCTAGCTACTTCAACCTTTAGGGGATTGGGTTGGAAGAATAACTTGCAGCGTCTTATAAATAACTGATACGGGAACAGTTTACTACAAGAGATAATCAATTTCGTAGCGACAATTAAGTTGTTGACAAAGATAGACATTTGACATGATATTTGATTGTCGTTAGAATAAAATTTTCCTTTTGTCAACAAGGCCAATTTTGTAGGGAAAAATTTACTTATCCTAACAACAAAATGCTACGAAAAGTGTTTTTCTATACCAGTAACGTTCATTATCTCTGCAAAAATTAATACTTAATGTGCCAATAACGTTTATTGTCGCTGCAAAAAATAGTGCTAAATGCCAACAACCTCCATTGTCGTTGCAAAAAGTTGTTTTTCTATGTCAACGTTGTTGTTATCATTAGAAAAAGTGTCTTTTTTTTTTATACCAGCATGTTTGTTGTTGTTGGAAAAAGTAGTAATTAATGCTTCATTTTTGCTGCACAATGTATCACTTAATGCCAACAAAATTCATAGTATGTTGTTATAAATATCTTATCCTCCCTTATTTAGTTTACAACATTCTGAGTTTATCCAAATAAAATATTCTCTCTATGAACCTTAAAATTTGCTTGAATACATTCCCTAACTTATCTTTTTTTATATATAAATTTGTTTCAGTTATAAGTTTTAAAATATGAAATGTCAATATGCTTTTTTAGGCAAAAAAAAAATGCTAAATAAGAGTTTATTTTGAGACGTGAGAAGAATAGCTTCAATGCGAAATGAGGAGGCGCAGGAAGGACAAGGAGAAGACGATAGGGGGGTGGGAAGATAGCAAGGAAAAAAATGAGAAGAAGGGGGTGTGGTGTGGTGGGAAGAGGGAGAGGGAAGGGAAGGAGGGGTGGGGTGAGATGCCAAAGGGGTAATTTGGTCTTTTAACGAAGAACTCAAAAAGTTAGGGTATAAAAGTTTAAAGCGGGGTGACAATAACAACTCCCTATGCTACTAAGCCAAGTCAGGCAAAATTAAAGACCATTTTTTTTTTTTACTTTCGACGTAATTTTGCCTGCAAAGCTTACAGCATACAATAATTACATTAGACACTAAGTGTGAATAAATAAATATGTGTTTTTTTCAAAGAAAAAATAAATGTGTTAAAAACCTCGATCCCAAATCATATAGTGTTATTGCTTGCCATACCAACTTACTGTATACAAGCTTTTCTAGCTCCTATCATCATCGTTGTGAGCGCTTGGGTCTGAAAGGAAGAAGGTGGGAAAACTAAATAGTGCTAAAGACCTCCCTTTGCCTTTTTTTTAGTTCATTAATTCTAAATTTCAATTGATTTAACTAAAAATGATGTTTTAATATGTTTGTATTTTAATTTAGCTATTTCATTCTCAAATTTTTAAATTTATGATTTTCAACATCAACAACAGTACCTTCGGTCCAAATTAATTGAGGTTGGTATAGATGAATTAAATGATAGATATGGAGAGGTTGAAAAAAAAGAAGGAAATAAGATAAAAGAAAAGAAAATAAGATAAAAGGAAAGAAAGAAGAAAGAAGAATGGGAAAGATGAAGAGGAAAAATACTAAAAAATAGACCATATGGAACATAGAAATAACAACTGGTTTAACCCTCCACCAAACTTATAACTTTTCTTTATTTCGTCCTAAGACATAACGTCTGACAATCTATATCTCACTCTATTAGGTCTTGTTTAAATATCTTTCATCAGGTAAATTTCGGTCTACCTTTACTTCTCCTTGTGTCGAGCTCTTGGTAACAAATTTTTGTTTTTACGGAAGCATCCAAATGTCATCTCATTACGTGCCTAAACCATCTCAATCTATGTTCCCTCATCTTTTCACTTACCGATACTATTGCTATCTTTTGTCGAATATTTTCATTTCTTATTTTATCCATCTTCGTATAAGCACACATTCACCTTAACATTCTCATTTGTGTTACCCATATTTTATGTTCATGTTGCTTGTGTGCTAGCTAACATTAAGCTCTATATAACATTGCAGGTCTTACAGTTATTCTATAGAATTTTCCTTTTAGCTTAAGAGGAATTTTACAATCACACAACAACCCAGATGCATCCCACCATTTCATTCACTCTGCTCTGATTCTATGATTTGCATCCTCATAAATCTCTCAATCTTTTTATAAAATTGATCTCAGATATGTAAAAACATCTTTCTGAAGTACCTTTTGATCAAGTAGATGCACGGGATCTTGATCACCATCTCTTACAAGTGAAAACTCGCATTTCATATACTCAATCTTGCTCCGACTTAACCTGAATCCTTTAAACTCTAAAGTGTTTCTTCATAAATTTATGATTTTAATAAATAAAACTAATTCTGTCGAGTTTAAGTTTTTGCATTATATTCATCAAATATAACACCGGACATGTCACTAATAATATTTCCTTATATAGATTATTCTAACACAATTATACATTTATTATTTTAAGAAAAATAAAAAACAAATATATTTATTTTCTATCATTTTTATTATTATTTCATACAACATATAAAGCAGAAAAATTTGTAATTTTTTTCAGACAATCAAGCCAGCGGAAAGTTTAAAAATAGTGTGTATTATTTTTAACTTTTTTAAAATAAAAACGCAAATAAAGATTAAAAAAAGCAGATAAAAACTAAAAAAGGGAAGAACTTTTGTTTCTGACATTTTCTTTTTCTTAAAAAAAAGGAACAACGTAAATAAACATGTTAGAGTATCAATAATCCGACCCAGTTAATGAATTATTTTTTATCTATTACCTTGAAGACTTGAACCACGAGTTAATTAAAGTGAATTCATTCACCTCTTTTATATATGTTAGAGCAGAGCCATCCCTCTTTCAGAAGGGGTGATCACTTTTGTGCATTCAACATTTGATCTTTAGGACGTAGAGTTAAGAAATTTAATTTTTCTTACACAAACCAACCATAAATATTTGACATTGCTCAGTCAACAATAACAACAAGAATATACTCAATTATTATTTAAGTTGATTTTTCTGAACAAGGCAAGAATCCCATTTGCCAAAGTGCAATAAGGCTCACAAAATCCCACCTCTAACCTACTTTTCTTTCAGCAGGCAAACAAACAGAAGTACCCTTGAGACTATAGCTTAGCATAAACTAAGGTAGTAGCAATACATCTGCAAAAAATCGTGCAACATAAACCAAAATATATTAAAGGAACTAAACTAAGCCACCTATTTTGTGGCCCAATATTGGCACATGATGTACACTATTAAATTATGCCTTTAGTTATTTTTTATAATGCAATCTTATTATCATGTCGGTAACCAACATTATGAAATTGATGTTCCATGAAAGGAGTTGGCTCCTCAGCCTCGTCTCTGGTTACTGAAACTGTCGTTCAGTAGGAGAGAGAAAAAAATACAATTTTCTTTGTTTCTTTCTCCTACTAGAGACCGTTTCTGTACCGAAGAGAAAATGCACCCTCCATGGAAAAGGGTTGATTAATTAGTAGCGGAATTGCCTTCCACTGTAGGTCTGTCCAAAGGACCAACTTGGTGGTGCAGCATTGTATGAAAGCACACTGCGACCATCACTAGTGGTGACCAAAAAGGAAAGACTCTGTCCATTAAGGTAGGAGTTGCTCTGCCAGTTTTGGCCCCAGTTCCTTGACATGGGTTGCCATCTGGTTCTTGAACCTTTGATGGCCACAGAATGCACATCACCAGCACCTCCAACATTAGTCACAAGAACTAAATTGAAGTATGAATGACCATTGATGGTGAACCTGATTCCACCTCTTCTCATGCACCGTACCCTTCAAACAAAATCCATCAAGATAAAAATGTTAGCTTCTAGACCAATTTTTTAATGTATAATAATTTTGTTGACTTTTATATTAATAAACTTAAAAGTTAAAATTCATATCAATTATGATTGTTGATTGGTTAATCATACAATTATTTTTTTAATCAAAACGTAATTACATTCATTTTAGGTGTTCTCTAGATGTTTTAGGTGTTCTCCCATTAAAATTAGAGTTTATTAGTTTAAGCTTGGCAAATTGTAGAATAGAGGTCAACATTTAAAGTCAGGGTAATTTTTGAAGTGAAACTTTAATTGTCATCGGAGAATAGTACAAAAAACAATTCAAAGAACTGCATTTAAGTTTCATCTAAAAAGTAATTATGCTTGTACAGATTAACTACATTAGCACACGTACACTCCTTATATACTTGTATATAAGTTATTTGACAACAATTAGTCATTATTTCTATAGATTCTATTTGGATACGAGATTAAAAATACTTTTTTTTGTCTTGAAAAAGGCTCTAAATTATATTTTTTAGAGGTCTGAATTATGCACACACCGTCACGTACTGCATACAAATCAATGTGTAAGTATCTTGAAGATAAAGAAAAAATAAGATTGCTGAATTACCTTCGGTAAACTACAGGCACAATACCAGCTCTGTATTGGGCAATTTGCTGAAACACAGGTTGAGAAAGATCAAAATGGTGATTGGGAGGGTCACACCATCCACCAGGGGGGCAGAAATTAGTGGCAGTGACTACAATGGTGCCACGGAGGCACCATTGTGGGTCATTTGCACATTTGATTTGGTAGCATGAGCCACAACTCAAGCCATTGTTGAACAAGGCAGTGCTAAGTGCTGCTGTGTTAGTCCCATATCCTTGACTATACAAGTTTCCATAACCACAAGCCCCACCTACAATATGATAAGATATATAAGCAAAACTTTGACAAACACATACTTTTTGTTAGTCACATTTGTTCATATATGCATAATAACATATTCATTGTTTCAGGGGTTATAAGATTAACTTGATGGTAAAGGAATAAGAGAGGAGGGGAGAGATCATATCTTACTAGCAAAAAATTAATAATAAACAATTAACAATTACCGACTAAAAAAAACCATACCCATTGTCCCAGAAGCATCACTTCCACCATAGAATGTGGCATGGGCATTGGTCCAACCCCCATTGCTGACATAACCATTAGCATATGAGATCATGGAGAGACATCCCAGAAGGATGAAGCCAAGATGAACCATTTTTTTCCTGCATAATTGCAGAAGAGTACAGTGTTCACAATTCATTCATTAAAAAATGTGATGTACAAATGGAGCTAGCACACCATAATACTATAATAAATTGAAAGAAAACATAAGGAAGACACAAGGGGAGATGAATTAATTACATGAAGTTGAACATGGAGTGGAGTTTGTTTGGGGAAATGAAGGGGGGGATTGGAGATGGAATAAATAGAGGTCAGTCAACATCAAACCCTGACACACTCACTTGTGCTGTTGGGACCATGCAAGTGCAGAAAAACTGTGAGAGAGTAAGCGGCATTGGAACTCTGTTTTGTGGAAACTGTGCTTTTCAATGGGGATCAAAGCATTTACCATACAAACCAAATTACTCTTCTAATATTTTTATTTTTTATTTTTATGAATCATTGGCATTTTTTAGAGGACGGACAACAACAAACTTTTCCCTTCACATACTTAATATAGTTGCATATCTTAGATATCTAAAGTTTGAATTCACAATCACTAATTAAACTGAATTAATCTGTGTTAGTTAATCTCGGTGTCCCATATAGAATATTTTTCTATTATATGTTAGTACTTGTATTTGTTACAAGTCATATTGCATAGTCAAAATTATTTTCTTTTAAACTTTTGTAACGGATAATTATAGAATTTTCTAACATATCTCTTAACAATCATCTCAAGCAAAACACTTTTCAAAACATTTTTTTATTAATTAAAATTCATTGAAAAACTATAAATTTATGATTGAGTTCGTTAAGTAAACAGTATGATCTGCATAATTTTGTTTTTTTAATAAATTTAAAACAATAATAAATACTGTTTAAAAAAGTACGTTAGAATATGTGGATATCATTTCTGTATATGACTATATGGGTCAATTGCTCAAAATTTTTAAGAGAATTATTGAGGTAAATTGCAAGGTTGTTGCGTACATTCTCTCGTTTTCAACTTTATTGAGAGCCTTGTATAATCGGCTGTCTTTTTGTGAAAGGAATTATAATAAAAACATTTTAAAAGACATTGTCTTTTATTCACTGACTTGATATTTGATTTTGAATGATGAGTGTTCAATGTTATTTTATTTTATCTGAAAAAACTATCGTAAGTCCGCAGTCCTTATTGAATTCAAATAAAATTTTAAATATACAAAACTATTCAAGTTTATGAAAAATATGACTATATAAAACTATTCACATTTAAAACTCATCATTTCTTTCCAAGAGTGTATTCTGCGATGAATCTTCTCCACAAACTCAACATATATTGCAAATTGACCTATTAGGTTTTGACTCACTAAATTAGTCTTAACTAGAATGATTTTTTTTTCATATTTATCCTCCACTAAAGATAATCTAGTTTGAGACCCAATAAAATATATAAATGTCCTTTTTTTAAATAAAAAAAGTAGTACAACTTTAAATTTTATAAAATATCAATAATTTTATTAAAAAAACTAAAACATCAATCAATATATACTTACCTTGTAATAGTGAGGTGCATTCATTGGATGCGATGCGAGTAAAGCCATTTTGTCAACCTATAAATTACAACAAACAAAGTTTCGACCATTTTTTTCACTTTGTTTTGGCTTAAATATATTTTTGATAGTTCATATATAACTTCCATGTCCCTGATAAATTTTTCCTTAGAATTAGATCCCTGATATTTGAAAAGTTTTGTTTTAGATCTTTGTCGTCAGTTAAATGATAACATGTCTGTTAAATATTTAATAACGCAATTTATGGCGGCTCAAAAAGCGCCAGTATGTATTTCAAAATTAAATTTAAATTTTCTGCCTGTTTAAAATCGCCAGTATTTATTTCAACTCGCCCTCCACTCACGTGCTCATCAAGCTCTCGACAGTCACACACGAACACCACCCTCCCATCATCGTAAGGCTTTGATTCTCAAACAGATATTTGAGTCTCTCACGCTCGTTCAGGCCTTGAATTTGCATTCTTTTCACACACTCCCCATTTAACCGAAGACTTGCATTGTCTCCTATTAGAGCAACACCGCGAGCTCGTCGCCGTCGAAGCCATGGAATCAGATCTCGACTTCGCCTTCCGCCTCCAGTTACAGGAAGCCCTTGCTGCCCAGTCCTCCTCCTCTTCCTCCTTCGCCACTGCAGCATTCAAACAACTTGTCACCGTCGTTGTTGATGACAATGACGTCAACGTAACAATGCTGAACCGCAAGGAGATGGCGTGCTTGGAGCATGAGATGAAGGATCGAGAGCATAGCGAGGCAGAAACGCAAAACATGAGGGAGGAAATATTCTGTTAAGTTTGTCACAATTCTCGAGAAGGACTGGCAGCAACGAGGCTACAACTTTGAGAAACTGTTCAAAGAGGGCTCATCCTTTGTTTCGGGGAGAAGAGAAAAAAGGAATTGTTAGGGTTTGGTGAGCTTCACAATGATGGGAGGGTGGTGTTCAGTGGTTATAACCCACTATCATGGTAGTCAAGGAAATAGAGGTAGCAAAGGTTGTGTTTGATTATTCAAGCATGAATGCATCTTCCGATGAATAGGTCTCGAAATTTGATTGTAGATTAGAGAAGGTACCCGCATGCATCGAAATGGGAGGGAGGGTTTGGGTTGGTGTTTGCATTAACCCAAGCATAATGCAATGTCTGTGTCACCATCGATCTAGCATTTTGTAAGAAGGGGATGGTGGGGGAGGCACAAGAGATGTTTGATGAAATCAATAAGAGAAGTTTATTTCTTTTTTTTTACTTTAATTGATTCTAACGGTTTTTAACCACCATAAAATTTAAATTTGATTTGAAATAAATACTAAAGATTTTTTAGCCATTACAAATCGCATCATCACTTAACTTTTCAAATATTTAACAGACACATCATCACTTAACTAACAGCATTGATCTAAAACAAAACTTTTCAAATATTAGGATTTCGATTCGAAGCAAAAATTTATCAGGGACCAAACACAAAAGTCAAGTATATATCAGGGATAAAAACATATTTAAGCCCTTTGTTTTTCTCCATTTTCACTTAGCAAATATAAGGATCCTAACATATAGTTTATTTCTCTATAAAGAGCACATATAGCACACTTCCCAATATATTTTTTCATATATTTTTTATGATTAGTAAAAAATTTCTACATACAAGTAAAGCTTATTAAATAAAAAACAGAATTATAAATTTTTTATATTTTTTTAATAAATTTCAATTAATAATAGAAGGTATATTTATAGGTGTGTTAATAGTATTTCTCATTTTCAATTTCAATCTTCTCCTAATCATTTAACTTCCAATATACCAATAAGTCATTAGTCCGGGTGTATTAAGCTCAGTCTCCTTAAATAAGATATCAAATTCGAGCATGAAAAATTGTGGTTAAGAGGAGAGAACCCACTAAATATGGCAAGTTAAGTTCATGACGGAGAAGAGTTATCGACAAAACTAGTAAATATTTCGTACCAATAATATAATAAAAAGATAACTTCCAATATTTTCAACTTCAAGGTGTAGGAAGGAGGGGTATTGACTCATTGACAAGCGTACCAAGTTATCAAGTAGTATTTGATAAATAAGAATTATCGTTCCCATGAGGACTTGCACAATACTTAGCAAATATCACAAAATTTCATTATCTAAACTAAAAATTAAACATTGATGATTTGAACGTAGCAGTCAACAATAAAGATTAAGTAAAACAAAACTACAAGTTACAATATTTTTAGAATTTTTCATACACACACAATAAAACGATACGAAATTCAGATGACGAAGGTTGCCGGGGTTAGATTTCTCCAACCAAACATCTCTTTAAGCAAAAACATGATATCCAACTTGTAATCCAATGTTAATATCAATCAAAGTTCAAAAATGCTATTCTAATCACTAAGTCTTTAGGTTAAAAGACCTAAGTTCCTCCATTAAATGTCGATCTCTAGCACATTTAATAAGGAAAATTGCTTCCCAAAGATATCCAGTACCCCTCATCCTATTCCTAGATCCAAGGTTCAATGAACATTTTACCACAGCTCAAGATAAATAAAGTATTTTTCAATAGCAATCTAATCCAAGATGAACCATAACAAAAATGAAACATAGGAGTAAAAAGTTAACATTGAAGAACAAAATGAATATATAACACTATTTCAAAAGAAATATATGAGAGTATAAGGTTTTTAGATGCAATCTAACTCCAACAATGGAGTGTTTAGTTACCCATCTTCATGAATAAGATCCAAAAGCAAAAAAGATGGAAGAACCATGGAAGAAAAGAGTTGGAGAAGAAGAACTTTAGTAAATGAGGTATTTTTACATAGTGAGGAATCATCACCCCCCCCCCCCCCCCCAACAAATGAGCCATAAAATCCATTTATACAGAACCAAAAATCTGCACTTAAGTGAGTGTTTGCTTAAGCTAAAATTTTGGGCTTTAATAGATACTGCAACTATGCAATTCTACACCTCTGCCTAAATTTAACTTAAGCCAAAAAAACTGTTTTGCTGAAGCTAATTTTTATCTACAGCTTTCTTTTTCGTTTTCTTCAAAAAGGAACTTCAATTTGGGTTCTCTAATCCTAACTTAAACCTATTTGAGCTGAAATTTTCACTTTAAGCTTTCAATAAACCTTGCTCCAAAAATATAATTCAATCCAATTCAATATCCTACAAAATAGTCCATCAAAGAGCATATGTAATCTAGCAAAATAACAAATTATAAAAAACAAACTACGAATTAATAATTTACATAAAAAAAAACATAAACAAAGTCAAGAGAAAAAATAAAATGATTGTTTAAATCCACATGTCTCTCCTAAATATCTTTGACAATTATCAAGGGATACCATGAGGTTGTTTGCAATTAATTTTTCCACACGTTCTCTTAATTATTAAATTAAAATTGTTAAATGAAGATTAAATAATTCATAGTTTATTTCATTAAGTCGCGATTTGAACTATTCAATCTTTATAAAACTATTATAATTCTCTGTCTGCGTGAAAATATGAAATATATATCCAACTACACGAAATTCAGTTCGCCAAGGAGGGCCACCATGTACAATGTTCATCCATATATTGCTGGAGCCCTCTCGTAGAAAGCACACACAAACACAGTGGTTTATGGTGCGATCAGTATAAATATCTATCCCATCACAATTCATAATCGATCAATTCCAAAGATAATTAAATAAAAATATAATTACCGTACTTATCCTTATAACTGGATTTTAATTAAGTCTAATTCAATTCTAGAAATTAGCTGTAGAGTGAGAAATGGTTTTACTACATATATATGAAATAAGATCCATTTATACCAATATTAAAATTAATAGTCTTATACTATTTAATAATTTTTTATTGGATAAATATTTTACAAAATTGATTGTTAGATTATGTGATTAGTTCATAAGTACTAAACATCTGCGAGCATGACAATGACTTGAAAATGTGTAGCTTGATTGACTAAACAATAAACTGTGCTAAGATAAATTTTGATATGCCATATTATAATTGAGTTTTTAACCTAATTTAATTTTAAAAACTATCTAATGAGATAATTATTACATCTCATTTATGTACTATTTTAATCAAATTACTAATTAACATAGGATCTTCAACATTTATGAAGAAATTATTACATGAGATCATTAGAATATCAACTATATGATATAACATATAATATAATTGAACTTTATTAATTTTATTCATAAAAAAAACTTAATTATAAGGTATATGAAATGGCTAGAATGATAGACACAGGATACTATCAGAGTATGTAATAATTTCTCAACGGTTATGTCTACGTCTCCGCAATACAATGGGGTAGTTAACAGAACAGAGGAGTTCCTGCAATGACACATATGTTGGGCTGGCACGCATGCAAAAGTGCTTGTTCATTAAATTGAAACATGTGGTATTTATTCACATCTGCAGACACGATATCTACTTGTCACTATTATACTATGCTCATGATATTGATACCATATATATGAATAGATAAACAACAAATTAATTAATAACTGCGTGTTTGGATTGATTTATTTTAATTTAAAGAAATGATTGGGAAATGATAATTACTTAATTAATGAAGTGATTATGGATTAAACACTTATTATATAAATACTTATGCACACGTTGCTTTTATAATTAATTAAAATGATTTTAAATTGTTTTCATATAAAAACTATATATAAATTGCTTTTAGAAGTTATCTTGAAAAACTCATTGAAATATAAGTTTGAAACAACTTCTAAACAATCATAAGTTATTTCTAAAAGTTTTCTAAACATATAATACAAGATAAGATTAAATAAGTTGTAAATAAATACCATCTACTCACAAATATGCGTGTTTACATAATGCAAAGGGTTTATTAACTTCATATATTCATTTTAAATTGTGCATATAAAATGCTAAATAGCCAATGAAAATTGATCTCACCCAAATGGAAGAGGAATTTCATTTCGTCGGCAGAGTGCTATGAAGTCCCTCAAGTTCTGGCTTAGTGGGGTCAGCTCAGACAATTCAAAGTACTTTTTCACATGGAAAGGATAATGACCTTTAGCTCTACCACCAAACCATCACTTTGCAAGATCATTTTCGATGTTTCTAAGTTGCATTTTTGTAACACACAAATAATAATATAAAAAATAGTACTTAGCAGACCTAACATGCACCTTAACTAAAATTACATGTGATTAGGACCTTTAGCCCTACCACCAAACCATCACTTTGCAATATCATTTTCGATGTTTCTAAGTTGCATTTTTAGAACACAAAAATAATAATATAAAAAATAGTACTTAGCAGACCTAACAGGCACCTTAACTCAAATTACATGTGATTGGACTCATGTCGCTTCATCTTTTACATCTCACATCAACATTATTAAGTAGTTACAATAAGTTGCATATGCGGGTCACAATTGAGAATAAGAAGAGATATTTATCTATATAGTAAAAACGACCCACATTTCATATACAAAAAATAACTACTATTACTCATACAAAGTTTGTATGCATTATTATATGTATGATCTGATTGCAATTTATATGACCAGATCTTTTTGTCTCCACATGCCAATTTACTAATGACCCAATAACTTCCAGTGAGGCATGGAAATGTGTCTATTTTATGTGTCTTGTCAATGAAAAATTCCAACAGGATGGTAAGTTTGATAATTTTTTTGATACCAATTAGTTGGGCTTAATTTATGGAAGTCAAGGGTCCTTGGATGAAGCAATGTTTATTTACTAGAAAGGGAGAACGTATCTTTGGACTAGATTACGTGGGGCTCAGTGTCTATGTTTGCATATATCACCCACGTGTGACAACTCTTACATGAGGAATTAATATCTTAAGTATACGTAAAAGAACTCTATGATGAGTGGTGAATTTTGTGGAGTTTTAGGAATCTGGTCGTTGAGGAACATTTAATAAATGAACATAAATCTTATTTCACGCAGTTACTTTCACTATACATATACAAGAATTTTTTGTTTATTAAAATAAAATATATACAAGATTTTTCGTAATTATTAAGAAATGGATCTTGTTAACCAATGTTCATGCAAATTAAAAAATTAAAAAATATATATATAATGTGAAAATTATAAAAAAAATACAGTAATATTTTTAATAAGGATATTGATAAGCATTTGCATTAAAAAATCACATGCATTACTTTAGAACACGATTCACGTGTTTACATAATGTGATGTAGTGTATATATGTTTGTACTAAGGTTGTGGTGTACAAGATATACAAGTTGTATATGGTGCACAAAAAAATAATAGTTGTTTTTGGATTGATTTCATTTCATAATATTATGGTGCACCCTTGACACCTTAGCACGACATATTCTTCTCTTCAACTACTTTGTCATTGTTTCCCACCCATTGGGCTTTGTTTGCACCACCATTGTGGCCCACAAGGATGTCAAATCAAGCTTCTCCAACATTGAACATGCCAAGTGTGGAGCTGTCACTGCCTCCACGAAGCAAACACTACTACAAAAGCTAGTTTCTACAACGGACTTTCAACGATGGTCGTAAGAAAATCGACATGGTATCGTAACCGGTGGCAATTTTGTAATTATTTGAACAATTGAACGAAAACGACGTTGGTTTATATAATGACCGTCGTTGTTGACTTAATTCAAATACGAGTTATATGTAAACCGTTGTTGTCTTCGATAATTCAAAGATGGTTTGTAAATAACCGTCTTTGATGCTATTTTAAAATTAAAAACCTAGCTGTGTTTCACATGTACTCCCTTCTATACAAATACCTGTTGATTGCGCCCCTATCTCACAACAACGTCCATCCCCATCGTCTGAAATTGAAGACTTTTTACGTTTGATACTACCTCGTACACGAAGAAGCCGTTTGACTACAACATTGCCATGTATGTTGTGAGAGGTGACCGTTGAAGAGTTTAACTTGGTCATCGGATTGTGTCGCGAGGAGCTTTGCAGCATCTGTAGGTACGCGTGTAGCTAGCTCCATTCTTTGTGCTTGTTCTTTCGTTGCTTACACATTTGGCATGGTTTTGTTGAAGTAATGGAGGTTCATTTCTTCCGACCTAGTATGTATTGAAAAAATTCCTCATCTAGGTGTTTAAGTTGATATTTGTATTTCTAATAAATCACTAATTAGTACGCGAAATCAATGACTTAATTTTTTACATGCATGTGTTCAATTGTTTTAAGTGAGATATGAACTTTTTCATAGTGTGGCTCCATGTTGATTTTTGGATGACATTGGTGAATTTTGTTTCTTCAGGGCAGACTCAAGAGTTGTCGAAAGTAGCAACCTCAAGATAGGGTCTTATGATTATGTTCAGTGACCTCGCCAGTGGTATGTATTATATCTATAATGTTCATTGATATGCTTCCAACCAGCAAAAGAAAAAACAATGTTGATTAGTAGTGAACACTGTATACAATTTTTGTATAAGGATAGGGAAAATGTTTATGTCAATAATGTTGGTGTCATTGTTATGGCGATGATGATCAAAGGGTTGTAGGATTGGGGATGGGATAATGGGAAGGAATAGTAGGTGTAAGTGATGATGGGAGTTAAGGATATTTACGGTGTTCGAAGTTAAGTTTGAATTCCAAAAGTTGTGTATTTCATTATCTATTCTTCCAGGTAGGTGCTTCACTATCTTAACCCACTTGTGTTGTTAAGAAAAAGTTAAGAAACTAACATTTTGATAATAATGTTGACTTAGCTCCAGCAAGAGTAGTGATAGCAGCATTTGCTGGAAGTAATATGAACTGAGCTCCAACAATCATGTGCATAAGTTTTGATATAAATGATAAGCTTTTCATCTTCTTCAGATGACCATAGCCTTCTTATGACCTTCTCCTTGTTGCAGCATGACTGATGCCCTATGTTACCAATTTCTTCTCTATCTTACTCTTAAGTCTCAAATGTTTCAAACCACTAGTAAATAAAGAGCCAATGGAAATGTTAAGATCAGTTTTGGAATTATATTTGAATTTGAATAAAATTATAAAATATGAATTATATATAAGGGAAGTTGTAGGGTGTAGCTTTAATTTAGCCATAGGTTACAAGAGGTTATATCAAAATGTGAAAATACGGCTGAGAGTGAGTGAGGACTGAACAAAAAATGAATGATATGGTGAATACCTAAATAGTGAGGTGGTGAATTTAATGTGGGGAGCCATATGATTGTGACCTAGTTAATATCTCAAGATGGAGGCTGTTATTGTGTTTGTGTAATAAGTTGAAGGAAAAAAATTGAGTTTCTGCATATGAAAGATGAGGTTGGTGCTGGGAGGTTCTAATGATGACAGTTGTTGTTGTAGTAGTAGTCCTTATAGATGCAGTTGAGGTCATGATGAGTAAGGGTTTTGAGGTGAGGATTGTTGATAGGGTGCTATTGTGATATACAGATGCAGGATGCAACCCCATGTTTTTTTTTTCTAATGCATGGTGTTCCAATAGTTATTGCTATCACAGTCACTTTGCAAGTTACTTCAATCAGTAACCTCGTTGTGAAACACCCTTCTATAGTTGTATCTTGGATAAAGAGTCTTGATGGCATAGGTGAGCTTATGAGATAATTTGCTACAAAATATATTGAATCCACAATTTTGTTTATATTTGACTCACCCTTAAGTTTATCCTTTTTTTTTTCAAATTTTACACACTTCCCATTCCGCACAGAATGTTCAATACAATAGACATCCTTAAATTGTTTTATGGGCTTCATCCACTTCTGAATTTATGCCATAATCAAGTTGTTCACTCAAAAATGTTTCCTCCAAATGATGCATGTAATCCATATTGGTTGGCATGAATTTGCAAGGTGATTTGAACGTCCATGTCATCAACCTACTTCACTTAGTTCATTATCTTCAAGTTCAAAATTTTGTGTCTATGACTTCAAAGTCATTGTGATCATCCAAGACTATGAACAAATGCTTCCCTTCACCTATGATCTCGTACATGCTTATTAAGATCAAACTGACTGTGTTCACGAAGAATGCTTATCGCCTCATCTACACTCCTTAGAGTTTGGTCATCCTTGTTAGAGCAAGGTATTTCTTCAATTGCCTTATGTCAAAGAGTTTTAATCATGAATATAATCAACAATGCTTATTGTTACCTAATGGTTTGTGTCAACCTTAAAAACAATCCCATTTCAGACCATTCGACACATCATAATTCAATAGACAAGCACACATGTTTAATCTTCGTGTCCAAACATTGTTTGGTATTTATGAGTGGGTTATCCCCCATTGTTATCCTGAAACATGAATCCAGTTTGTGGGACACAATATAAAGCTACTACCCAAACAAAGGTAGCTTTTTCTTTGCTAATACTTACAGTTGCTGCCGGACCCTGCTGTAATGAACATCAAATGGAATTAGTTGTGCTGGCTATGAAAATATAAAAATGTAAATGGAACTTTTGCTTACCAAAATTTAAGTTTATGTTTCAAATGAAAATCCAAAGATTGTGTCTGTTTACCAATTCATCCTAAATGCAGTAAGCAATATCATATGCACTTAAGAACATAATTTGCTATTTATTTTGTTTGCAGGTGCAACTTTGTCACCCTGTTAGTTGGGAACTTACTGGTTGCCTTAGCCGACATACTCTGGGGAGTCCATCACATTTGTCACTTGCATTCCATTGCCATTAGCGAAGTTGTTGTTGTTTGTGCCCACTATAGGAGGTATGTATGTCTTTGTTACACTTTTCTTGATATCACATCTCTATGTGTAACATGTGTTATAGATTGTGTTAAAGTTATCTGCATTTTTAGTGAACCTTAGTGTCCTGTTCGAGCTTCAATACAATGATTAATACGGATAGTTTGGATTAATCGTTATATTGGATCTTGAATTGTCCGTTTGGACAGTTTGGGAAATTTTTTTACATAATTCATGTGTGGAGGTTAAGTATGGTTTGCTTAATTTGATGAAATTTTGGATAAATGCATATTGCTTTGATCTCTGGGTGCACAATTGAGATGTGGTGAATTGATTTCACTGCTTTCATTTGGTGTACTTGGAGATGGAAGCGAAATGCTGTCAAAATTTTGTCAAATTAAACAACCAATACTAAAATTCTAGACATGAATTATGTAAAAAAAGGGTCTTCCTGAATGGGATAGGGTTACACCTTTAATGAACTAGGTGTCATGTTTATGCACGTGGGATAACCTTATAAGTAACACAGCAGACTAAACATGGATCGGAGTTGGATGAAAGCATCATGTATAACTGACGAGTATGAGAATAGGGTTGAATTATTCTAGAAATTTGCTGAAATTAATGCCCCCCCATTGGGTGGTAAGTTCTTCTGCCCTTGTGTTAACTGTAGGAATAGGAGACGACAGTCACTGAATAAGATTAGGTCACATCTGATATGTGACGGCATAATCCAAAGTTATACTAAATGGATTTGGCATGGTGAATTGTCAGACATGTCATCAATGTCTCAAACGTTATCTGGTGACGAGGTATTTGGATCTCGGTTAGAAGAAATGATACGTGATATTGGCCAAGAGGGATTTCGTCAAGCACATGCATCTTACTATGACCAATTAGAAAGTTATTCAAATAAGTTGTTGTATGCGAAGTGCACAACATTCACAAGGATGTCATCTGTGTTAGGTTTGGTGAACTTGAAGACAAGATTTGGGTGGAGTGGCAAAAGCTTCACCGCATTGCTACTATTATTGAAAAAGATGCTTCCTGAAGATAATGTACTCCCGAAAAATCACTACGAGGCAAAGAAGATATTATGTCTTGTGGGTTTGGAGTACTAGAAAATTCATGTCTGCCCTAATGATTGCATACTGTACAGGAATGACTTTGCGACACTGCGCAATTTCCCCACATGTGGGATATCCCAGTATAAAGTGATGGACGACGATAGTAGTCATGATGCAACCACAAAGAACCCTCGTCTAGCAAAAGTTTGTTAGTATCTTCCCATTATTCCAAGATTTAAGCAGTTGTTTTCTAATAAAAATGATGCCAAACATCTTAGGTGGCATGTAGAAGGAAGAATAACTGATGGGTTGTTGCGTCATCCTGTTGATTCTCCCCAATGGAAGACAACTGATTGTTTGTATCCCGATTTTGGGGAAGAGCCAAGAAACCTAAGGCTTGGTCTTGCTTTAGATGGTATGAATCCTTTTGGTAACTTAAGTACCAACCACAGTTCATGACCAGTTTTGTTGATGATTTGCAACCTCCCTCATTTGTTATGCATGAAGCAAAAATACATTATGTTGGCAATGATGATAGATGGTCCAAGACAATCAGGCAATGATATTGATGTCTATCTTACTCCGTTGATTGAAGACTTGCGAAAATTATGGTTTGACAACATTCATGTGTTTGATGCGAATATGCAACAAACTTTCTTGTTGCGTGCAATGGTTTTTGGTACCATTAATGACTTTCCAGCATATGAGAATTTGAGTGGATACAGTGTCAAAGGACATCACGCATGTCCTATCTGTGAGAAACAAACAAGCTACGTCCAACTAAAACATGGAAATAAAATAGTTTATACTAGGCATCACAAATTTCTCAAACCTTATCACCCGTATCAGCGTTTGAAAAAAACTTTTAATGGAAGCCAAGAGAATGAACTTGCACTAAAACCATTAAATGGAAAGGAAGTTTATAATCGGGTGAAGGACATCATCACTATCTTTGGGAAGACCTAAAAGAAGGATGCGATTCAGAAGAACATCTAGAAGAAAATGTCAATTTTCTTTGATCTTCCGTACAGGTCCTATCTAGAGTATATCCTCATTCTAAAACTAGTATAATCCTACCTTCCACAAACCTTATCAACTAAAATACATAAGGAAAAACAAATGTAATTATTACACATAAAGTGCTATATGTAAATGTTATAGATACAATGATCAACAAATGTTGATGAATTGCATCTATCACTCTATCTATAATAGTTACTTATGTTTTCCCTTATATATTTCAATTGATAAGGTTTGCTAAATGTAGGATTGTTCTGATTTTAGAATGAGGAAATAATCTTGATTCTATCTCAAAATCAATCCATGTTATTTGGAAGTTTTCCTAGAAAATGAAGCATGTTATTGGATCCCAAGAGGCCTATCCATTTAAGTCTACATGGTGTGTAATTCAAACAATTAGAAATGTGATACTGATATATTGTTTCCCTCTCTTAGGGAGACAAAAAGAACTTATATGGTGCATGCTAAATTTAAGTTGAGTGTGATTGTTGGCGATATTATGGTAGAATGTTGTTTGGAATAAGGATGAAGAGAATAAAGAAAAGAAACAAGTATGAGGATACAAAGGAGAGAGAAATATTTTTTATTTTTCAAATAAAAATCCATTGTTACTATCATGTCTCAAGTAAAAAGAAACTAAAATAAAAAACATGACTGATTTTGTTTTCATAATCTAACGGTTAAAAAGTAGTAGACGTATATATCTTGAACCTCACATTCATTTTTTTTTTGTAATCTATTAGTT
Organism: Glycine latifolia; assembly: GCA_013407115.1. Taxonomy (NCBI): domain Eukaryota; kingdom Viridiplantae; phylum Streptophyta; class Magnoliopsida; order Fabales; family Fabaceae; genus Glycine; species Glycine latifolia. The sequence goes on from CM023942.1 coordinate 3,558,226, forward strand.
AAAAATGAGTTGCTTGTTAGAACATGTAGATTACACAAAAAATTAAGTGTTAAGCCCCAATGAGCTGCTCGTTTTAACATTAATGACAGGGAAAAACTTATACTTTAGGTTTACTTTAAAGTGAGCTGCTCACTTTCAAGAACCACAATTCCTTGTGTTAAGCCATTTTAAATAGCAGAAGTGACAGATCTAATAGTATATTAGAAAGTTACACATTAAGCAATTATGTATCTAGAGAAAGCGAATTTAATTTAATATATTATGTAAGATTGTTGAATTTAGTCTTAATGGGTAAGAAAATGCATAGTTCTTATTTTTTTTAATTATTTGATTATTGTTTATAGAAAATTATTTAATATATGATATTTATAATTTTTAAGAATTTAATGAAAAAGGATTTCTTTCTATAAATTGTCAATGTAAAACTTTCAATAAAAAGTCATAGCCTTGCAAGACCAAGGAGCCTAGCCTTGCAATATGCATCACTTCTTTTGATTGTTAATCCTAAACATTAACGATTTAAATTATTCTCAGAAAAAAAGGAGAAAGCTCTAAAAGTTATTCTTACCCCAAGCTTCAATTTTTTTACCATATCAAACTTTTGTGTCATTCCAAAAATCTGTCAAAAACTTAAATATCTAAGATCTCTTCATTGAGTAACTTTAATTTTTGTATTTCCCACTTTTTCCAAATAGTTTAGAATTAGATAAATGAATGTTGTTGTGTTACTAGATGACTAATCAATGGCAAATAGGTGATAAAGATGATCAACTCTACTTGTTAATAAGGATTACTAACCAGTACTAAATAAGTAGCAAGTTAAGAAGAAACACCAATTTAAGAATGGCAACACAATATTCACTTCCAAGAAACAGAATTTCATAACAATAATCAAAGAAAAAAATGCTCAATAAAGAGAAAAAGAAAAAAGGTGTGTGACAAAAGCCACATTTTAATTTACTGTGTCAATGATTCATGGTAAAGTTCATTTTCTGTATAAAAAGTTAAAAAATGACACAATTAAGTTGCAAGTTTAGAAGCAACACCAATATTAGAATGACAATACAATGTTCACTTTGACTAATCAGAATATCATAACAAAATCAAAGCATCGCCAATATCAGAATGACAATACAATATTCACTTTGAAGAATCACAATTCATAAGAAAACAATAGCGAAAAAGGTCGAGAAGGACAAAATGAATAAAAGTTCAAATGATAGGAACAATTTAGTTTATTGTGTCAATCGTTCAAGGTAAAATTCATTCAAACAAAGAGTTGGTCTTTCCACTTGTCTCTTCGCTGCCTAGAAGTATCCTAAGGCCAATGTAGCATACACATATTTCCACAAACACTACCTCTAATAAGGGTAAAGTTTATTACAATTCATCCCCTACTACCAAAAAGAATAAATAAATGAAAAAATGATGAAGAACTTACAGTATATCATGTATCCAACTGAAGCAAACGAACCCTTCTTACAAGCTCCAAAACCATAACAACAAATGAAATAAAGAGAAGGAGATGACACCATATGCCAAACTTGCAGACATAAATATTTTTCTTATATAAAAGAATGCATCAAAAGAAATGAAGAGAAGAAGAGAGATTGAGGCAACATTGCAGACAAGAAAACTTTTTTTACAAAAAGAATAAAACCCCTATAGAAGATGAAGAGAAGATGGGCCAACCTTTTTGCAACTCAAAGAGGGAAAGGGTTTTTGTTCTCATTTTCTCGACAACCTCAACTTCTCTCTCTTCGTCTCTCTTCAAAAAAAAGAATGAGAACAAATGAGATCCAATGACTGAATTACCCCAATTATTGGACAAGTTGCAACAAATGAAGATAGGTCAATTAAGTAATTTTCCCAAGGAATTATTAGATAGTAGATATTTAAATAGTAAAAGTATTCATTCCATAAATTTTACATTTAATACAAATTTTATCTTTGTAAATATTATATTTAATACAATTTATACCACCATAAATGTTATATTTAATACAAATTTTAGCATCATAAATATTATATTTAATAAATACTATAGTATCATAAATGTCATATTTATTACATATTTTAGCATCATAAATTTTATACTTAATATAAATATTTAGCATCATAAGTTTTATATTTTCTATATAATATTATATTTATCATTTTCTATATTATTATATTTATTTACTGGAGAGAAAAAATGGCTTAGAGTTCAAACCCAACATCCAACATTTTGGGAGGAAGTACATGGGAAAAAAAGAATAAGCAAATTAGATAATTTAAGATTTATCAAGCAATCACAAAATTTAAGGAAGGTGAAAAACAAAGGAAGAAATGTAAAACCATTACTTGCATGGGTATGCTATTCTGGTCTACGAATCCTTCGCTAAAAAATGTAGTCTTAATATCTGACAGAACAAATTACACTCACACCCTTTATGATACCCCTTTGTTTTTGTGAAACTAATAAACATTGCCTAATTGTTTGTATCACATTACACCATCCACCCATATGTCCCAAAAAATTATTAATCTAATTAAAAAATGCATCACGTGACTAGCTAGCACATGTTTTTTTAATATCTTTCGCCCAAAATGCCCTTACCCTATTCACTTACTTTATTTGAAACCCATTAAAACCAGACATATAAAAAAATTGCATGTAGAAGCATGATGATGAAAACTCACATTGTGGGGCTTCAAACATCACATAGCATAAAACATATATCATAACCAATTTTCAAACCAAAGGAGGACTCAATTGATGCTCATGAAAACTCATTAATTTGAAGAATCACAATGAAATTGACTGATCATACCCAATCCAATGCCAACTTCATTCTCTCTAGCTATTATTCATAAGGGGTAAATACCAACCCAATGAGCACAATGTAGGTCATTTGTATAGTTTTAATATTAGAAGAAGTATCTAAATTTTTTGGAATAAACTATTCTTGAGTGATAAAAAAATCCAATATTCCATTACGCACACCAAAAGTTGTAGACAAAAAAATCAGTCATGTTTTTTTGTTCTAGTTACTTTGTTTATTAGGGACATGATAGTAATTTAGGCTTTAATCAACTGTTTTTTTAAAAGAAAAACAACATCCCTCTCATCTCCCACTAATTTCCCTTTCCTTATTCTCTTTCTTTATTCCCTTCATCTTCACCCCTAACAACCAATTACCACATTTGCCAACGATCCGACCGAACTTGACCATATGGCACACCATCTGAATTCTTAATTTTATCTCCCTAAGATATGGGGAAACAACATATATCAATATCACAATTTTTACAGCTCGAATCACACGCCATGTAGACTCAAATGGGCAGGCCTATGAGGATCCAATAACAGGCTTCATTTTCTAGAGAACTTCCAAACATAACATGGATTGATTTTGCTATGAAATCAAGATTATATCCGCATTCTAAAACTAGTACAATCCTACCTTCCACAAACCTTATCAACTAAAATACGTAAGGAAAAAAATGTAATTATTATAGATAAAGTGATATATGTAAATGTTATAGATACAGTGATCAACAAATGTTGATGAATTACATCTATCACTCTATCTATAATAGTTACTTATGTTTTTCCCTTCTATATTTCAATTGATAAGGTTTTCTAAATGTAGTTCTGATTTTAGAATAAGGAAATAATCTTGATTCCATCTCAAAATCAATCCATGTTATTTGGAAGTTTTCCAAGAAAATGAAGCTTGTTATTGGATCCCTAGATGCCTATCCATTTAAGCCTACATGGTGTGTAATTCAAACAGTTAGAAATGTGATACTGATATATTGCTTCGCTCTCTTAGGGAGACAAAAATACCTTATATGGTGCGTGCTATGTTTAGGTCAGGTGTGATTGCTGGCGATATTATGGTAGAATATTGTTTGGAATGAGGATGAAGAGAATACAAACAAGAAACAAGTATGAGAAAAGAAAGGAGATAGAAATATTTTGTATTTTTCAAAAACAATTATAATCCATAATTACTGTCATTGTTCTAGTAAAAAGAAACTAAATAAAAAAAACATGACTGATTTGTTTTTCATAATCTAATGGTTAAAAATGAGTTGCTGGTTAGAAGCTGTAGATTACAAAAAAAATAAGTATTAAGATGTCATTGACTGCGGATTGTAACATCAATGACTGAAAATCTTATACTTTAACATCACTTTAAAGTAAGTTGTTCACTTTCACGGGCCACAATTCGTTGTGTTAAGCCCTTTTAAGTAATAAAAGTGACAGATTTAATAGTATCTTAGAAAGTTAAACAATAAGCAATTACGTATCTAGAGAAAGCGAATTTAATTTAATATATTTTGTAAGATTGTTGAATTTAGTCTTAATTGGTAACAAAATGAATAGTTCGTATTTATTTAATTTTTTAATTATTTGATTATAGTTTATAGGAAATTATTTAAAACATGTTATTTATAAATTTTAAGAATTTAATGAAAAGGGATTTATTTCTATAAATTGTAAATGTAAAACTTTCAATAAAAAGTCACAGCCTTGCAAGACCAAGGAGCCCAACCTTGCAATATGCATCACCTCTTCTAATGATTAATCCTAACCAATAATGATTTATTATTATTCTAAGAAAAAAAGGAGAAAGCTCTAAGAGTTATTCTTACCCCAAACTTCAATTTATTTGACCAAATCAAACTTTTGTGTCATTCCCTGTAGTCATGTGAAAACAAAAAATCTGTCAAAAACTGAAATATCTAAGATTTTTTCATTGAGTAACATTAATTTTGGTAATTCTCTATTTTTCCCAAATAACAGTCTAGAATTAGAGAAATGAATGTTATTGGGCTACTAGATGCCTAATCAATGGAAAATAGGTGGCATAGATTATCAACTCTACCGGTTAATAAGGATTACTAACCAGTACCAAATAAGTAGCAAGTTAAGAAGAAACACCAATTTTAGGATGACAATACACTATTCACTTTCAAGAATCAGAATCCCATAACAATAATCAAAGAAAAAACTAGTCAATAATGAGAAAAACAAAAAAAAGGTGTCTGTCAAAAGCAACATTTTAATTTATTGTGTCAATGATTCAGGGTAAAGTTCAATTTCTGTATAGAAAATTTTAAAAATGACCCAATTAAGTTGCAAGTTAAGAAGAAACACCAATATCAAATTGACAATACAATGTACAATTTGACGAATCACAATTTCATAACAAAATCAAAGCAACACCAATATCAGAATGACAATATCAAGAAGAACAAAATGAATAAAAAGTTCAAATGATAGGAACTACTTGGTTTAATTTGTGAATCATTCAGGGTAAAATTCATTCAAACAAAGAGGTTGTCTTTCCACTTGTCTCTTTGAGGCCTAGAAGTACCAAAGCCTAATGTAGCATACTCAAATTTACACAAACACTACCTCTAATAAGGATAAAGTTTATTGCAACTCAGCCCCCACTACCACAAAGAATAAATAAAGGAAAAAATGATGAACTTAAAACATATCAAGTATCCAACTGAAGCAAACCAAACCTTTTTACAACCCCCAAAATCCTAACAACAAATGAAACAAAGAGAAGGAGATGAGACCATATGCCAAACTTGAACACAAAATTATTTTTTTTTATAAAAAATGCATCAAAGGAAATGAAGAGAAGGAGAAGAGACATTGAGGCAACATTGCAAAGAAGAAAACATTTTTTACAAAAAGAATAAAGCCCCTAAAGAAGACGAAGAGAAGATGGGCCAACCTTTTTGCAACTCAGAGCGGGTAAGGATTTTTATTTTCATTTTCTCGAGAACCTCAGCTACTCTTTCTTCTTCTCTGCTCAAAAAAAGAATGAGGACAAATGAGATTCAGTTACCTAATTACCCCATTATTTGACAAGTTGCAACAAATGAAGATAGGTCAATTAAGTAATTTTCCTAGGAGATTTGTTTTTCTATTTAGATAGTAAAAGTATTCATTCCATAAATTTTACATTTAATACAAATTTTATCTTTGTAAATATTATATTTAATACAATTTTTAGATCCATAAATGCTATAGTTAATATGTATTTTATCATCATATATGTTCTATTTAATACAAATTTTAGCATCATAAATTTTATATTTAATAAATTCTTTAGCTTCATAAATGTCATACTTATTATATATTTTAGCATCATAAATGTTATACTTAATATAATCTTAGCATCATAAATTATTTGAGGGAAAAAAGGGTGAAGAGTTCAAACCCAACTTCCAACATTTTACCAACATACACTTTAAGGAAAGTACATTGTCAAAAAAGAATAAGCAAATTAGCAAATTTAAGATTTATCAAGCAATCACAAAAATTAATGAAGGTGAAAAACAAAGGAAGAAATGTAAAACCTTTGCTTGCATGGGTATGCTATTCTGGCTGACAATTCCTTTGCAGAAAAAAGTAGTCTCAATATCTGAAAGAACAAATCACACTTGCACCCTTTATGATACCCTTTTTTTTAACTACAAAACATTGCCTAATTTTTTGTATACCGATACACCGTCCACCCATGCGTCTGAAACAGTGATTAATCTAATTAAAAAATGCATCACATGACTAGCTAGCACATGTTTTTTTTAAATATCTTTCCCCCAAAATGCCCTTACCCTCTTCACTATCTTCATTCCAAACCTATTAAAAAATACATTTAAGAAAGCTACAAGTAGATGCGTGATGATGAGAACTCACACTATAGAGCTTCAAACATCACATAGCATAAAATAGATATCATAACCAATTTTCAAACCAAAGGTATGAAAACTCATTAATTCGAAGGATCACAATGAAATTGACTAATCATACCCAATCCAGTACCAACCCAGTGAGCACAATATAGGTCATTTGTGTAGTTTTAATATCATAACAAGTATTTAAATTTTTTGGAATAAACTATTCTTGAGTGATAAAAAAATCCAATATTCCGTTACACACATCAAAAGTTTTTGACAAAAAAATCAGTCATGTTTTTTTTGTTCTAGTTACTTTGTTTATTAGGGACATGGTAGTAATTTAGGCTTTAATCAACTTTTTTTAAGAAAAACAACCTCCCTCTCGTCTCCCACTAATTTCCCTTTCCTTATTCTCTTTCTTTATTCCCTTCATCTTCACCCCTAACAACCAATTACCACATTTGCCAACGATCCGACCGAACTTGACCATATGGCACACCATCTGAATTCTTAATTTTATCTCCCTAAGATATGGGGAAACAACATATATCAATATCACAATTTTTACAGCTCGAATCACACGCCATGTAGACTCAAATGGGCAGGCCTATGAGGATCCAATAACAGGCTTCATTTTCTAGAGAACTTCCAAACATAACATGGATTGATTTTGCTATGAAATCAAGATTATATCCGCATTCTAAAACTAGTACAATCCTACCTTCCACAAACCTTATCAACTAAAATACGTAAGGAAAAAAATGTAATTATTATAGATAAAGTGATATATGTAAATGTTATAGATACAGTGATCAACAAATGTTGATGAATTACATCTATCACTCTATCTATAATAGTTACTTATGTTTTTCCCTTCTATATTTCAATTGATAAGGTTTTCTAAATGTAGTTCTGATTTTAGAATAAGGAAATAATCTTGATTCCATCTCAAAATCAATCCATGTTATTTGGAAGTTTTCCAAGAAAATGAAGCTTGTTATTGGATCCCTAGATGCCTATCCATTTAAGCCTACATGGTGTGTAATTCAAACAGTTAGAAATGTGATACTGATATATTGCTTCGCTCTCTTAGGGAGACAAAAATACCTTATATGGTGCGTGCTATGTTTAGGTCAGGTGTGATTGCTGGCGATATTATGGTAGAATATTGTTTGGAATGAGGATGAAGAGAATACAAACAAGAAACAAGTATGAGAAAAGAAAGGAGATAGAAATATTTTGTATTTTTCAAAAACAATTATAATCCATAATTACTGTCATTGTTCTAGTAAAAAGAAACTAAATAAAAAAAACATGACTGATTTGTTTTTCATAATCTAATGGTTAAAAATGAGTTGCTGGTTAGAAGCTGTAGATTACAAAAAAAATAAGTATTAAGATGTCATTGACTGCGGATTGTAACATCAATGACTGAAAATCTTATACTTTAACATCACTTTAAAGTAAGTTGTTCACTTTCACGGGCCACAATTCGTTGTGTTAAGCCCTTTTAAGTAATAAAAGTGACAGATTTAATAGTATCTTAGAAAGTTAAACAATAAGCAATTACGTATCTAGAGAAAGCGAATTTAATTTAATATATTTTGTAAGATTGTTGAATTTAGTCTTAATTGGTAACAAAATGAATAGTTCGTATTTATTTAATTTTTTAATTATTTGATTATAGTTTATAGGAAATTATTTAAAACATGTTATTTATAAATTTTAAGAATTTAATGAAAAGGGATTTATTTCTATAAATTGTAAATGTAAAACTTTCAATAAAAAGTCACAGCCTTGCAAGACCAAGGAGCCCAACCTTGCAATATGCATCACCTCTTCTAATGATTAATCCTAACCAATAATGATTTATTATTATTCTAAGAAAAAAAGGAGAAAGCTCTAAGAGTTATTCTTACCCCAAACTTCAATTTATTTGACCAAATCAAACTTTTGTGTCATTCCCTGTAGTCATGTGAAAACAAAAAATCTGTCAAAAACTGAAATATCTAAGATTTTTTCATTGAGTAACATTAATTTTGGTAATTCTCTATTTTTCCCAAATAACAGTCTAGAATTAGAGAAATGAATGTTATTGGGCTACTAGATGCCTAATCAATGGAAAATAGGTGGCATAGATTATCAACTCTACCGGTTAATAAGGATTACTAACCAGTACCAAATAAGTAGCAAGTTAAGAAGAAACACCAATTTTAGGATGACAATACACTATTCACTTTCAAGAATCAGAATCCCATAACAATAATCAAAGAAAAAACTAGTCAATAATGAGAAAAACAAAAAAAGGTGTCTGTCAAAAGCAACATTTTAATTTATTGTGTCAATGATTCAGGGTAAAGTTCAATTTCTGTATAGAAAATTTTAAAAATGACCCAATTAAGTTGCAAGTTAAGAAGAAACACCAATATCAAATTGACAATACAATGTACAATTTGACGAATCACAATTTCATAACAAAATCAAAGCAACACCAATATCAGAATGACAATATCAAGAAGAACAAAATGAATAAAAAGTTCAAATGATAGGAACTACTTGGTTTAATTTGTGAATCATTCAGGGTAAAATTCATTCAAACAAAGAGGTTGTCTTTCCACTTGTCTCTTTGAGGCCTAGAAGTACCAAAGCCTAATGTAGCATACTCAAATTTACACAAACACTACCTCTAATAAGGATAAAGTTTATTGCAACTCAGCCCCCACTACCACAAAGAATAAATAAAGGAAAAAATGATGAACTTAAAACATATCAAGTATCCAACTGAAGCAAACCAAACCTTTTTACAACCCCCAAAATCCTAACAACAAATGAAACAAAGAGAAGGAGATGAGACCATATGCCAAACTTGAACACAAAATTATTTTTTTTTATAAAAAATGCATCAAAGGAAATGAAGAGAAGGAGAAGAGACATTGAGGCAACATTGCAAAGAAGAAAACATTTTTTACAAAAAGAATAAAGCCCCTAAAGAAGACGAAGAGAAGATGGGCCAACCTTTTTGCAACTCAGAGCGGGTAAGGATTTTTATTTTCATTTTCTCGAGAACCTCAGCTACTCTTTCTTCTTCTCTGCTCAAAAAAAGAATGAGGACAAATGAGATTCAGTTACCTAATTACCCCATTATTTGACAAGTTGCAACAAATGAAGATAGGTCAATTAAGTAATTTTCCTAGGAGATTTGTTTTTCTATTTAGATAGTAAAAGTATTCATTCCATAAATTTTACATTTAATACAAATTTTATCTTTGTAAATATTATATTTAATACAATTTTTAGATCCATAAATGCTATAGTTAATATGTATTTTATCATCATATATGTTCTATTTAATACAAATTTTAGCATCATAAATTTTATATTTAATAAATTCTTTAGCTTCATAAATGTCATACTTATTATATATTTTAGCATCATAAATGTTATACTTAATATAATCTTAGCATCATAAATTATTTGAGGGAAAAAAGGGTGAAGAGTTCAAACCCAACTTCCAACATTTTACCAACATACACTTTAAGGAAAGTACATTGTCAAAAAAGAATAAGCAAATTAGCAAATTTAAGATTTATCAAGCAATCACAAAAATTAATGAAGGTGAAAAACAAAGGAAGAAATGTAAAACCTTTGCTTGCATGGGTATGCTATTCTGGCTGACAATTCCTTTGCAGAAAAAAGTAGTCTCAATATCTGAAAGAACAAATCACACTTGCACCCTTTATGATACCCTTTTTTTTAACTACAAAACATTGCCTAATTTTTTGTATACCGATACACCGTCCACCCATGCGTCTGAAACAGTGATTAATCTAATTAAAAAATGCATCACATGACTAGCTAGCACATGTTTTTTTTAAATATCTTTCCCCCAAAATGCCCTTACCCTCTTCACTATCTTCATTCCAAACCTATTAAAAAATACATTTAAGAAAGCTACAAGTAGATGCGTGATGATGAGAACTCACACTATAGAGCTTCAAACATCACATAGCATAAAATAGATATCATAACCAATTTTCAAACCAAAGGTATGAAAACTCATTAATTCGAAGGATCACAATGAAATTGACTAATCATACCCAATCCAGTACCAACCCAGTGAGCACAATATAGGTCATTTGTGTAGTTTTAATATCATAACAAGTATTTAAATTTTTTGGAATAAACTATTCTTGAGTGATAAAAAAATCCAATATTCCGTTACACACATCAAAAGTTTTTGACAAAAAAATCAGTCATGTTTTTTTGTTCTAGTTACTTTGTTTATTAGGGACATGGTAGTAATTTAGGCTTTAATCAACTTTTTTTAAGAAAAACAACCTCCCTCTCGTCTCCCACTAATTTCCCTTTCCTTATTCTCTTTCTTTATTCCCTTCATCTTCACCCCTAACAACCTACTACCCATTTGCCAACAACCTAACCGAACTTGACCACATGGCACATCATATAAATTCTTAATTTTATCTCCCTAAGAGAGGGGTAACAACATATATTAATATAACAATTCTTACAGCTCGAATCACACGCCATGTAGACTCAAATGGGCAGGCCTATGAGGATCCAATAACAGGCTTCGTTTTCTAGAGAACTTCCAAACATAACATGCATTGATTTTGCTATGAAATCAAGATTATATCCTCATTCTAAAACTAGTACAATTCTACCTTCCACAAACCTTATCAACTAAAATACGTAAGGAAAAAAATGTAATTATTATAAATAAAGTGATATATGTAAATGTTATAGATAAAGTGATCAACAAATGCTAATGAACTACATCTATCACTCTATCTATAATAGTTACTTATGTTTTTTCCCTTCTATATTTCAATTGATAAGGTTTGCTAAATGTAGTTCTGATTTTAGAATGAGGAAATAATCTTGATTCCATCTCAAAATCAATCCATGTTATTTGGAAGTTTTCCTAGAAAATGAAGCATGTTATTGGATCCCAAAAGGCCTATCCATTTAAGTCTACATAGTGTGTAATTCAAACAGTTAGAAATGCGATACTGATATATTGTTTCCCTCTCTTAGGGAGACAAAAAGAACTTATATGGTGCATGCTAAATTTAGGTTGAGTGTGATTGCTAGCGATATTATGGTAGAATGTTGTTCAGAATAAGGATGAAGAGAATAAAGAAAAGAAACAAGTATGAGAATATAAAGGAGAGAGAAATATTTTTTATTTTTCAAATAAAAATCCACTGTTACTATCATGTCTCTAGTAAAAAGAAACTAAATAAAAAAAACATGACTAATTTTGTTTTCATAATCTAACGGTTAACAATGAGTTGCTCGTTAGAAACTGTAGATTACGAAAAAAAGTATTAGGATGACATTGACCGCAAATTTTAACATCAATGCTTGGAAAAACTTATACTTTAGGTTTACTTTAAAGTGAGCTGCTCACTTTCAAAGAACACAATTTCCTGTGTTAGGCCCTTTTAAATAACTGAAGTGACATATCTAATAATATCTTAGATATTTACACATTAAGCAATTATGTATCTAGAGAAAGCATATTTAATTTAATATATTATGTAAGATTGTTGAATTTAGTCTTAATTGGTAAGAAAATGCATAGTTATTATTTATTTAATTTTTCAATTATTTTATTATAGTTTATAGGAAATTATTTAATACATGATATTTATAAATTTTAAGAATTTAATGAAAAGGGATTTATTTATAAAATAAATTGTCAATGTAAAACTTCCAATAAAAAGTCACAATCTTGCAAGACCAAGGAGCTCAGTCTTGCAATATGTGTTACGCCTACTTTATTTTTATTCGTTTACTTATTTATTTCGACGCGTAGAAATTTTTTTTTTTTCCTTTCCTTTAATTTTCGAAAATATAGTGATGGCCCAATATTTAATTTAAGTTCATTTGATTTTTGGAAAACAAGTGATAAAACGTAGTGAGCTTTTTCTGCCATTTGTAAGTATTAATCATACATACGTGTCTAGTTATCATAATACAGTCCAAATACATGTCCAGACATATATATTACAAACAGTCTAAAGTTCTCCAAATACATATTAAAGGCAACCAGAACAGTACAAGTCTTCAAAAACATCTTCTTAGCATCCAAGCCCTACTGTTCATCTGCTCGCTCAAAATAAATTTTGAGGTCATTGCAGGTGTCAAACCACAGACACAAAAATGGGTAAGTTTATGTTAACCATGATTAAGTAAAGAACTAAAATTAAAACTACATAGATATATATATATATATATATATATATATATATATATATATAAGCCACACGAAATTCTCAACACAGAATATCCAACTCCACAACTTTTTCAACTTATGGCCATGGTCAAAATAGCTCAACATCGAGTCAGGATAGGTCTGTGTTGCAATAGGACTCACACCTACACAACATGTGATCATCATGGGTAGGTGCTTTCCCCACCGACCTTATCCCCAAGTTCAGCCACCATATGTCTGAACGCTCGTCATAATTCAGCTATATGACATACCTCCTTTGAGGTTAACACCATCACCGCAAATCAATCAACACCATCACCGCAAATCAATAACATCACCATCACCGCCACCATAGTAACATATGATTTATATTTGGTTTATCAACACATACAACTTTTTCTACTTAGTTATCAACATATACCACTTTTCTACCTATAATGCACTTAACAACATCATATATAAAATATGAGGCTACAAATAATATACTCCACAACATATCAAATATAATTGGTTATGAATCACACATCAATCTTTATTCCAAAGTATCACCACAACTTTATAAGAACATATAAGAACACATGAAAATTGGACCTTTAGCCTTAATTATTTCCTTAAAACCTAACATTAATTATATAACCATTAAACTTAGTTCTTTTATACAAGTTCTCATAAAAGGGTTTTTCATCATTAGATCACAAATTAAAGTTGTATAAAATTTATAGATTACTAGTAAGTAAACATATCAATTTTTAACCAAGTATATTTGTTCTTAAAATTAGTATAAGGTTTCCTTTATTAGTCCAAATACTAGTTAGTCATTTTTTTTTATTAAATGGTTATGTTACATCAATTTATAAGTCATTTGGTCCTTCTTGAGTTAAATTAAATTGGTTTAGTCATTTACTAATTAATTGTTAAGCTAGAATCATGTCACCAAAGTACTAAACTTTTCATGTCACCATCTTGAGTTCTTTTGCTTCTTCCACTAAATTCTATCATACAAGCTTAATTTTGGTCAAGTAATAAATCAAGAAACTTAAGTAATTGAACATGTACTTACACTACAAAAAAAGCGCCGATTTCCGACGGCCAATTTCCCATGGAGGTTCTTCCGTCGGAAAATGGAGATTTTCCGACTGCATGATTCCCACCCACTATCCTCCGTCGGAAATTTTTGTTTTGCCACGGCCATTTTCCCATGGATTTTGAATCCTTCAGAAATTTTCATTTATCCCAAATACACAGCAAATGAACCCTAGCCGTCATGTGTATTTTGTTGGTCCCCTTTCCAAATCGTAGCGCCTTCTCCCATTGTGGTCACTGACAACCTGTGCTACTCCGCCGTAATCGACTAATCGCGGCCTCCGTCACGAGTTCGGCTTCCTCTGTCACAGGTATGTGTTACCCTTTCTCACTCAAACTTGTCCTCCTTGAGTTATTCCCTAGGAACCTGGCTTTTCTATGTTCGTCGTTGTGGTTCTAGGTTGAGTTAGTTAGGCTAGGTGCAAATGGTTAGTATTTGGAGGAATGATTCACTTGCTGCAAGAGGAAATTTGCTGTGCAAAAAAGAATGATGCAACAGGGCAACTAGGGACCGGGGTGCATGGGTGAGGGAAGTCACAAATGTAGGATTTGTTATGGGTTTAGGGGGTAGAGAATATTTCTGCTAAGGTGGTAGGCTCTGTCCAGGCCTTCTCATGGTTTGGTTTAGCACAGAAAACCCATTCTCTGAATAGCCTTCATCACATGTTCAACAAGAATTTCAGTAGCAAATAATTTATTAAATTACAAACAAGAAATGACTATGAAAGATTTGGATCAATTTATACCTATTTTCTGAAGAGAATGAAAAATACACGTGAATTTTCTATACCTCCTCTTTGTTTGTTAGTGCAGAACAGAGGTTTCTTTCGAGAGCCCATTAATCGATTCCAAGTCTAAGTTCTTCTCTTATCCTTATCTCATCAAGTAAAAGGAATATTCAACCAAATTAAAATCAACCTTAACTATTCACCTGGAAATATATAACAATTATATATATGATGACCTCTCAAGACTTTTACTGGATTCAGGTTTTGTGTAATAGTGTTCACTTGCAATTTGAAAGCTTTATAACTAAAAATCTAATAATGATATTATAGAAAAACAGATTGAATCAGAATACAAAGATTTTGATATATTACTAGTGGATGATTGTTAACTCCATAGTTTACATTTATGTTTCTTTTATTGGTACAGGCTCCTGGTTTCAAAGTGTTGAGGCTGTTCAGTCTGGTCTTCAACTAAAACTGACGCAGGTAAGGTCTTCATTAACAAAAAGGTCTCTGCATCAATGGATAAAATAGCATTCCTACCTTCATGAATGCCCTTTAATTTCAAAAAACCTGCAACCCTTTTATTTATTTTCAGCTTGATCTGCTTTGTGATTTCTTCTGTTTTGCTATCCGGTGCAATTCATAGTTTATATTTTGAAAAAAAAGGTCAATCCTTGATTAAACCTTGTTCCTCAACCATGAGTGTTAAGAGTTTTTAAACCTGGACAAAGATGATTCATTAGTGTGAATGAAGTAAAATATAAAGCCAAGTACACAGTTAACTGATAAGACACATAAGAAATAAGAGATAATACAGCAGAGAAGGGTGATCAATTATATAGGATAAAATGTTATATTGAAAGAAATGTAGGTTAGTTGTCATATGCAGTCAGGTAAATAGAATTGTGTTATGTGTGCTGCATTAGTAGGATTGGTCATCACATGCTACATGGCACATGAGTATGTTTAGACAGAGAACACAAAGTGTTAGGACCTGAGGATTGGATGAGGATGAAATTGGGCAGTTTGCACCTCAACAGCCCAAGCCGGTTATCAATGTTTACATGCTACAAAGAATAGGAGGGTCCACAATGAGAATGATGATGTGGCAGGAAATGAAGGGGCGTGCCACTCGTGATGACATTCTGTTATATGGGAAATTAGAGAAGAAAGGGTACAAGGTTTACAAAGACGAAACATAAATAACAGTATTGAAATTAGACTGAAATTTAACCCCAAAACCTTTGGGGGGGGATGAAAACTATGGCCATTGTATGGGAAACATGTTAACCTACTCCTCTTATGTTTAGGATTGGCCACCGGCTTGGTTGTAATACTATATTAGAAATGAACTGGACCTACCTGAATCCTAAAATGAATCTCAAAGGAGAGGATTGCATAAGTGTGTGACTATTGTTGTTATCCATTTTGTTTAATATATAGAAAATGTTGTTTTGAATTGGGGAATAGTGTTTGAAAGACTTCAGCTTTGTATGAGATTTTTGCTTCCACATTTCATAAGCGTGTCTGGTGATGCTTAATTGAAGCTGATATGTGTGTTCCCCTCGCTATCCACTGTTGCTACTTTGATTCAGAGTCAGGGACCTAAATTAGTATTTTTTGTTTGTCAGAAATTTGTTTTATTTGGAGGTATTTACACTATTATATAGCTGCTACTGTTTTTTAGTGATTTATTTGAGGTTTATAAGACCATGTTATGTTACTACTTATAATAGTCTGAACTCTATGTTGGTTTTAGATTTTGGACTTTATTCTGAAACGCAATATGTAATCCAAACACTTGATCTGAGCTATTATTTATGTTAATATATATATATATATATATATATAAACATATAATACACCAGTTAACTTAAATGCCTACCGTTTCTTTTTCTAAATTTATTTATGCTGACAACTTCAGTTTAATTCAGAGAATTTTGAAAAAATTTACTGTTTCATACCAATTAAAATGTAAGGAAATGTGTATTTATTATGAACGATTATATATGGTTTATAAATAAAAAAAAAGGCATAAACTGAATTAACATTTCCAATTAAAATTTGTGCTTTGGCCATTGAGATATTTGGACTCTCTTCCAACACTAGCCTTCCTTAAATCTTAGGCATAGTTTATCCATTAGATTCCGTTTCTGTTTTAGATTAACAGAAGCAAGCTTAGACTTGTTAATTAAAAAATGTTTGGTAAAAGTTAACAATTAAATTAACTGAAAACGTAAAATTACATTAAAAAACATATGCTGAATATTTGGATAAAAAATTTATTTCTTCAAACAAAAAAATGTATTTTTAAGTAATTGCAATTTTAGATTTTTTTAATACATTATGAATCGTTACTAATTATGTTGATTAGATCATAATTAAATTTTACAAGAAATATTAAGGAATTGACTTTGGTTAACTATTATCATTTTCATGAAAATCTTCTTAATTTTTTTATCCATGTCAGGTTATCTAGACTTGTAGCATGTTTGGATAGCTACTAGAATTGATTTTGGGACCCAAAAATCATGGTGAAAAAATTAAAAAACTGGAAGCAACTATTTGTTGCTTTGACTTTCAACGTGGTTTTGAAATTGATTCTGGGAAAGTTAAATCTAATCAAAACATGCTAAAAATAACAAGGCTTGATCCTGGATATATAAAAGGAACATGACCACTATACAGAAACTGTTACAATACTCGGACACGAAATGATTCTTAGTAGTACTTCATTCTATGAATCCAAACTTTGGCTTACCTGTCTATAGGAACTGACAAATTACAGAAATGCAAATGTAATTTTGTCTTGTGCCATTCATAAAGATTCATCTATGAAAAATTCAACACAATGGGTATGAGCTGGTTATTATTTCTCCTTGCTGCTAAAAATATTTAAGTTTAAGAAAGAATAATATATGCACTTATGTCATCTAATTATAGATTTTATTATTTTTAATAAATTTTAATCAACTAAAGTGTTTGACGGTGTGTGTTCCTAGCCCTCTTTATGTTTTTGTTTTTATATATGATTAATTTAATGATTGTAGATGGATTCCTTAAGAAGGACTTCTAATTGGTTAAAAATGTAAAAGCTTCTACAGTAAGTTTTGTTCCTCGGTGCATGTTGTAATGAGCATGTTTAAGTGTCTCCTCTAACACTGTCCAATGATTTATGAACATGTGTCAATTGCATTATCAAGTGTTAGGGATATATTAGCAAGTTTTTATATATATTTTAGTTTTTCTTTTAAAAAATAGATGAAAATGTTGGCTTTCTATTTTTATTACCATAATTAATATAATTATTTAATTTTATCAATAAAAATAGAATTTTTTAGCAACATTTAATAATTATATTAAATAAAAATAAATTAGATACATTAATTACACATAATTATATTAATTTTTATTTTCTGAATTATATTAAATAATACTAAAAATCTGATTCAAATATACATTAATTACATATTAGGTTTAGTATTTTTTTATTCCTAACCTTTTTTGGATTTTTCTTTTAATTACTATTGTCAAGTAACAATTTTAATTAATAATATAATAATGACATCAACAGTCCAATGACTTAATTAAGAAATCTGACAAAATAATTACGTGTATTATTTTTATAAATTATTTTTAATTCATCATCAATTACTCTAACGTCATTTATTAGTCTAAACAAATGAGTGTTTAAAAACATAATTTAACAAAAAAATACTCACACTGTTTATCAGACTCCTTGACTAATAATAAAAAAAAGTGAAAGACTTTGGATGGTCAAAGTATAAAATAGAGACTAAAAGTAAAAATCTAAAAAAGATTAGGAAATAAATATAATATATATATATATATATATATATATATATATATATATAAATTAATCAATTTACTTATATAATAATTATGACCACACATTTCTTGGTTTCCTTTCCTTCACTTTCTATCTAACTAAACTAAGGAAAATAAAAAATTTATATTTCTTGTCTTTTTTTTTCTAACAAATAACTAAAAAATTATGTCACTTACTATTCTTTATCTTATCTCCCTCTTATTTTTCTCTAGCTTTCTTTCTTTCCAATTTTTCTTAAATCGCTTATAAAAATTAATAAATTTATTATACAGTGCATATGTGCACTGTTTTACTTGCCAAAGAATGGTAACTTATTCAGATAATAATCAAATCAGATATGATCATCAATATTTATGCATGGCTGGTAGTTTATTCATTTTTGGCTGCTTCCAGATCGAACACTTCAGATCAATTTTCCAGTGCATTTACAGCCACATAATAGAGAATTCAGATCAATGGCTGGTAGTTTAATATACTAGTACAAGGAACAATTCGGCAACTCCAAGTACTGCTAAAGTCAACAAAGGTAACAATTTAATCATTTCAAGTGCAAATAATTTAAACTTCTTGTTTAGATAATATTCATCATAAAAATTTGCATTCATCACACTTTCAAAATGATAGGCCAGCACAACAAAAATCTAGGCTAATAAAACAGTTAGATAAAATTTTCGAATGACACGTTCAAGATTGGTTCTTAGGCTCTTTAATATAATCCTCAAACACATCTATTTCATCATTTTGGTTATCACCATCAATCAAGTTTGTGGCCTTTGTAATTGCAGAACTGATCTTCTCCTTGTCTTCTGAGCAGAGTTTTGATCTTAAATTTTCATTTTCCAACCCATTGTTCATCTTGTAAACATAATCATCCAATTTATTCATTGCAGTGGCCTTCCTAAGGAATTTCTTATCTTCAGCTTGGTATTCCTCTGCTTCTTCGATAATTTTCTGAAACATTTTTAATTTGTAGAGAGGCTGATCACATTCAGCAACCACCAGTTGTAGGTTGTCCCATGCTGATCATTTAACTATATATGTTGAAACATTTTATTTGATATATACTTTGAATATGAACAATAGTGCTCTAAATGGGTGGGTGGGGTTAAGAATTGAAAACTAATTGCTCAATAAACATTAATTATAGCATTTCATAAGCTTTGTATGTGAATATTCTTTGGGAAGATTAATGATTTTGTTAGCTGCATGAGACACTGCAGATAACAAGAGAGGCCTAGAATATTTGTACTATGGCTTTGTATATAGTCTTAAGCTGGTTACGAAAGGTCAGGTATCAAATTATGAATGCCACCTGCACTTTATGAGCTTAATTGATATGTCAAGTAACAATTTATCAGGAACAATACCTCCCCAAATGTTTAGCCTCATTGGATTGTTCTCCTTGAACTTGTCCCACAATAAATTAATAGGGAAAATACCGAATGGGATTGACAACATGAGAAACTTGGAGTCCCTTGATTTTTCAACAAACCAACTTTGGGGTGAAATTCCTCAAGGGTTCATGGATGCATCTCACTGGGATCTCTAGTCAATGTTGCCGCCGACGTATCCCTTTTTGTGATGCCGTCTTAGATTCCTAATTAGATACATTTAATATATAAATATTTTTCGTGTTTATAAAGTAATTATGTTTCTTGTAATCATCATGTTTCCTAATAATCATATGTAATTGTTGAGAATATGATAAATCAGTTTTACACATTTAAAAAAATGTGGTTAAAACATAATTAAAGAAACACTTGTTAAAATGTTAACTATTCAAAAATACTTTTTAAAAATTAATATCAAATACGAAAAATTAATATTTTAACTTAAAATTTTAGAAAAACTTAAAAGAGGTACTTTTTGTATTATATATCCCTCTTCAAGCATTATTATTGTATCCCTTCATAAAAAGCATTATTATTGTATAGTAATATATACCACTGAATTGAATAAAAATGTGGTTTACACTTTACAGTATTATAAAGGTGAGCTATTGTGTATATATATATATATACTTATGGAAAAGGAAAGAGGTAAAACAGAACATGTGAAAAGCAAAATAAGGGTAATTACTAGTAGTGTAAGATTGTAAAAGGATAACCAAAGCAAAATAAGAGTAAGACTCATAAGTTGAGACTTTGTTTACAGTATTTGTTTCTTTGATTCTTTCAGGTAGCTGCAAAAGGTGAAAAAATTGGCCTGCAAGATTTTGTTCCCATAAGGCCGTTGGGTTGTGGAGACACTGGCAGGTAGCTGTTGAGTTAGTTTACTTTAGTGATGAACTTGCATTTCCTAATTGTGTAATAGAAATAGCTTTTTTGCCCATTGGTATCACACCTTGCCTAAGTGGTTTTAGCTTTCCTATACTGGACAAGACAGAATTCATATTTCAGATTTCAGAACCTTTTTTAATATAATTACCTCATGAAGATTATTCTTGACCTATGTTTGTCTTGGCAGCCTATGAAGTATGATTCCCCTCTAAAATTTTCTGTTCAATAAGCTCCTTTACTCACTCCTTTATTTTTTTTTTTGTAGTCCAAACGTTCTTCATGTACTATATGTTGATCAACTTTTGCCCTACAACCATCCTAAATTAACTTTTCATTGTCCACTCTAACAATTTGTCTGTTTCTACATGTTGGAAGCCTAAAGTAATTGTTTAGTTAAAGGAGGCACATTCATGTTTGAAAAGGTCCTTCACATAAACATGCACCCACCGTAACGCCTACTACATGAGCCAACTCTCCCAAAAGCTTAAGTTGTAGGTTGAAAGCATATGATTTCACATAGGAGCCTTTTAGACAAAAAATCATAGACACTGCACATGCATCATAATCCTCTGATACTGATTATCAAGCAATATATTTTTATGATAATGTCTCCAAAGAGTTATTTCTAATTACACCAACTAGGCAGTAAATAAATAAAGTTAATTTTATTTTATGCATAGGAATGGAAAAAGCAACATCATGAGTTTACTGTCAACAGATTTCATTAAAAATTACAATACCTATATTCCCACCAGTAGTTTATGCATTATTTGAATTGTTTGTTTTAGTTTATGAATTTTTTCTATTTAAGCGTTTTTACTTTCTTGTGATTGTTTGTGTTTTGCTAAAATTGTTCAGTATTTCTATGCCTTATTTTTGGTGCTGCCTAAATCAAAATAAATGATGTTATGTATGTCATTCATCTATGTTCCTTTTTCTTTTTTGCTAAAATACACAGAACATGAACTACATTCCTTCCAATCGTCGTTGGATGTACGATAGATGTTATAGTGGTAGGGGCGGTTTGAAACAAGCTTTTGTTGAAGGGGTTGATGAGTTTGTAACCAAGGCTTGCCAACAAGATAGTTATCACAATGATGGGGGAATAAGATGTCCTTGCGAAAAATGCGAATCTACTAGGATTTTACAGGATAGAGTTGTCAAAGTTCATCTATACAAGAATGGGTTCAAGCCTAACTATTGGATTTGGACTGATCATGGTGAAGACGTGTCGCATGTGTATATAAATGATGACAACAGTTACATGGATGCATCAAATAGCACCACAAATACTGAGCAAGTTGAACAATTTTTGTTAATGCAAGATATGGTGTGCGATGCTCTGAGACAGCCAGAGACATTTGAACTTCCAAACTCATTTACTATGGAAGAGCCTCCAAATGATGATTCACAAAGATTTTACAAGTTGTTGGTGGACGCAAATAGGCCGTTGTACCAAGGGGCATCTGACTCTAAATTGTCAATATCTGCTAGGCTGTTAGCTTGCAAGTCCAATTGGAATGTGCCTGACCAATGCTTAGAATTTATCTCAAAAATGCTTTTGGATGTCACACCTGTAAAAGATAACTTGCCAAAAAACTTCTATGATGCCAAGAGGTTAGTATCCAAGTTGGGATTGGAGGCAAAGAGGATTGATTGTTGTGTGGATGGTTGCATGTTGTATTATAACAATGATGGAGCATTAACTGAATGCAAGTTTTGTAACAAACCTAGGTATCGTGCTAATGATTGTGGAAAAGGTAATAAAAAACCAGTTCCACTTAAGGCAATGTTCTATTTGCCTATAATACCAAGGTTGCAAAGAATGTTTGCATCAATGAAAACTGCCGGATATATGACATGGCACCATGACAATAGAAGAAGTTCAGGCATCTTACGGCATCCGTCTGATGGTGAGGCTTGGAAGCACTTTGATCGGGTTCATACCGACTTTGCTATAGATCCTCGGAATGTCCGACTTGGTTTATGCTCAGATGGCTTTAACCCATATATTCAAGCATCATCTTCACCATATTCTTGTTGGCCAATAGTTGTAACCCCCTACAATCTTCCTCCAGAATTGTGTATGACTAAGCCATATATGTTTTTGACTTGTGTCGTACCAGGCCCATTTAATCCAGCGGTTGGTATTGATGTTTATTTACAACCTCTCATTGATGATTTGAACAAATTGTGGGATGGAGTTATGACTTACGATGTTTCAAGAAGGCAAAATTTCATAATGAAAGCAGCTTTGATGTGGACTATTAATGATTTCCCTGCATATGGCATGTTGTCTGGTTGGGGCACACATGGTAGATTGGCATGTCCGTATTGCATGGAGGACACGAAGGCCTTCCAGTTGGCAAATGGGGGAAAAACATCTTGGTTTGAACTGTCATCGTAGGTTTTTACCACATGATCATGCATTTAGAAGGAACAAAAATGCCTTCAAGAAAGGTTTCATAGAAACAGATGACCCACCGCCAATTTTGACACCAAGACAAGTTTGGCGTAGGGTTAGGGATTTGCCAAAATTCACTGATATCGGTGTGCCTCCAACATTAGAAGGATATGGGGAATGGCATCATTGGACAAAAAAAAGCATATTTTGGGAACTTCCCTATTGGAAAGATAATTTGTTAAGGCACAATCTTGATGTTATGCACATAGAGAAAAATTTCTTTGACAACATATTCAACACTATCATGAATGTTAATGGTAAGACAAAAGACAATGACAAAGCAAGGATGGACTTAGCTTTGTACTGTAGGCGGAGAGACTTAGAGCTCACGACAACGGCTAACGGGAAGTTGTTAAAGCCAAAAGCAAATTACACATTAACTGTAGCCGAAACCAAGGTAGTATGTCAATGGATAAAAGATCTAAGAATGCCAGATGGTTATTGTTCTAACTTGGCAAGATGTGCCAATGTTGCTAAGGGAACCATGCATGGGATGAAAAGTCATGATTGTCATGTGTTCATGGAGTGTTTACTTCCCATTGCTTTTAGCTCATTGCCACCGCATGTGTTAAATCCAATTATTGAAATAAGTCATTTTTTCAAAGATTTGTGTTGTTCCACTTTGATGGAGGATGACCTGCATAGAATGGAAAAAAATATTCCATTGATTTTGTGCAAGTTGGAAAGAATATTCCCACCAGGGTTTTTTGATTCAATGGAACATTTGCCTATTCATCTAGCATATGAAGCTAGACTTGGTGGTCCAGTGCATTATAGATGGATGTATCCATTTGAAAGGTAATTTACGCCATTCGTTTGCGTATTGAAAAATATGATCAATTCTTGTAACAATCATAAATCCTTACATTTTATGCTTATGTTGTAGATTCATGGGCGATTCTAAAAGAGGAGTAAAAAATAAGGCTAGGGTTGAAGGATCTATTTGTGCGTCATACTTACATCGTGAGACAACCCATTTTTGTGCACATTATTTCAACAACTTTATGTTGGCGCCACGCAACATTAGAAACCCATATGCAATTGATAGTCAAAGTCGTCCACCAATGTTATCAGTTTTTGACCACCATGGTCGCCCATCAGGGAAAGAGTTAATTCACTGGTTAACTGATGAAGAAAAAGACTCAGCCCATGTTCATGTATTGATTAACTGTGCAGAAGTTAAGCCATACCTTGAGTAAGTTGGTTAATACTGCAGCCTATGGGTGTTACAAATTATTATTGTAAATTGCAATAATAATGTTCATGACTAACACATGTTTGATTGGACAGTTTATTCTTGCAATCGCAACAATTAAATGTAACAAATGGCTACACTAGTAATGTACATGCAGAATTTCCAAGTTGGTTTCAGCAACAAGTATGTATGTTAGACAAGTTTAGTTTTTTTTGTTTTTCCTATTATAAGCATAAGTTCTAATTATTGTGATTGTTCGTAGGTTCATAATTCAACAGTAAATGTGACAAACCAACACTTAAGAGATTTATCATATGGTCCCATGAGTTACGTTAAACAATGGCATACATACTTTGTGAATGGATACAAATTTCATACTCAAGCATGGACTGAGGGAAAGAAAACAATTAATAGTGGTGTTTACGTTAAGGGCCTTACAGAAGGAGGAGCAGATGATTTTTATGGGGTCATTAAACACATTTATGAGCTTGAGTATAACAGTACAACCTATGATAAGCGGGTAGTTTTATTTTATTGTGAATGGTTTGATCCATCTAATAGAGGGACAAGAGTGGATCCAAAATATGGAACTGTTGAAATTCGGATGGACAAAAAATATAATCAATATGACCCATTCATAAGTGCACATAATGTAAGGCAAGTGTATTATGTGTCCTATCCAGCCATAAGAAGAGACAAGCGTGGTTGGTGTGTTGCAATTAAAACAAAGCCAAGGGGTTACATAGAATCCAATGATGTTGCGAATGAAGTGCCTTACCAAGTAGATGAAATGTCACATGTCAATGAAGTTATTGAAGTGGAAAATATTTCAGGATTGCAAGATTTAACAGGTGAAGTTGAAGAAGTGGACACTGTCGAGCCCGAGCTCAACATAGATGAAGGGCCATCAAATAATTTTAATGCAGAACATAATACTATCCCACTTGACAACGAAGGGGATTTAGAAGATGACTTTGAGGTTTACAATTCTGAAGAGGATAATGAATGATATGTACTTTAATGTCGATACTTGTTTGATTATACCAATTATGAGTCTATATAGCTTGTAGTATGATCATGTGGACTATTAATGTTTCTTAATGCATTGTGTACAATAGACTAATTCTTATGCAGAAACATGTATTCGTGTATTTAGTGTGTTCATTTGCTTTCAATAGAAAATTCATGGTTGTTGATACATTTATTGGATTATAATTCAGCTGTTGTATTTTTCTTACTATAACTTTTGTAATGAATTTGTATAGAAACAAAACATAATTGAAGACTATATGGATGCTAAAAGAGTTGAAGACTCTTTATATTCAATGATTGTTGAAGACTCTATGGATGATGACATAGTTGATGAGTCCTTTGCTTTACAAGACTGTATGCATGCTGAGCGAGTTGAAGACTCTTTAGATTTAGAGGATGAAATGGATGGTCATTATGTTGCAGACTCTTTAGATTTAGAAGAAAATTCATGTATTGAGAGAGTTGAAGACTCAATAGACTTAGAGGACTCTATAGATGTTGTCACAGTTGAAGACTCATTTGGTTTAGAAATAGTTCAAGACTCAATAGATTTAGAGGACTGTATGGATGAGGAGACCGTTAAAGAATTAGAGTGCATTGTGGATGCTGAGAGACTTGAAGACTCATTAGGGTTAGATGACCATATAGATGGAAAACCTTATATTCAACCTTTGTTTATTAGATCCGAGAGGCATCTTTTGGAACGTAAAAAAGTAGTTAGAGACATGTTACAAATTTATCTTCCAGATTTTCAACATTGTATCGGTGTTGAAACAGTTGAAGACTCTTTAGAGATAGAAGACTTGACAGATGAAAAAGCTAATAATGAACCTATGTTAGTAAAATCAGAGACAGAAGAATGGGAAGTTCCGGAGGCTGAGAGAGTTGAAGACTCTTTAGACTTACAAGATTGTATGGATGGTAACACAGTTGAAGACTATTTAGGGTTACAAGACCATATCAATGGAAAACCTTATACTGAACCTTTGTTTGTTACATCAGAGAGGCATGTTTTGGAGCGTCAACAAGTAGTTAGAGACATGTTAAAAATCTATCTTCCAGATTTCCAACATTGTATCGCTTATGACAGAGTTGAAGACTCTTTAGACACATGATTTTATTTTATGTTCCAAATTTATGAATGTATGGTTTTTTTGCTGTATATGACTCAACTAGATTTAGGTGACTTTATTTTGTTGGTAAAACATTGTATTATGTGAGTTAGCTGATTTTTATGAAATTGACACTATTTGAATGTTTATTTATTGTTAAATTATTTGTGTATATATATAGAAATGTCATCAGGTGGTGCTGATCCTCCCCGACCCCCGTCGGCATCAAATAGTGGGAAAAAAGGCAACTAGGAGGAAAAGAGCATATGTTGTTAAAGTAAAACCATCTAGAGTAAGTCTCCCATCAAGTACCTCATCTCCTTCTACTGTATCTATGCCAAATAGAGATGCAGATGTTGTACCTCCACCATTTGAACCGTCTCTAGTGCCGACATCCACACCAATCCCGGGGCCTACATCCACACCATTCCTGATGCCTACATCCACACCATTCCCGATGTCTACATCCACACCATCCCCATCCATGCCTGTAGGCAACATGGGTACTGATGAAACCAGTGTTAATTTGGCCATGGAAGACCCTCCCCTCAATGATCGTCCAACAATTACACTGATAAATGGAGCGTAAGTATTTACAAATTACATTATAATTGGTTTCCCTCATTATTGAATACAATGGTAGTCATTTTTGATTATGATGTTTGTGTATTAAGGTTTCATCCATCTAAGGTTGCGGCAAAGGCTATCACATTATCCATTAGACAACAATTTCATAATTCATGGCCAACATGGGGAGCAATTCCAAAGGAACAGCAGGATCTTTTTTTCCAGCGTTTTAAGGTAACTTATTGACATATTAATGAATTACTTCAATGGCTAAAATGGAAACATTATGATACCTTCAAATTTTATTTATGTATATTGAAAAATGTCTTAAACATACCTTGAACCAAAAGGAAATATTCAATTGTGTGGAATATTTGTTGCGTTACAATCATATTACATCTTCGAATTACTCTTTGCCAATCTGATTATGTTTTATTTGATTTTGTCAAACTTTAGAGACAATTGGTATGGAGACCTGAGGAAGAGGATGAAATAAAAAAAACTTTTAACTCAAAAGCTTCTCATAGACTTTCTGAGATGTTTAGGGATGCCCGAAATGAAAATAAAAGGCCATATTGGATTGGAGATCGTGTGTGGAACGATCTGTTATCACATTGGAATGCACCTGAGTATCGGTCCAGGTGTCTTCAGGCAAAAAAAAATCGGGGATCTGAAAAGGGTGGGTGTATGCACACTGGTGGTTCCATTTCCTTGCAGGATCACGCCATTCGTTTGGTAAGATAATGTGTACAAATCTATGCCACATTTTTCTACTCTATATATGAAAACTCAATAACAATTTTATTTTGTTACTTCCAACATAGTCTAAGGAGCTTGGTCGATCTGCATATGTTGATGAAATTTTTCAACAAACTCATTTAAGGAAGGATACTGGTGAATTTGTGGATGATAGATCTAGGCAGACACATGTGAGACCTCTGCCATGCATCTATTCTTGTTTTTTTAGAGTTATACATTTTTTTTAATGATAACTGTTTATCCATCACAGGAAAAGTTTGAGGCTAGACTATCTCAAGCTAAGTCTGATGCGGCCTCAAGTGTTGGTGAATCAGAAATGAGTCCTTTAGACCCTACTGAGGAACAAAGACTTAGGACTCAATGTTGGGTTACTGCTGCGGGACCCTCATATAAGGGACGTCTTTATGGTACTGGAGACCTTGCACGTAGTTATACAACAGCAAATAAGACGTCCATGCAACATATGCAACCATCTTCCAGTCAAGCAATTGATTCAGCGGAAGTTATTCGACTAAGGGACGAGCTTCGTCAATCGAAGGAGGAGATGCGTGTCTTCCAGTCAGTTGTATTACAGTTTCTACCCCCTGAAGCGATGAAAATTATTGAACAGCATAAACAACCTCAACAACCGGTGTCCGACACGCAACAGCCTGAGCAGCCACAACACAATGCCCAAACACATGACCAACAGCAACAGCAACATACTGATCAACAACTTCAGCAGGAGCAACAACAAAATGACCAACAACATGACCACCAGAGGGACTACAGCAATGACTACTTTGATTACTGACATTTGATGTTTTTATGTGTTGTTTACTCTTGAATTTTATGCTTAGTATAGACTTATAAGATATTGTGCTTTTATGCGTTTTTAATGTTGTCTTTATGCTTAGTATGGACTTATAAGACACTGTGCTTTTATGAGTTGTTTACTTTGAAGTTTATGCTTAGTATGGACTTATAAGTTTTAAAGCTAATTTATGATTTGTTTACTTCTTGATTAGTCAAGTTGTTTGAGATTATTGGTATTTAATATTTCATCAATTGAATGCATGTTACCCATGTGAAGATGATAGCAAAT
Organism: Glycine latifolia; assembly: GCA_013407115.1. NCBI lineage: Eukaryota > Viridiplantae > Streptophyta > Magnoliopsida > Fabales > Fabaceae > Glycine > Glycine latifolia. The sequence continues at coordinate 3,587,310 of CM023942.1, forward strand.
ATTTACTGATACATTGATGAATAAAAAACAGGTTAAAAAACTGGATCATAAATATTTAAAAATGAACTTTTTTAAAAAAAAAGGCATTTCCGACGGATTTTTCCGTCGCTAATGGCCCACAGGTTGTTTCCGACAGATTTGTTCCGTCGCAAAATGTTCCTAAAGGTGCTGTAAGCCATCAAATTTCCGACGGATTTTTCCGTCGCAAAATATCCCATGGACGCTTTCCGACGGATATTATCCGTCGGAATATTTCCCATGGATGGTTTCCGATGGATATTTCCGTCGGTAATTACCGACGGACTACAATCCGTCGAATGCCTTTCCTACGCCCCTTTTACAGACCGTTTTCTGTCCGTCGGAAATCCGTCGGAAATATGCTGTTACCGACGGATTTATGCAGTTTGCGACGGAATTTGTCCGTCGGAAATCTCGATTTTTTTTGTAGTGTTAGGTTAAATCATAAACTTCCCATACCTAGGCCTTTTCTTGGATTCTTGAAAGCTTTTCCCTTCCTTCCTTGCTTTCCACGTGAAGTCTTCTAGGGTGTGGTCCTAATCTTTTGCTTTTTGTGTAAGTGAAAGTGGAAAATGATGGGAGATGGCTTAAGTGAATGGCTTGCACGGTTTTTAGCTCTTAAAGGGTGACCAAAATTTCTAAATTCCAAGCCTTTTTATAGGTAGTAAATATTGGTTTTTTTTTTTTTTTACATGAAATCCAAGGCTAATTATGGCTAACTTTCATGGTGTTTCATTCTTATTGGCCTTGGTTTTCTATTCTTCCAAGTGGCTTCATTCTCCACCTAGTCTTTTTACTTCTCCCTTGGCCATTTTACATGTGGAAAGGAAGATTAGATTTAGTGATAAAATATCTTGGAAGTCATTAATGGCTAGCTTTATTCTTGGTGGATTTTTATTGGCTAGTTGATTTCCACCCTCCAAGTGTCCTTGTTCATGAAAATTCCACACTTCTCTTCTTCTTTCCTTGGAGCACGTTGAAATCAAAGCTTGTGGGGGCTTGGTTTTTGCTTGCAAAACCGTGGAAGGCTAAGGAAAGCTAGGAAACATGTTCATTTGCCTTACTTTAAGTCATTATCATGTAATTACCCAATTCTTAATCCTATTGGTTATTAATTTTTCATTTTCCCAAATGTCTAAACTTCTATATTTTTCCTCTTAATCCAAGTTAAGAGTTTGGTAATTTTGTAGAAAATGTTGTCTTATTTCATATTATGTAAAAACTTGTAGTTTAAGACACCTTAAACTTCATTTACCCTAAATGGCTTTTATCTCATTTCCTATTGGTCCTTGTGGCCTTCTATTGTTTAAATTATAAACCTAACTTATTTAAGAAATCCATTTATTCCATAATTAAGAGAAAACTCCAAAGATCATGATAATCATTTTCCTACAATTTTCTAATGTCCATAATGGCCTTAAAATGGATTTTCCTCAAACTTTTCTAAAAATTTCTAGAAATTTTATTTTATGATTTCTCATCATATACTAACTTAATATTGTCTCCTCTAAAGATATTCCATCCATTTTATAGGTTCTACCAAATTTTCTGGGTCATCTGGCCAATTTTTGCTTACAAGGGTATTTTGGTAATTTCACCTTTCTAGGGGCATAATGGTAATATTCCTAATTGTCCAAGAGTATTTAGGTCATTTTATCCCAAAATATCTTACTAAAATATCTAGGACCTATTGGTCATTTCTATAAATGTCTAAGGGTAAAATGGTCATTTTTGCTCTAGGGGCATTTTGGTCATTTCCAAAATTATGCAGGGGCATTTCTGTAATTATGACCCCAAGGGTATTTTTGTAATTCCCATTTTATAGAAATGTGTTATCACTATTTATTCTGTCCATATTTCTAATTCCCTCCTACAGTTTTCTTTAAACATGCATTATTACTGACGAGTTCGAAATACTATACTAACTACGGAATTAATATACAGATAATTATTTGGGGTGTTACAATATGCATAACTTCTTCTGATGGTTAATCCTAGCCAATAATGGTTTAAATTATTCTAAAAATAAAATGGAGAAAGCTCTGAAAGTTATTCTTACCCCAACGTCAATTTGTTTGACCATATCAAACTTTTGTGTTGTTCCATGTAGTAATGTGAAAACAAAAAAAAATTGTCAAAAACTGAAATATCTAATATCTCTTCATTGAGCCACACTAATTTTTGTAATTCCCAATTTCCCAATTAACAGTCTAGAATTAGAGAAACAAATGTTGTTGTGCCACTAGATGACTAATTGATGGAAAATAGGTGGCAAAGATGATGAACTCTACCTATTAATAAGGATTACTAACCAGTACCAAATAAGTAGCAAGTTAAGAAGCAACACCAATTTCATAATGACAATACACTATTCACTTTCAAGAATCAGAATCCCATAACAATAATCAAAGCAAAAACTGGTCAATAATGAGAAAAAGAAAAAGGTGTCTGTCAAAATCAACATTTTAATTTACTGTGTCAATGATTAAAGGTAAAGTTCAATTTCTTTATAGAAATTTTAAAAAAAAAATTACCTAATTAATTTGGAAATTAAGAAGCAACACCAATATCAGAATGTCAATACAATGTTCACTTTGACGAATCATAATATCATAACAGAATCAAAGCAACACCAATATCAGAATGACAATACAATATTCACTTTGCCGAATCACAATTTCATAAGAAAATCATAGCAAAAAAGGCCAAGAAGGACAAAATGAATAAAAAGTTCAAATGATAGCAACAATTTAGTTTATTGTGTCAATCATTTAAGGTAAAATTCATTCAAACAAAGAGTTGGTCTTTCCACTTGTCTCTTCGCTGCCTAGAAGTATCCTAAGGCCAATGTAGCATACACAAATTTAGACAAACACTACCTCTAATAAGGTTAAAGTTTATTACAACTCAGCCCACACTACCAAAAATAATAAATAAATGAAAAAATGATGAAGAACTTACAATATCTCATGTATTCAGCTGAAGCAAACGAACACTTTTTACAAGCTCCAAAACCATAACAACAAATGAAACAAAGAGAAGGACATGAGACCATATGCCAAACTCACAGATATAAATATTTTTTTATATAAAAGAATGCATCAAAAGAAATAAAGAGAAGAAGAGAGATTGAGGCAACATTGCAGAGAAGAAAACTTTTTTTTTTACAAAGAAGACGAAGAGAAGATGGGCCATCCTTTTTGCAACTCAAAGAGGGTAAGGGTTTTTGTTCTTATTTTCCCGAGAACCTCAAATGCTCTCTCTTCATCTCTCTTAAAAACAAAAAGAATGAGAACAAATGAGATTCAATGACTGAATTACCCCAATTATTGGACAAGTTGCAACAAATGAAGATAGGTAAATTAAGTAATTTTCTAGGGGATTTGTTTTCTATTTAGATAATAGGTATATAGATAGTAAAATTATTCATTCCATAAATTTTACGTTTAATACAAATTTTATCTTTGTAAATATTATATTTAGTACAATTTTTATCCCCATAAATGTTATATTTAATATATATTTTACCATCATAACTATTATATTTAATACAAATTTTAGCATCATAAATATTATATTTAATAAATACTTTAGCATCATAAATGTCATATTTATTATACATTTTAGTATCATAAATGTTATACTTAATATAAATCTTAGCATCATAAATTTTATATTTTCTATATAATATTATATTTCTCATTTTGTATATTATTATATTTAATTATTGGAAAGAAAAAAGGGTGAAGAGTTCAAACCCAACTTCCAACATTTACCAACATATACATTGGGAGGAAATACCTCGGAAAAAAGAATAAACAAATTTAAGATTTATCAAGAAACCACAAAAATTAATGAAGGTGGAAAACAAAGGAAGAAATGTAAAACCATTGCTTGCATAGGTGTGCTATTCTGGCCGACGGATCCTTCGCGGAAAAAAGTAGTATTAATTTCTTAAAGAACAAATTACACTCACATCCTTTATGATACCCATTTGTTTTTTGAAACTACAAAACACCCTAATTGTTTGTATCCTGTTACACTGTCCACCCATGTGTCCCAAACAATAATTAATCTAATTTAAAAAATGCCTCATGTGACTAGCTAGCACATGTTTTCTAAATATATTTTCCCAAAATGCCCTTACCATCTTCACTCTCTTCAGTCAAACCTATTAAAACAAAACATTTAAATAAGATTGTTGGTAGAAGCATGATGATGAAAACTCACAGTGTGGGGGCTCCAACCATCACATAGCATAAAACAAATATTGTAACCATTTTTCTAACCAAAGGAGGACTCAATTGATGCTCATGAAAACTCATTAATTCGAAGGATATATTTAATTGTTATAGATACAATGATCAACAAATGTTGATGAATTACATATATCATTGTATCTATAACAGTTACTAATGCCTTTCCCTTTTATATTTCAATTGATAAGGTTTGATAAATGTAGGATTATTGATTTTAGAATGAGGAAATAATCTTGATTCCATCTCAAAATAAATCCATGTTATTTGGATGTTTTCCTAGAAAATGAATCCATTTATTGGATCCTCAAAGGCCTATCTATTTAAGTCTACATGGTATGTGATTCAAGTAGTTAGAAATGTGATACTGATATATTGTTTTCCTCTCTTAGGGTGGTAAAAGGAACTATGGTGTGTACTTTGTTTAGCTTAGGAAGGATCATCGACGATATTGTGGAAGAAGGTTTTTGGGTGCGAGGATGATGAGAATATGGAAAAAGAAAGAAATATGAGAAGAGAAAGTAGAGAGAAATAATTTGTATGTTACAAAAAAAAATCCTTAGTTACTATCACATCTCTAGTACAAAGAAACTAAATTAAATAAATAAAAACATGACTATTTTTTTTTCTTAAAAAATAATTAATGTATTCCAACTAAAAAAATAGTGGGTGTATATATCTTGATCCTCACTTTCATTTATTTTTGTAATCTAATTGAGTTGCTCGTTAGAACCTTTAGATTACAAAAAAAAAATTAAGCATTAGGATAACATTGACAACTGATTTTAACATCAATAACTGAAACAACTTATACTTTAGCTTTAATTTAAAGTGAGTTGCTCTCTTTCAAGGAGCAAAATTCTTAGTGTGGAGCCCCTTTAAATAACAAAAGCAGTAGATCTAATAGTATCTTAGAAAGTTACACATTAAGCAATGACATATCTAGTGAAGGTTAATTTAATTTGATATATTATGTAAGATGGTTGAATTTAGTCTTCTTTATTTAAATTTTTAATTATTTGATTATTTTTATTGGAAACTATTTAATACATGATATTTATATATTTTAAGAATTTAATGAAAGGAGATTTATTTCTATATATTGTAAATGTAAAACTGTCAATAAAAAGTCATAGTCTTGTAAGACTAAGGAGTCTAGCCTTGCAATATGCATAACTTCTTCTAACGGTTAATCCTAACCAATAATGATTTAATTTATTCTCAAAAAAAAAAGTTGAAAGCTCTTAAAGTTATTCCTACCCCAAGCTTCAATTTGTTTGACCATATCAAACTTTCGTGCCATTCCCTGTAGTAATGTGATAATAAAAAATTTGACAAAAACTAAAATATCTAAGATCTCTTCATTGAGTAACATTAATTTTTGTAATTCTCACTTTTTCCCAAGAGTTTAGAATTAGAGAAATGAATGTTGTTGTGCTATTGGATGACTAATCAATGGCAAATAAGTAAAAAAGATTATCAACTCTACATGTTAATAAGGATTACCAACCATTACCATATAAGTAGCAAGTTAAGAAGCAACACCAATTTCAGAAAGAAAATACACTATTCACTTCCAAGAATCCAAATCTCATAACAATAATTAGAGCAAAAAATGGTCAATAAAGAGAAAAAGGAAAAAGGTGTGTGTGAAAAGCAAAATTGTAATTCACTATGTCAATGACACAATTAAGTAGTAAGTTAAGAAGCAATACCAATATCAGAATGACAATACAATATTCACTTTGACAAATCACAATTTCATAACAAAATCAAATTAACAAAAGGTGAAGAATGACAAAATGAATAATAAGTTCAAATGATACCAATAATTTAGTTTACTATGTCAACCATTCAGGGTAAAATTCATTCCAACAACGAGTTGGTCTTTCTACTTGTCTCTTCTCTTCCTAGAAGTACCCTAAACTCAATCTTGCACACTCAAGTTTATACAAACCCTACCTCTATTCAGGGTAAGATTCATTGAAACTTAGTCCCCCCCTCCCCTTTCGCAACAAAGATTAATCAAAGACAAAATGGTGAAGAACTTACAATATATCAAGTATCCAACTGAAGCAAACGAACCATTTATACAACCTCCAAAACCCTAATAATAGTTGAAACAAAGAGATGAAGATAAGAACATAAGCCAAACTTGTAGAGAAATTTTTTTTAAAAAAGGATGCATCAAAAGAAATGAAGAGAAGGAGAAGAGAAATTGAGGAAATATTATAGAGAAGAAGAATTTAGGTTAAGAAAATAAGACCCCATAAAAGATGAAGAGAAGATTGGACCAATTTTTTTGCAACGTTCTAAGTTCCCCTTGAGAAGGTTTTCCACTTCTTCACCCAAAAAGCCCTTTCGTGTGATTTTGTGAAGGAGATATACAAATACAGTGCGAAAGAGAAGAGAAAGGAAAATTTGTGAATGTTTGTTACTTAGAGAGAAGCAGAAAAGATGAGGTTTTTTTTTTCCTTTTATTTTGTTAACTCAAAAAGGGCAAGGGTTTTTATTCTCATTTTTTCGAGAACCTCAACTACTCTCTTTTCGTAGAGAGGATGAGGACAAATGAGATTCAATGACCGAATTACCCTAATTGGGCAGGTGTCAACAAATGAAGATAGATCAATTAAGTAATTTTACTAGGTTTATTTTTCTATTTAGATAGTAGATGTTTAGATAGTAGAAGTATGAATTCCATAAGTTTTACATTTAATATAAATTTTATCATCATAAATGTTATATTTAATACAATTTTTAACACCATAAATGTTATATTTAATACATACTTTAATATCATGAATGTTATATTTATTACTAATTTTAGCACCATAAATATTTTATTTAATAAATACTTTAGCATCATAAATGTCATAGTTATTATAAATTTTAGAATCATAAATGTTATATTCAATACAAATCCTAACATCATAAATTTATATTTTCTATATAATATTATATTTATCATTTTATGTATTATTATATTTAGTTCAACATCAACAACACCTTTAACTCAAGTTAATTGGGGTCGATGGTAGATGAACCCAATGATAGATTGGAAATAAGACAAAGAAAGAGAAGGGGAGATGTGAAGAAAATGGGGAAATAAGACAAAAGAAAGGAAAAATAAATTAAAATAAAATAAGAGTGAAAGGAAGAGGGGAGAAATGAAGGGGAAAAGAACTAAAAAAAAGGTGAAGAGTTCAAACCTTACTTCCAACATTTTATCAACATATTCTAGGTTCAAGTGAAATTGAATTCAATAATTCCTTAAGTATGGTTTGGTGATTGAGTCTTGTGGATGAGTATATATAAAGATGTGTAAGAAAAAAGTAGACATAAGATATTGATAGTTATGCAGTAAGTAATGATGTATTTAGAGTTAATTTAATTCAATATATCATGTAAATATTTCAAATTTGGTCTTAATGGTTAAGAAAACTGATAGATGCTTATTTTTTTATGATTGTTTATTGGAAGTTATTTATTACATGATATTTATAAATTTTAAGAATTTAATAAATTAAAAATATATTTATTTCTATATATTGTCAATGTAAAAATTTCAATAAAATGTCATATTAGCTAGGTTAAATTATATAAATTGTTTATGCCTTAGTGCATTGATCAACTAATATACGATTGTTTCAAATTAATCAATGATCCCAAATTCTTGAACTCTACACGATGTAGGAAGCGCCCATGGCAACGGGGCGGGGTAGGGATGGGTTTGATGCTCCCCGTCCTCATCCCTAGTTTTGAATTCCATACCCGTCCTCATCCCCGATCCTTGGCGGGGTTAATTTTTTACACTCGTCCTCGTCCCTATTCGGGTTCAGGTATCCCCATCCCATCCTCGTCCCCGATCCAAAATTCTTTTTTTAAAAAAATACAACAAATTTGATTGAATTATCATATTTGAATGTGCATAATACAAACACAATAAGTGGTTCATAATTGTACACACACAAGCTACATAGTGATGATAATGTTCTAAGTAAATACCATTGCAAATAACATACTTTGTCAACAATTGGCATTACAAACAATATTCAAAATACCAGTGCAAATAACATACTTTGCCAAGTGAATGATATTACAAGTTTATAACAAGATTCATAAAGAAATAAAATTAAAAGTCTGTAACAAATTTAGGCAATCTTTATTCTCTTTACTTGTGTAACCGTAAGTAAGGCTACATAAGTAATTTTATATATCTGTAACTTAAGCGGGGCGGGTAATAGGTACGGGAAAAAAATGGTTACCCATCCTCGTTCCCTTCCCCGAAAGTAAAATTTAAGTATTACCCATACCCGTTCCCTTGCCCATCAACTCGATTATTACCCGTCAAACTTGGGGCGGGGGCAAGTGGTTAACCGCGGGAACGGGGTTGTTTGTCATCCCTAGTTCCTGAACCCTACAAAAAAAATGAAATGCAAAAGAAAAAAGAATGTTTAAAGTCCACAAAAGATACTAAAAATTTTCCCAATCACTGAGACATAAGTCACAGGCAACAACCCTAGAAACTTGTGATTTTAGCAAGAGTACCAAATCGCTCAAATAACACAATGATAAGTAATTATTCGTCTCTACATGGACTTGTGTGATAATTGAGTAATTAAATATAGACTATGATAATTAAGTAACCAAAATTAAAGACATTTTCCTAAAAAATAAAAGAGAAAAGTAAGAGAAAATTGGTTATGGAATTTTGTTGAACACTTAGTATACGCAGAAAATTGGAGTAATTTCAATGAAAGAAATCATCAGGGTTTAACTTCATTAGACTTCCTAACATGCAATAACCACAAATTACTTTTCAATTAATTTATATTATCATCAACCGACAAATTTTATCCTAGCCTTAATCCATTAAGCAAAAGAACCTAAGTCTCTTGATTGCACTATCAATCCCTTGAATTAGTGTAATCAAGGTACTTCATTAAGAAAAAAGGTTTTAACAATGATCAATTTTCTTTACCCTATCCCTAGGGAAAAAAATGATTGGTTGTCCTCTTTAGTACGCAACTCAAAAGAATTGGCCCACTACAATTGAAATTATAGAATCTTGCAAAAGGGTGATCAAGCCAAAAGCAAGCAATAGGCATAGAAGAACAACAATATTAATACTATATTGAATAGAAATTCGGTAGAAATTTACATGGAAGAAGAACCAATTACATTAAACCCCAAGAAAGAGAAAAATTAACTACAAGACATGGAGGAAGAAGCACTTGATGGAGAACACAAATTTGCCTACATCCAAAGTCGTCAAGAACATATGTCTAGTGTCTCTTTCTCTCTCTCTCAAATGTACAAGTCTCCGAACTCTTGACTAGACTAGAAAAATCCTATTTAAAGTTATGGTCTAAATAAAGTCTAAGCCCAAAACAAAACATAATGAAAAATAAGTGGAATTTCACACAAGGGTTGTTGCATAGGTGCACGATCTTGTTGTGCGGGTACACAATTCTCAATCACTTCAAATTCTAGCATTGCACAACTTTACAGACTCCTTCATAAATTCTAGGGCAGGTGTGCAAAGCTCTAAAACTCCCAAAAAATCTTTTTTTGCCTTTGCAAAAAATCACTCTTAGGACATCTCATTTGTTTGGTTGTTACTTCCACAAAGCTCCTACAAAACAAAAACAAAAAAAAATAAACCATGATCAACCATAAAAAGTATCAACTAGTAAATTCTAGTTAAACCAAACTTTTTATTCAAACTTTACTCAAATAAACATAAACAAATTTCAAAAGCATGAGATATCAACTAGGAATATATGGCAATTATCAAACATCAATTTGGAAAGCTGTATTTATTTATATCCTTATGCAAAATAATGCTATTTTAATCAAAATTATAGTTTAATGTCATTTTCATTTCATTGCATTCCCTTGGTTCAAAGAGAAATTGTAAATTTACAGTAAAATAGTTAATCTAAAAATTGTATTATTTATTGAAACAATAATCAATATTGCAAGTCTAATATTGATTATGTAATCTTTTTATTTGTAACATTATGATCTGTAATATAAAGAAAGACATTCTTCATTCTTATATTTGAGTTTTTTTTCTCTAACATTTTTTGTTGAGAGACAAAGAACTTCAATTATCGGTCGATTTCTCTTTCGTATCAAGAACTTTTCGCAGGTACAATTTATACTCTTTGGTGCAATTCCTGAGTTTTTTTCTTTCTTTTTATAAATCTTATCATAGATTTTTCTTTAAACAAATTAATTGAAAGAAAGAGAGAACATACAATCTTATTCTAATACGAATGCATACACAAAACTAATGTATATAGGAACCTCTCTCCATTGAGAGTTCAAACCTTACTTTGCAGATTTATGGCGATTTAATCCATTATGCTAGACCCAACCTCCATTGGTACATTTAATATATTCTTGAGTAATGTAGGTTTAAATTCAATTTATTTTCATGCTTGTAGCCCAATATTTGTTACAAGCACAAGATGGTCGAATAGTAGTTTTAAAGCAATGAATCACATCCACTAAGTCAATAAATAAACCTTGATATTTTGTAAGTTAAAGAAAAATAAATAAATCAAAATAAATAGGTTAAACAAATTAAACCTTCTCATTTTAAGGGTGTGTTGGGTTGACCTAACAAACTAAAAAAGAATTGTAAAATGACATGTTGACGTTTGACTTGCCAAACAAGTAGGGGAAAAAGTTATTTAAAAACGTCAATTCATCCAACATCACAAAAAAAAAAAGAGAGTAAAAAGTAGTAAGATGCAAATCAAATCCGTTACAATTAACAACTTACATTAGGCTTTAAAAAAAACTAACATGGCGAGTCCATCCTTTGTGGGTTATACAGGACAAGTTAGAGGACAAAACCTATCCTAACATTTTTTACAATTTAACCGGGTTTACTTGTTAGGTCCACCCACTTTATGATCTCGACTATTCATATTTTTCTGTTGAATACATGCTATATGAATTCCATTGCAAAACTTCGAAAGTTTTGTGTATGAATTAGTATTAGAGTAAGATTGTCTTTTCTCCCTTTCTCACAGCTCATTAGTTTAAAGAAAAAGCTATGATAAGCTTTAGAATATACAGGGGAAAAAAAGTAAGGAATGCACAACAGAGTATAAAATGTACCTATGAAGAGTTCTTGATGAGAAAGAGGAATAGACTGAAGATTGAAATTCTCTGTCTCTCAACAATAGAGAAAACTCAAATATATAATTATATGACGGATCGGACTGATAAGAATACCTAGATTAAATAATCAATATTTGACCTGCAATATTAAATATTTTCAACAAATATGAAAATTTAAAAATTAATTATTATATTTTAAATTTGAACCTATTTCTCTTTAAAAGGATTTAAATAAATGCAGCCTTCCAAGTTGACGTTTAATGCAATGCTTTTTTATACAATATACAATTTTTTCACAAGTATGCATTTTCAGATACTAAATATAAGTACTTTTCTCACTGAGAATTCAAACCTTACTTTGCAGCTATATCGGGATTTATTAATCCATTCTACTACCCAACTCTAACTTCTATTGGTGCATTTAATATATTTTTGAGAAATGGTAGGTTTGAATTTAATTTCTTTTCATGCTTGTATCCTTAAATATATTTGTTACAGGAACAAATACAAAAACATGACAGTTTTATAAATGAAAGATGTGAGTTTCCTTACCTAAAAATTTATAACTAAAATAAAAAAAAGTAAGTTCAACGATAAGTATGAAAACACTTAAATTTGTAAAATTCATACATGCTTATTCATTTAACAAAACTTATGTTTTTTGGAAATTATTTTATTCATGGCATATAAAATTTTAGAATCTAAGGAAAAAAATATCTTTATTTCTATGTATTGTTAATGTAAAACTTTCAATCAAATATCATAATAGCAAGATTAAATTATGTAAAAAAAATTGCATTAACTGTTACGAAAATTCGAACATGTTTATCATTTTAATTATTTATTTTTAGGAAATTATTTAATACATGGCATATATATAATGTTTTTAAATATAATGAAAAGATTTTTATTTCTTTGTATTCTCAATATAAAACTTTCAGTCAAAAATTATAATTTATCAAATTATCTAAATTGTTTGAATTTAGTCTTAATAGTTAAGAAAATTCATGCATGCTTATTTAATTATTTTTAGGAAATTATTTAATACATGGTATATAATTTATTTTAGAATTTATTTAAAATATATTTACATTCTTTTGTTTTCAATATAGAACATTCAATAAAAAGTCATAACAGGTTATTTGTTAGTTAATATAAAAATTAACAAACTTATCATACATAATAGTTTGTGATTAAATAAAATTGTAATTTATTTCTTATAATGTTAGTATATAAGCTATTTTCTCTAATGAAAATGTACTGATAGTATAAATTTTACACTATTATCCAATCATAAAGTCTCATATATAATAGTTTATTAATTTTTATAATAATTACTTTCCAAATTAACTTTGAACAGTTTTTTTAATATAATTGACAGCGTAAAAATGTTTATAATAATATAGTGCATGAAATTGAATTAAATTCACAAATAAAGAAAAATTAGTAAATATACTACATATATATATATATATATATATATATATATATATATATATATATATGCAAGGGAAAAAGATAAAAGAGATAGAAATATATGGTGTAATTAAGCAATGACATGGATAGTGAATTTAATTTAATATATTATGTAAATTTTTTGTATTTAGCCTTAATGCTTGAGAAAATTCATACATGGTTATTTATTTAATTTTTTGTTTGGTTATTACCTTTAGGAAATGATTTAATACATGGTATATATAAATTTTAGAATTTAATGAAAAGAGATGTATTTCTATGCATTGCCAATTTAAAACTTTGAATCAAAATTCATAATATAGTTGGATTAAATTATGTAAGTTATTTTAATTTATTAGTCTTTTTTTAAAGTAAATTTGAATTTAATCTTGATGGTTTGGAAAATTTATAAATGCTTATTTATTTTATTTTTTATGAAATTATTTAACATGGGATAAATATTTTTTAAAAAAAATATTGAAAAGACATTTATTTATGTATCTTATCAATGTAAAACTTTCAATCGAAAATCATAATAGATTTGTTGTTAATTAGTATCAAAGTCAACCAATTTAACATACATAACATTTTGTAATTGAACAAAAGTATAATTATTTCTATATTGTCTTTGTGTGGACTCTTTTTCTCTAATGAAAATGTAATGATAGTATTTTTTATTTCACACTATTATCTAATCAAAGATTCTCATCTATAATAAGTTTATTCACAATGTAAAATAAATTCTCAGTTAAACCTCAAAAAAGCATATTGTGCTTAAATCCCAAAAACATATAGCGCTTAAGCTCAAAAAATATCGTTCTTAAGCCTCCAAATATCTCGTGCTTAAGCCTGGGTGAAACCATTCTTAAGTCCCGAAATGCTTAAGTCCAGTTTTACCGCGCTTAATTGAGTTTAGTAGTAACATTCTGTTCTAATGTGACTTTTGGTTCCCGAATCCTCCCCAATCATCCCAAAACATCAATTTTGGTTTAAAAGTGCTTTAATACAATCCACAAGTCATATTTACGCATTTACACAATCATAGGACTCAAAGAAAGTTTAAGTTCCCCTTACCTTTGGGTCTTCAGGTTTAGGCTCTTGAGAAGAGGAGAGAAAGGGGAAACCTCAACTTTAGCAACACCGCCTCACCAAACCCATGAAAACATGATCAAAACCAACACAAATGAGGATTTGCACATATACCCATTGTGGGTCAACACAAGGAGAAAAAAGAAAGAGGAGAGAAAAAAGAGCTCACCATCTAACAATAAAGTCGCAAGGAAGAGGGAAGAACACTTGTCTTGAAGGGAGGCAAGGTCCCATTTGTGAGAGGGCTTCTTGTGGTTAGAGGAAAACATGAGAGAATTTTGGGGATTTTAAAGAAGAGGTGAAAAAGGACTTTAGATTTCATGAGGGAAAACGATGAAAATGACTCATTTGTTCCAAGGGATGCTAATAAAAAGGGTAAGGAAAAGAAAATGGACTCTCCTCACTAAAACCCTGGCCCAAACCAAAGCTCCACACAACTACACTCATCTCTTATAACAACATACAAAATCGATCATCCACTTAATTTACATTTTTCAACAACATAAAACAAATTTAATTACTCTTGAAATTTAAACTCCAACCTGTCATTTTACAACATTTTTTGTTTGTTTGTTAGGTCAACCCCAACCCACCCTTAAAATGGGGAGGTTTAATCTGTATAACCCATTTATTTTGATTTATTTATTTTTCTTCAACTTGAAAAATAATCAAGATTTATTTATTTTAACTTTGTAAAAGTAATTCAATGCTTTGAAACTATTGTTTGACCATTTGGTGCTTGTAACAAATATAGTTAAGCCTACAAACATGAAAATAAATTAAATTTAAACCTGTCATTTCTCAAGAATATGTTAAATGCACCAATAGATATTGGGTCTAGCAAAATGGATTAAACCCCCATGAACTTGCAAAGTAAGGTTTGAATTCTCAATAAAGAGAGGTGCATATAACAATGCTTCAAATATGATTGTCTTTGAAAAAAAAATACTTGTGAAAAAAAAATCAGTATAGTGTATAAATATAACATCAAGTTGGAAAGTTGTATTTATTTAAATCCCTATCCAAAATAATACTATTTTAAACAAACTTACAGCTCAATGTCATTTACATTTCATTGCATTATTTCCATTCAAAGAGAAACAGTTGTAAATTTAAATTAAAATAAAATAATTAAATTTAAAATTTTAATATTTATTAAAAACATAAGTAATACTGCAGGTCTAATATTGAATATGTAAAATCTATATTCTTATAAGTATAATCTGTCCTATAAAGGAAGAGGTTCTTCATTCTTATATATTTGAGTATTCTCTAACATTTTTTTTTAGAGACAAAGAACTTCATTCATCACACGATTTCTCTGTCATATCAAGAACTGTTCACAGGTACATTTTATACTCTTTGGTGTATTCCATTTTTTTTTATATAAAACTTAGCATAGATTTTTCTTTAAACTAATGATTTGAGAGAAACGCAGAAAAAAAAAATTATTCTATAATTCATACACAACTTTAAAAGTTTTGCAATGAGATTCATATAGCACTTATTGACTAAAAATATGAATTGTAAGATGGTAAAGCGGGTTAGACCTAACAAATTAACTCGCTTAACTCGTAAAAAATGGAATTTTAGGTTTTGTCCACTAACTCTCGAGCCCACAAAGGGTGGACTCATCGTGTGAGCTTTTATTTTTCTGATTTAAAGTCAAATATTAATTGTTACTTGTAACGATTTGATTTGCATCTTACTACTTTTTTTACTTTTTTATGATGTTGGATGAATTGACATTTTTTTAATACTTTTTATTTTTATTTTTCTCTTTTTCGGCAGTTCAATCATCAACCTGCATTTTGCAACTCTTTTTAGTTTGTTAGTTAAACCCCAACACACCCTTAAAATGGAGAGGATTAATCCATTTAACCCATTTATTTTGGTTTATTTATTTTTGTTTAGCTTGGAAAATGATCTTGTTTATTTTGACTTTGTGGAAGTGATTCAAATGCTTTGAAACTACTGTTTGGCCATCTGGTGCTTGTAACAAATATAGTTAAGGCTACAAGCATGAAAATAAATTAAATTTAAATCTATAATTACTCAAGGATATATTAAATGCATAAATTTGGAAGGTTGCATTTATTTAAATCCCTCTGCAAAAATAATGCTATTTTAATCAAATTTACAGTTAAATCTCATTTTCATTTAATTGCATTCTTTACCCTCAAAGAGAAATAGTTGGAAATTTACAATAAAACAATTCAATTTTAAATCTTAGTATTTATTGAAAAATAATGAATATTGCAGTCAAATATTGATTTTGTAATCTCTATATTATTATCAGTGTGATCTATCATATAGAAAGAGGTTCTTCATTCTTATATATTTGATTTTTTTCTAACATTTGTTTTTGTTGAGAGACAAATAACTTCAATCATTAGCTAATTTCTCTTTAGTATCATGAACTATTAGCTATTATATTTTATTCTCTTTTGTGCATTCTTTAGATTTTTTTATTTATGAAACTTATCATAGACTTTTCTTAAAATAATTAGTTGAGAGAAAGGAGAGAATACAATCTAATTCTAATACTACTTCATATCCAAAACTTTTAAAGTTTTGAGTGTGAATTAGCATTAAAATAATTTTTTTTTCTCTTTTAACCTTTTTCTCTCAACTACTTATTGTAAAGAAAAGTCTATGATATGTTTATTAAAAACAAAGAAAAATATAAGGAATGCATACAAAAGATAATAAAACATAACAGCTAAGAGTTCATGACATGAAAGAGAAATCGACTGATGATTGAAATTCTGTCTCTTAACAAAAAAAAAAATGTTAGATAAAACTCCAATATAATATATAGGAATGAAGAACTTTTTCTATATTATCACACTGATAAGAATATAGAGATTACAAAATCAATATTTGACCAGCAGTATTCATTATTTTTTTAATAAATATTAAAATTTAATTAAAATTAATTATTGTATTGTAAATTTGCACTTATTTCTTTGAGTGGAAAGAGTGCAATAAAATACGAATGACATTTAACTGTAATTTTGATTAAAATAGCATTATTTTGTAGAGGGATTTAAATAAATGCAGTCTTCTAAATTGATGTTTAATATAATAATGCTTTTTTTATACAATATACTGATTTTTTCACAAATATTTTCCTTTAAACACAATCTTATTTGAGATACTGTGGGATATTAAATATAGGCACTAGGCACCTCTCTTCATTTAGAATTCAAACCATATTTTACAATTTTGTGGGAATTTAATCCATTCTGCTAAACTAGACCCAACCTTCGTTGGTGTATTTAATATATTCTTGAGTAATGGTATGTTTAAATTTAATTTATTTTCATGCTTGTAGGATTAACTATATTTGTTACAAGCATCAAATGGCCAAACAATACTTTCAAAGCATTGAATCAATTCTACAAAGTTAAAATAAATAAATATTGACCATTTTCCAAGTTGAAGAAAAATAAATGGGTTAAACAGATTAAACCTCCCCATTTTAAGGGTGGGATGGGGTTGTCCTAATAATTAAACAAAAAGTTGTAAAATGACAAGTTGGGGATTAACCTCCTAAAAAAGTGGAAAAAAAATAAACAATAAAAAATTATTAAAAAATGTCAATTCATCCAACATCACAAAAAGTATATATAAAAGTACTCAGATGCAAATCAAATCCATCACAAGTAACAATACATTAGGTTTTAAAAAAAATCTAACATCACGAATCCATCCTTTATCAGTTATACAAGACGAGTTCATGGACATAACCTACCCTGTCATTTTTTACGAGTTAAGCTGTTAAGCTATTTGGTCCAACCTGCTTTATCATCTCTACTATTCATATATTTTCCTAGCCAACAAGTGTTATATGAATTCCATTCCAAAACTTGTAATGTTTCTTGTGTATGAATTAGCATTAGAATAAGGTTGTCTTTTCTCCCTGGACTTTGCCTAAGGGACTTCATAGTTCTATCAGCTCCTCATCGGAAGGGCACCATCTTCGACGGCCATTAATGTTTCTCCGTCATCGTGGGTGACACTCCTTCATCGATTCCGAGGGAATGGATATAACATGGGAGAGTAAATAAGCAAAGTGTTGATGATGAGAACACACATATATATTATTAAATTATTTTAATTTAGTCTTAATGGTCAAGAAAATTCATACATGCTTATTTATTTATTTTTTGTATTTGGTTATCATTTTTTGGAAATTATTTAATACATGGTATATATAAAATTCATACAAAGTGGTTATTTATTTAATTTTTGCACTTGGTTATTATTTTTGTAAATGGTATATATAAAGTTTTAGAATTTGATGAAAAGAGATGTATTTCTATGAATTGTCAATGGAAAACTTTCAATCAAAAATCATAATATATCTGGATTAAATTATGTAAATTATTTGAATTTAATCTTAATAGTTAGGAAAATTAAGGCTTATTTTTTAAATTTTTATTTGATTTTTATTTTTAGGAAATTATTTAAACATGGTATAAATAGTTTTTTAAAATTTATTGGAAATATATTTTTTTTCTATATCTTATCAATGTAAAAATTTCAACAAAAAATCAAAAAGTAGGTTTGTTGTTAGATAGTATCAAAGTAAAAAAAAAAAACTTAACATACATGACATTTTATAATTAAATGAAAATGTAATTATTTTTAAACTGTCTTTGAATAGACTTTTTCTCTAATGAAAATGTAATGGTAGTATAATTGTTTTTTTTTATTTTACACTAATTTTCTAATCAGAGATTGTCAACTATAATAAATTTATTCATAATCTAAAAAAAAAATTTATTTTTATAATAATTACTTTAAAAAATATATTTGGAATGTTTTATTATACTTTAAAAATGTTTATATTAACATAATGCATGAAAGTTAAACTAAACAATTTATTTAACCGTGTGACTTTTTTAACTATTACTATTTTTAAGGTATGAATCAAGATGTTTTTTTACTATGAAAGTTTTTCCTTAATTTGTATTTAGTTTGTCAAAGTGAGAATAAATTAAAACGGTAAAAATATTTTTGAAAAGGAAATTTTATACTCAACAAAACCGTAGGAATGATTATTTAACTTGGGCTATAGTTAAAAACATTCTTAATTTATAAAATTGTCTTTATCATAATTGTATATGTCTCTCTAAATTTTAAAAAATGGTTTTAATACATATATATATATATATATATTATCATTTTATTATTATATTTAACTTTTACTTATATTTCTCATTATTATTTTAGCCCTTTATATATTAAAGCACAAAATATTTACGTAATATTTTTCAATTTTATTATTTTACGAATTTAAATATTTACTTATTATTATTATTATTATTATTATTACTGAATAATGAATGCATTAGTATTATTCATATTTAATTATTTTGTTTAATCACAAATTTTTAATGCCTTTTTCTCTCATTTTTTATTTTTCTTTTTTCCTTTTATAGTTTTGTTCTATCTTTTATTGAAAAAATTACTTACTAATATAAAGAAGTTTTTGTTCTATCTATTATTGAAAAATATTAATTTTTTAAACAAATCTCCATCTTGATTGAGTTTTATCATATTTGGATAAACCTGTGAGGAATCTATCACATTTTTTTATAATTTAAATTAATAATGTATTTTTAAATATTAATTTCATATTTGCATCTCAAAGAAAATAGTTTTCATGACAAAAAATATCATATAATATTAATATATATATATATATATATATTATTAATATAATAACATTTAGTTTTATTTCTTTTATAATTTGAGTTTTTATTTATTTTTTATTTTGTTAAAAAATATTTTAAATCCTTTTTAAAAGAATATTTTTAATCTATTATCATCCATCTAATACATGTTTATGTCAAGGTGAGTTCAAATTCATTTAATATGGACTTATAAAGGTAATACATAAAAAAAAAAACTAACAATCAGCATGATAATATATTTTAATCACATGTCACATTTCAATTTGAATAAAAAAGAGAGGTATGAAATAAAATAATAACTTCAAATAATATAAAAAAAATTATTATACAACTACATTTTTTTATTTAGGTTCCTTTTAACTATGAGTCATATATCGTTACACCTTCATACAGATCCGACACTAACTCTATGCACATAGTTGAAAATGTTTCTAGTCATATTTTATATGTTGGGACACATGGAATTTGAGTGAAGATGAATATGTTTTGTAAGGATACAATGTGCTCAAATTATAAATGATGTCTCTTTTTTAGTTTTTTTTTTTTAGATTCATTATTATCAAAAAATGTTATATTTGACTAAATTTTTTGAAATGATTTTAAATATATAAATCTTGATTATCAATTTAAATATTTCATAAATGAAGTTCACACATATACATGTGTGTGGAATATAATTTTTTACATCATGTGTAAGTCAAAACATATTCATTGAATCTTATGGCTTAATTTTTTTAATTAAAAATAAAAAAATTAAGTTTAAGTAAGTCATGTGACATTTTTTGCTTGTCCATTCAAGATTTCAGAACTTCTTTCCCTTCAGATCCGTAATGCCGGATAAAACTAATTGTGCAAAGTTGATAAAAGTTTCCATCACCCGCAAGTTGTAAACATGATTGAAAAATACAATTATGGTTCTTGTCTTGCGTTGGAAAATTGGAGAACAAAATTCTTGCCGATTGAATATTTGGAGTCAGTTGTCCTTTTGCTAATTTGATTAAGAGTAATATAATAATATAATAATTTGATTCAACAGCAATAATGCACCTACGTTAACTTACGACAAGAACTGTCATTACCCATTATATATTAAGAATCCTTTATGCACATCAAGTTCTTTTTATACACCACTAATCCATTATTCTTCTAATCAAAGTCAATATAAATTTTATTGGTACTAAAATCAACACAAATTTTAGTCTTCCAAACAATATTAACGCATGTAGCTTACCCATAATTTTAAATCAATGCAACAATTACCGATTATTGTTTTCCTCTCTGCTTCCACGTAAAT
This sequence comes from Glycine latifolia, assembly GCA_013407115.1. NCBI lineage: Eukaryota > Viridiplantae > Streptophyta > Magnoliopsida > Fabales > Fabaceae > Glycine > Glycine latifolia. Next base: position 3,608,264 of record CM023942.1, read on the forward strand.
GGATTCAATAGGAGAAATTGATTGGCTTTTATGATCAATTTTAAAACTTGCAGAGACGAAAACCTTTACTGGCTTCAATTGTCATTGAACAATTGAATAGGGTTTTTCTTTTTATGAGTAGGAAACTAAAGGATTGAATAGGGTTTACCTGGGAATGGGATTGACGCATGTCAATGAACAAGGAAACGGTGTTCAAAAGCTGAATTGAACAGATATCAGAAAAAAAAAAAAAAAGAGTCACCTGACTCATTAAATTAGTTTTATAATTTTTTTAAGTGACATAATTAAATTAAACCATTGGATTTATTTTTGTTAAGGAACTACATTTAGTGACTAATTATACCTGGTATAAACGGACGGATTCTATTCCTATATATATTTTTAGACATTACAGGTGTCGTGGTTTCCATGCTTCATAGAGTATAACTGTTTGCTCCATTGCAATCATTTTTACACAATATGTGTGATGCATGGGAAAAAAGTATTAAAAGAATACTAGAATTAAAAGTATAAATTTAACTGCGATAATTGATAGCAAAAATCAATTATTTAGACGTACAAAATACGTATTACAAAAATGACATCGGGTTAGGCGTTTCGTACATTTCAAAATACCTTGGTAAAAACTATATTGTTAGTTATACTAAACAATATTTTAATTTTTTAGCAATAAGTTGGTTTCAAATGACATATTAGTGAAAAATTAGCCATCATACTAATGTATTTCAATATCTTGTATCAAAGAATTTATAAATAAAATGGCATGCTAAGATGCTTATGGATTACGCTTTGTTTTGAACATCAAACATCTTAGAGTGTTAAGTCACATTATGTCATCAATGTTTAATCAAACCTTCTTCTAAAAAATAAACCTTAAGATCAATTCAATGATCTCTTTACCTGGATTATTTGATGTATACATAGAAGATCTATTAATCATTATACGTTTGTTTAATCCACAAATTTATATATATAAAGGGTACTAGTAGTACCATTGTATACAGTAGATATCACCACCAAAGTGCCATCTACTCCCTCCATATTAATCGTTATACGTAACTTCACCTTTAGATGTTTATTGTTAAAAAGTTTCAATAGATTCTCGAATGTCATTGTGAAATTAGCATATTCCTTTGCATATTCCATATAAAATAATATTGCCATTTCTATATATAAGATCTAATTATCTAATTAATCAAAATTAAAAAAATTAATTAATGTAGCATAATAATAATAAATTTATCTTAAATTTATAACTTTTTACAAAATATTTTTGTCATTAATATTTATCTCTCTTCTAATAGTTATCAATATATTTTCTTTCTTTTTTTAATGATGATTATTTTTAGTTTAAAAATAATTAATACATGAAACATTATAAATTAGGTCTTTTAAGGAACAAACATTATTTTAAATTTTAGTTTTATAAATAAAAACAGAGGAGAAATTAAGGGATAAAAAGACTCTACAAGGTATCACTGGTCATCTTTAAGATGATTGATTTTAGCTTTAGACAGGGATTAGTTTGAATTAATAATAGCTAGCATAGGCAAATTACAATCGGAATTGTCATTTAATCTGATAGCTAACCTATTATTTTACTGTCAAAGTTAGATTCGCCAACTTGTCCTTTTCTATTGCATTAGTACTTCTCTTTGTTCTAAATTAATTGAATCATCTTGCAGTTTGAATCTTATCATGAGAGTGCAAGATGCTGGCGCTGAAAAAAACAAAAAGCAGACCTCTCTGAAAAAATTACCTCCTCTAACACTTTTTGTACCTAGCAAATGTTTTAATCATCTTTTAACAAGTATAGTAGCTGATAATCACAGATTTTGGAGCGGACATTAGTAGATCCATACTATAAAAAAAACCTTTTCACATCTGTTTTGAAGCAATTTCTACGTTGATTCGTGAACCAATATATAGATTCACTGTTGGATAAAGTGGGATTTTTCTACATCGGGTATAGAGTCTGTAACAATCTAGATGTTGACAATGGCACACAGGGAGTGATCATTAGTGTATAAGAGATGTGATATGAATAAGAAATGGCTCCTAGCAAATTTGCAACTGAAGGAATACATGAACAAATCAAATACACATCCAAATACGAGAAATTTAGAAATTGTGTAGATATGAGACAGTAACATTTAAAAATGACTTGAAAAATTAATTTGTATTACTTATACTAATAAGATATATTTATTTTTCGATAATGCATCACTTGAGAACTTTGCAATTAAGTGTATTTGTTGGCTTGAAGATATTATGGAATGAATGATTTTTTGAGAAGCAATACAAAACCAGTGTAAAAAATCACTTTCAGAAAATATTTTTCACACTTCTTAATGAAAAATAGACATTTCCGTATAAATACATTATTTAGATTATTAACTTAAGGATGTCTTACAAAAATAACTTATAGACGTGCCTCAAACACATTTAAAGGCTAAAAATCAATTTCATCAAAATTAATTTCTAATAAATCTAAACTATCTAGGGCGATTGGCATTCCTTGGCTTATTTAAAAAATAGAATAAAAAACTAGTTGACTAGTATAACAATCACATAATATTGTTTATTGATGCCCATTATTCGAATTATAAAACTAAATATCCACTTGTTGGATAACCAACTAGACACTTATAGAAACAATTTATGGCTGTGAGGCTTTCTACCATGCTCACACAAGGTTGGCGGCAATAGAAAGAAATAAACAATAAAACCTTGCCACGGTTAAATAATACTCGGAAAGAATGGGTAATATGAGGAAATACATTGTCATAAATTTAAAACAGAAACGATCTAATCATGCTTAACATAAACCATAACAGCAATTAGATCAATGCGGAATAAATAGGATTATAGGAATACCTCCCGCCATTGCAATGTCTTTGACTGTTGCAAGTCTTTTGTGTTTCTTGGTGCTTCCAAGCTCTCTCTTTTCTCACGCAGATGGTGTATGTGAATTATCAAAGCAAGCTTGGGGACCAGGAAACATGAGCACGTCCCTTTTATAATCCTCTTTCCATCAAAGGTGATTATTGACGTGTTTAATTAGTGGGCGGTTTTCTGAAACGTTGCTAAGTTAGTGGACTGAAATCAATTGCTATCAATTGGCATCAATGTGAACCACAATCATTCCTCTTCCTTATTTTCAGCTTGTAACGGAAAGAGGAATTTAACATTCTCTCACTTGGTTCACATGCTGCAACATATGCTATAGTAAGAAACAAAATACATGAATAATGGTGATAAGTCCTCTTAAAAATGAGTATTATCATGCATGTATTACAATGCATTATGTTTCTCAAGCCCATATAACTTAATGAATAAATACAATATTTATTCTTGGTCCAAACTTTATTAATATTTCTCAAAATAAATATGCGCATAAACTGAAATGAGAAAATATCGTGAACTGAGTTTCAAATTAATATCGTTCTTACAACAAAAAATTACATGAGGGATCTAAGTCCCATTCTAACTACATGATCCTTAAATTTCAATGGTGGCATACCCTTAGTTAAAGGATCAACAATCATCAATTCAGTGCTAATATGCTCAATAACCACTGCTTTATTTTTCACACGTTCTCTTATGGCCAAATACTTAATGTCGATGTGTTTACTTCGACTACCACTTTTGTTATTCTTAGCCATAAAAACAGCAGCTAAATTATCATAATATATCCTCAATGGCCTAGAAATCGAATCCATAACTCTAAGCCCAGAAATGAAACTTCTCAACCATACACCATGTGAGGTAGCCTCAAAACAAGATACGAACTCAGTTTTCATAGTGGAAGTAGCAGTCAAAGTCTGCTTCGCACTTCTCCAAGATATAGCTCCACTGGCTAGCATAAAGATATATCCTGAAGTCGACTTTCTTGAATCAATGTAGCCAGCGTAGTCTGAATCAGAGTAGCCAATTACTTCCAAATTATCAGTTCGTTTAAACATAAGCATGTACTCCTTCGTTCCTTGAAGGTATCTCATAACTTTCTTTGTAGCTTTCCAGTGGTTCAAACCTGGATTACTATGATATCTTCCTAACATCCCAACAACAAATGCAATGTCAGGTCTTGTGCAAACCTGAGCATACATAAGGCTTCCAACAGCTGAAGCATATGGAATGTTCTTCATTTGTTCCTGTTCAAGATTATTCTTTAGACACTGATCTAAGTCAAACTTGTCACTCTTTACAATAGGAGCTACACTCGGCGAACAATCTTTCATCCGAAATCTCTCTAAAACTTTGTTAATATAGGTTTCTTTAGACAAACCAAGAATACCTTGAAGTCTGTCTCTATATATCTTGATGCCAATAACAAAAGAGGCATCACCCATATCCTTCATATCAAAGTTTTTAGAGAGGAATTGTTTCACCTCATATAGTAAACGCTTATCATTGGCTGCAAGTAGAATATCATCCACATATAGAATAAGGAAACAAACCTTGCTCCCACTGACCTTCTGGTATATACATTGATCCACAATGTTTTCCTCAAAACCGAATGAAGTGATAACATCATGAAATTTCAAATACCATTGACGGGAGGCTTGTTTCAATCCATATATAGATTTCTTAAGTTTGCACACCAAATTCTCACCATCACTAGAGGAAAAACCTTCCGGTTGTTTCATGTAAACCTCTTCCTCTAGTTCTCCATTAAGAAAAGTTGTCTTCACATCCATTTGCTGCAACTCTAAATCAAATTGTTCAACTAATGCTAGAACAATACGAAGTGAATCTTTCTTAGATACAGGAGAAAATGTCTCCTTGTAGTCAATTCCTTCCTTTTGAGTGAATCCTTTGGCAACGAGTCTTGCTTTATATCTCTCAATGTTGCCTAATGAGTTTTTCTTTGTTTTAAAAACCCATTTACATCCAATGGCTTTTACACCATCAAGCAACTGAATAAGATCCCAGACCCCATTAGATACCATAGAATTCATCTCATCTTTCATAGCATCATACCATAAATTTGATTCTTTACAACTCATGACTTGTGAAAATGTTTCAGGATCATTCTCGGCTCCAATATTATAGTCAAATTCTTATAAATACACAATATAATCACTAGGTATTGCTGATTTCCTTATTCTAATAGATTTTCTTAATGTTGCATTATCACTATCTTGAGGAACTTGTTGATCAAATTGTTGATCAATAATTTCTTGTTCCTCATCAACAACTTGATCTATTGAACCTATGTCAGCAACTGGATGTGGATTCTCAATGATTGGTTGTACAACATTTGGATGAATTGTAGGGGTGTTGTTGACAACAACCAATCTAATACTTGATGTGGAAGGTTGAGTATCTGAATGATCTTCCTCACAAACAAGATCGTCTATTTGATCACTCCCACTAATCAAGTCATTCTCAAGGAATTTAGCATTTCTTGATTCCACAATCCTAGTAGTGTGAGATGGACAATAAAATTTGTATCCCTTAGACCTTTCGGCATATCCAATGAAATGCCCACTAATGGTCCTTGGGTCAAGTTTCTTTTCTTGTGGATTATAAATTCTAACTTCAGACGGACATCCCAAACGTGTACATGTCGCAAATTTGGTTTCCAACCTTTAAATAACTCAAACGGCGTCTTTGGGACAGCCTTGGTTGGAACTCGGTTCAATATGTACACAGCCGTCTTAAGTGCTTCAGTCCACAAAGACTTAGGAAGCTTGGAGCTACTAAGCATACTCCGCACCATGTCCAATAAAGTTCGATTTCTTCTTTCTGCTACACCATTCTGATTTGGAGAACCAGGCATAGTGTATTGGGAAACTATCCCATGCTCTTCAAGAAAACTTGCAAACGGACCAGGTGCTTGTCCATTTTCAGTGTATCTACAATAATATTTTCCACCTCTATCTGATCTCACAATCTTAATTTGCTTATTGCATTGCTTCTCTACTTTAGATTTAAATACCTTAAAGGCATCTAACTTCATGCTTATTATGAAGCATGTAGAGATACATGTACCGTGAGTAATCATCTATAAAGGTGATGAAATATTTTTGACCATATGCACCCATGTCTGGACAATAAATATCTGTATGTATGATCTCTAACAGTTCGGTACTCTTCTTAGCACCTTTCTTTGACTTGTTTGTCTGTTTTCCCTTAATGCAGCTCACACAAGTTTCAAAATTGGTAAAATCCAAAGTACCAAGTACTCCATCATCTACCAATCTCTTAATTCTCTGAATGGAGATATGTCCTAATCTCCGGTGCCATAACATAGAGGAATCTTCATTCATAACACATCGTTTCATGCCAATATTAACATGTATAGCATCATAAGTAGTATCATTTTGCAAATCAACATAAAAAAGGCCATCAAGTAATGTACCATTCCCAATCAGATCAGATTTATAAAATAAACTGACAGATGTCTCAAAAAAAGAAAAGGAATAACCAAAAGGTATGAGTCTTGAAACTGAAATCAAGTTCTTAGAAAAATTAGGAACATAAAAAGTCTTTTCTAATTTCAAAATAAAACCACTGCTTAAAACTAAATTGCAGGTCCTAAGAGCCTCCACAGGTGAACTCATCTTGTTTCCTGAATAGATGCTTAGTTCACTTCCCACTGGCTTCCTTAGGTTTTGCATACCTGCAAGGTATTAGAAACATGGATTGTAGAACCAGAGTCAATCCACCATGTGTTATGATTAACATTAATCATATTAGATTCATAACAAACAAGAGAGGTTGACATACCTTTCTTCTCAAGCCATTGTTGGAATTTAGGACATTCTTTCTTCATGTGTCCCTTCTTCTTACAAAAGAAACACTTAGATTCTTCCTTCTTGATTCCATCCTTGGGTGGTATTTTACCTTTCCACTTTTTGTTGGTTTGCTTATGTCCATTCATATCAATTGTCATCAAGGAACTTTCTCCCTTTTTCCATTTGCAATCTCCCTTCTTCTTGGACACACATGGTCAACAGTTCATTAATGGACCATTTATCTTTATGTGTGTTATAAGATATTTTGAAAGGACCATATTGCATTGGGAGGGTGTTCAAGATATAATGCACTAGAAAGGATTCTGATATGTCTACCTCAAGAGTTTTCAATTGAGCCGCTATATCTCTTATTTCCATTATGTGCTCATGCACACCTTTCACAGTATTGAGCCTCATGGATGAGAATCTCATGATAAGGGTGCTCGCCAATACCTTTTTTGATGATTCAAATTGTTCATCAATGGCTTTCATAAGTGATTTGACATTAGAATGATGTTCAACTGAACCCCGAATGCCACCAGATAATTTTGTCTTAATAAACATGACATATAAGCAATTGGATCGCTCCCTTTTTCATAAAGGTCAACATCATATGGTTCACTATTTTCAGTGATTGGTGGTGGTTCATCCTTTCTTATAGCATAATCTACATCCATCCAACCTAAATGAAGAAGAATCCTCTCCTTCCAAACCTTGTAGTTATTACCACTTAATTTAGGAACATCAGTAAAATTAATAGGCTATATGACTGCAAAATATTAGAAATACATGCTTATAATTAAATTTTGAGACTAGAAAAATTGTACCATGTTTTACCAATGTAAATCATGTTTAAAAATATTATGAATCTACTAACATAAAATTTACCTGCGGGCTAAAATTTTAATTCAATTAGATTCATATATAACTTTATGATTAAACTATCACATTATATTTCCTAATCCCTGTGGGTAAATTAAGAATATACTTTGATATTCTATTCTAATTGATCATACAAAACATAATAAAAATTCTTGTGGGATAAAACTCATTATGTTACACATAATCAATTACAATTTAATGTCATATGCTTTATGTGATCTAGAGGCTCTTAATATATAATTTAAATAATTAAAAAAGCTATGGCTATTTCATAATTAATTAAATCATATAAACCACTAGACATTAAATAATTTCCAGAATCATATTATTGCAATAAACCATGGGCAACAATATTAAACAATTAAGTATATTATTCATCTTTAATATTGTACGGACACTAGAAAGCATACAATGTCAGAATAAGAGAATAATTGCATAAATACATAACAAGAATTTCACACTACCAAATGTTAGAAATTTAAAACAGAAACGATCTAATCATGCTTAACATAAACCATAACAACAATTAGATCAATGCGGAATAAATAGGATTATAGGAATACCTCCCGCCATTGCAATGTCTTTGACTATTGCCAGTCTTCTGTGTTTCTTGGTGCTTCCAAGCTCTCTCTTTTCTCACGCAGATGGTGTATGTGAATTATCAAAGCAAGCTTAGGGACCAGGAAACGTGAGCACGTTCCTTTTATAATCCTCTTTCCATCAAAGGTGATTATTGACGTGTTTAATTAGTGGGCGGTTTTCTAAAACGTTGCTAAGTTAGTGGACTGAAATCAATTGCCATCAATTGGCATCAATGTGAACCACAATCATTCCTTTTCCTTATTTTCAGCTTGTAACGAAAAGAGGAATTTAACATACATAACACAAGATACTATAATCATTAGAAATTGAAATTACACTCAATTATTATTTATAATCCAACTAGAAGCATGGAAAAAGAGGTAATGTAAATGTACAGAATCTTCATTCATCTGACATATAACCTAGTAACCATAATAATAAGGTTGTACACCAAGAGTTAAAAAACCCACAAAACCAACATGCATATGAGGTGAGTAACCGGGAACCCCGGGTGGATTGATTTCCATGTAACTTTCATTATGAATCATAGGATTGCTTTGACCAAGAGCATAGGCAGGATATGGAGGAACTACATAAGTTTGATTAGGAAAAGTACCAGGTGCAGGCATGTAACTATAGATTGGATTCCATGATGGTAGTTGTCCTGCATGTACTTGGTCCTGTAAAGCAGGGGCACTACTATTACTACCATACACAGAGGTCGCATGAGGATTCTCCAAAGCTATTGCTGGAACTTGTTCTACAGACACACTGTGATTAGGCCTTGTATAGTCTCTACTTTTCATGCTGAAACCCTAAAACCAAAACAATTATATGTATAATACTCAAATTTGATTTAGCTATAATCATTCAATCATTTAAAGGTATATATGGTTTATTTGTATTTTTGTATCTTTTTATTATTGTTATTTGATGAATTTAGTTCTTCCCTTTTCTTGTGATTTTAATCCTCAACCCTAGCTACTATCTTAATCGTGTAATTTTAATTCATTATTTAAATTGACATTCTAACATTAACAAAACATTGGCAGGGCTGGTTGTGCAATAAAGTATCATGTCAGTATAGATTGTTGATGTATCATTTTACTTTACTATTATGCCAATATTTCTGTTAAATATTGAATGTTAAATTGAATAATGAATCAAAATTGCATAGCTAAAATACAAGGCGACTAAATTTGCAAAAGTTAATTAGAGGACCAAATTCACAAAACAAGATAAGAGAAGGACCAAAAATTCAATTAAGTCAAAATATTAAAAATAAAAGTTTAATCAAGTGTAAAGGAACCATTTCTAATCAAGAAAATTTTCCCATTACTACTAAGAATAACTCTAATCCCCCCCTTCCCTTTTCTCATATTCTCCCCTTGTACATGTGAAGATGAATTGAACTTATATACCTTTACATTGATATCAGTATGACGAGAGTATGATAGAGGAAGCTTACAATAGCCACCATCATATATGCAATGCCCCTCTAGTGCTTTTTTGGCAGTTGTTGCTATGGCAACATCTGAAGATGAATAAAAAAAAGTTACACATGCTCGATATAGACAATAAGAAAAATTATTTGTCAATCAAAGGGTGCATGATTACCCTAGAAAAACAAAATGAGAATATATATATATATATATATATATATATATATATATATATATATATATTGCACTGTATTAATTGTATGTTAAAACAAGATCTATGTCATGATGTGTTACTATTAAAACATTAAATTAGCAAGAGTTTAACCTTATGATAATTAACTAAATAAAAGAAAAAATCCTAAAATGGTAATATGTAACATTTTAGAGAAGTTAGCGAGAATTATTGTTACACATAATCTGGGATGAGAATATCTTTTATCAAATTCAAGCACAAACTTGATTTGAATTATAATTAAAAAAATCAATTAATAAATTATATCATTAAAAAAATTATTAAAATTTACTGTTATTAATCTTTATAATATTATAATAAACATTTTATATATAATAAGTTGAGTTTGAGTTGAGCTTATCAAGCTCGTACTTCAGGTGTTCATGTTTGGCTTTGTCTCGAGTATTCCAAGTGAAGAAGGGACCCTAATCTACATGATTATACATGATGGCAGAGTAAAGGAAAAACTGATAAGAGAAGAAATTATTATTAGAGAGAAAATTTATTATCTAATATCTTAATTTAAAATTAAAAATAGAATATAGCAAGCAAAAAAAAAGCTGAAAATAATACAACAAAGTTCTCCAATATAATCTTTAACAAAACAATTGTTTCCTCTAAAACAACATGAGCAAATATTCCCTCACAAATGAAAAATTGTAATTTCCATCCTTTAACAAGAACCACCGCATTGATAATAAAAATCACTTAGATAAGAGAAAATAAGGATGTACTTTTGAAATACATTGTAAAAAAAAAACTGTAAACTCAAGAGCTCCAGTGAATTAGGATTAGGATTAATACCAGGGAACTGAATTAGTGCGTAAGTTTGACCATTCTTTTCAAATATAGAAATTTTTTGCATGGTACCAATTTCACAAAACACCTATAACATTTATGCCAGCTGCATTAGAATAAAATTAATCTCTTATAAATTTGCAATTTTAATGAGATTGAGCAATATAAACTCACCCCATGAAGAACATCCATAGTGACATCATAATGCATATTTGCAAATGAAGCCCAAAGGACATGATTTTCAGTAGGTCGAAGTATTGGCTAAACATCATAAATTGTTATTAGCACATATTAAAAACAAGCAAAACATAAATTTATTAAAGAAAAATAATAAAATACCTGTAATGCCGTAACAATAGAAGCATGATTAACCGGAAGAGTAGGACTTGTGTAGTCCCTACAAAGTCGTAAAAATATATAAATATGACAAATGCTATCATAGAATTGTATCTAGAGATTATCTATAATTATTATAGAGGGAACAATCTCACTTGATGTCATCTTTTTTCTAGACAATTTTACTCTCAACTATTATAAACTATTACAGTATTTTATTTTATAACTTCCAACAATAGCTATATAAGTAACTTCAAATTCCAGAGACACAGAATGCCTCTTTTGTACTAGTATATAAAATGTAAATGTTGATGTGCACATTCAAACAATGTCATGCAAGAACTAAAGCCTGAAAAGAATGCAGTGCTTAAAAAATGTATATCTATGTTCCTAGAACCTATGGACTAAAATGGATGACAAGTATGATCACAAGAGTGATTAGACAACCTTGTTAATTCTAATCCAAAAATGCAAAAATAAAAGAAGAAAAACGTTTGATGAACACTCATTATGTTATATATCTTACACCTAGAGAGAGTTGAAAAAGAGAAAAAAAATTAAAGGTAGGTTTATTATGTAATAGAAAGAGAAAGATAGAGAAAAATAAGAAATGTTAATGGATGTTTAAAATAGATGGATGTATGTGTATCATTACTCATAAAAGAAATAAAAGATGCTTACTCTAGAAAACACGCTTATTCATGCTATTATGAGCAACAATTAATTACAATTTCCTACATGTTTCTTCTTCCTCTAACTAGATTTAGCTTGATTTTGTAAAACAAGGATTCAAACTTGATATTGTTAGAAGAAAAGTATCGCCCTTGGGATTGTGGCATAATCAACAATAGATTAGAATACTTATATTGAACTAATGAAATCAAAAATCAATTAACAAAACTAGAGGTTGTGCTTACAACCATATATTTAGAATACAGTTATGAAAGGCAATTGTGCATTTTTGTAAAAATTTGAATTATTTTCATAGATATACATCAAGGAAATTAAATTATATTGAGAACAACTAATTGTATTTAGTATTAACTCTATAATCTAATAAAAAAATATTAACTCTCTAATATGATTTAAAAAACATGCCCACATGCAAAAACAAAAAACAAAAGTAGCTTGTACAACCAGTTTCCATAACAAGAGAATAATAATTTAATGATTTATGATGACAAATTCATCTAATGTTTGGAAAATGATAAAGAAAAATTAATACTCAATAGTCATTAGTAAAACAAAATTACATGCAAGGATCTTCACAATTTTTTTGACTCAGCAAAAAAAACACCAATAAAGTTCAAAAACAATAGAGGAATGATATATGAAAGTTGTCTATAATCCTTATTACCTGCTACGGTTAGATTGAAACTTGATATTAAGATCTTGATGCACTGAGTATGCAATGCGAAAGTTACAATCACCAACATGATTTGGAGCAAGTATCTGGATATACAAAAGTACAAACAAATAAGCAAATTTAAGATTTTTCAACCAATCACCAAAATTAATGATGTAGTTGAAGAACAAAGGAGAAAATGTAAAAGCATTGCTTGCCTTGGTATGCTTTTTCTGTCTAGTGCATCCTTGGCCGAAGAAGCAGTCTTAATATCAGAAAACTGAATCAGAGCCTTCCCAAAAATAACAGAGTGAATATAGACAATTGTGAGGAATGATATAAAAAATGATTTGGGGCCATATATATATAGTTCCGACCAATCTCTACATGTTATTAATTATTTTCATGAATTAAAAAATGTAGTTACGTGCCGCATGGAGATTTATCAAGATTTAGAATTTTTTGACAATATGACACATTGAAAGAAGTTCAGTTCACTAATTTACTAACCTGGAAACCTGCACTCTTTTCAAATGTAGAAATCTTGTGAACGAAGCCAAATGCAGAAAAGACCTAGAAAAAAATAAAGAATAAAAAATGTATCTAACCCAAATTAATCAAACATGCATTAAAATAAAGAGAAAAAGTTATACAGCATACATTTTATCAAAAGGTGTGTAAACTCACATGCACAAATCCAAATAAACTAGAAAACCATAGACTTACCAAATGGATTGCATCAATGCTTACATCTCCAGCTTGGATTCCTTCCATGGATACAATCAAGATATTTCCTTCAGTGAATTTGTTAATGACAAATTTTGTCTCTTAGAATATTGAACATAAATCGTTTTTCCATGAAGTTGAGCAAAGTCCGAAGATGAATAGTGTGAAACCATTGAAATGGCTTCATTTATATCTTCCTAGTAAAGTATTTATACTAACTTAATTAGAACTGAAAAATGAAACATGAATTGAAAAATCACTAGGACAAGGTCCAGATTTTATTACAAAGTCTCATTCAAATAATGAAACATAACAAAATATATAACAATACAATCCACAAATAATAATAAAAAACATACATAAAGTCTCAACATCTTTTTTTATAACTTTTTATTTGCTACCCTTCAATTGTTACTTTGCATTAATTCTCATAAAAAACTACTTTTTTAAATAAAATACTCATTTCATAAATGTTATATTTAATACAAATTTTATCATCATAAATATTATATTTAGTATTCCCTCTATCCCATAATAACTATAGTGTTAAAAGAAAAAAAGTTGTCTCAAAATAACTATCATTTTAGTTTTTTAATGTAGCATTAACTATAATTTTCCACTTATTTCCCTTATAATATTAATGATATTAACAACAAAACTAAAAATGAATTAATGATGATAAGATTAATTTTGTAAAATTACTATTCTCTTTCATATGTTTATTAGATTTTATTGGTCTGAGGGAAATAATATAAGACAAACAAATATAATGGGATGGAGGGAGTACAAATTATAGCATCATAAATTTTAATGCATATTTTAGCATAATTAAATGTGATGTTTATTATAAATTTTAGCATCATAAATGTTATATTTAATATTCCTTTTGTCCCTTTTTATAAGACTTCATCTATAATGTTCATTGTATTAATTAATTTTAACTCATAGAATTAATTGATTTAAGTGGTAAGTAGATATAATGATACTACTCATAATTTAAGAAATATTGTTTTCAACTAATGAGAATGAGTGATATTGTTAATACTTGAATAAATGCATCTACTAGCTTTCATAAAAAATGAGTTATATATCATTAGTAGATTTCACAATAAATTAGGGTATAAAACGAAATGGTCAATTAATACATTTCAAGAGTCATATGTTTCTTATCCACCAAACTAATAACAACAAACAATGGTAGTTATAATGTGAATTGAAAAGGGAGAAAATTATAAATTAAAAAAAAACCATGTCAACCAAAAAACATAAATCTTGTTTAAATCCACCCAAGGTTTACGTGTCCTAAACTATTTTCAATAATATTCTTGTTAGTAAATACAGCCAAGCCTTAATTTAATGTTATTTTGTTAAAAATGCCTTTCATTATATCAACAAAATGATAATTATAATATTTTTAAAAAAAAGTCAATGTTAGTTATTAATTTGTTAGGTTTTTTATTAATAGGAATGATTCGAACCTATGATATCTTATTTTCCTCATTCTTTCTTAACTATCAAGTTAATCTTATGACTCCAAATCATAGTAATAATGTAAATTGAAAATAGAGAAAATTATATAAAGCACATATCAACCAAAAAATATTAATATTGTTCAAGTCCACCCAAGGTTTATGTGTCCTAAACTATTTTCAATAATACTCTACTAAATACCCTCAAGCCTTAATTTAATGCTATTTTGTTCAAATGCCTTTCACTATATCAACAAAATAATAGTTATAATGTGATTTAAAAAGGGACAAAAATATAAAAAGCGTATTTCAACCAAAAAAACATTAGGCATGTTCAAATCCACCCAAGGATTTATATGTCCTAAACTATTTTCAGTAATTCTCTACTAAATATCCTCAAGCCTTAATTTAATGTTATTTTGTTAAAAGTGTCTTTCCTAATATCAACAAAATGATAGTTATAATGTGAATTGAAAAGGGACAAAAATATAAAAAGCACATGTCAACCAAAAAACATTAATTCTATTCAAATCTACCCAAGGTTTCATGTGACCTAGATTATTTTCAGTAATACTTTACTAAATACCCTAAAGCCTTAAATTTATGCTATTTTGTTAAAAGTGTATTTCCTAATATCAACAAAATGATAGTTATAATGTGAATTGAAAAGGGACAAAAATATAAAAAGCACATGTCAACCAAAAAACATTAATTCTATTCAAATCCACCTAAGGTTTCATGTGTCCTAGATTATTTTCAGTAATACTCTATTAAATACCCTAAAGCCTTAAATTTACGCTACTTTGTTAAAAGTGTCTTTCCTAATATCAACAAAATGATAGTTATAATGTGAATTGAAAAAGGACAAAAATATAAAAAGCACATGTCAACCAAAAAATATTAATTCTATTCAAATCCACCCAAGGTTTCACGTGTCCTAAATTCTTTCCAATAATACTCTAATAGATACCTTGAAGCCTTAATTTAATGCTATCTTGTTAAAAGTTCCTTTCGTTAATAAATGATTTTACGTTAAATAAATGAGATTTTCTAAATATAAAAAGAAAAAAGTAATAAAAAATAAATTATGCAATAAAGAAAAAATAACAATAGAGAAAAAAAAGTGATGTATACAATTATAAAACTTATTGTTACATATGATTGTGCATAGTAGAAGCATAAAAAAAATATTGACATGTTGTCACATGATGAAGAATTTCACACATGCATATCTTTTAATTTTCATTAATACTCCCCCTACCACACCTACAATGACAACACCCTCTCCTTCTCCTTGGACCACTGCTACCCTCCCACCATATATACTCCATCGAGGTTGTCTCCCTCTTCTACAATACCAAGACAAGCAAGTTTTGCACTAGAAGTGGAGGGGATGGAAACCCATATACACCCCACTCCATAGGAGTTACTAGGGGTTGAAGTAGGTCGGGCAACCTTTCAGGAGCTTATGGCTCGACCATTTTAAGGTCTGACCTGCTTCAACTCATTTAGCAAATAGGCTAAGTTCAAGTTTAAAAAAAAACATATTTAGTTAAATAGGTTAGGCTACAGGCCTTAAGAGAAATCTAATAAACATAACGAATTGACCCATTTAACAATAATATGTTATAATAAAAATATTATTATTAATATGATATATAATATTATAATTATTTTATTTAAATTACAAAATTGTTTTAGTAGTTTAATGACTTGAATCATTTTAGTTAATGTAGTATAAATAGCAAGAAAATTGACTTTTTGCTTTTGGTGAGATTTAAAAGACATTGGTAGCATGTCATATGTAATGTTTGAGTAGGAAAATTTTGCCCATATATTGTGGTTTAAAATTATCTTATTATTTTTAATGAAAATCTTTGGTTTTATTTTAAAAATATTTTTTACACTTTTTAATATGAATAAGACATTTAAATGGGTTGTTGGGCCTGGCAAACTCTTATAAAGGTCAGGCTTATACCTAAAAATAGGCTCATGGCAGGTAACCTAGGCTTGGGTTGTAAACATCTATAAAAAGGCCAGGCTTAGGTAGGGTCCGATCTAGCCCAACCCATTTCCCCCCCTAAGTGTAACGCCCCACTCTAGCGGGTGAGGTCGTGGCAGCTACACAATGGAGGTGATGAAGAGAGAAGGACCATGCATGAAGATGACGATGAGAGAAGGACCAAGCGATGAATCTGAAGATTAACATAAGAGAAGGATCATGTAATGAAGGTGAAGGCGAGAGAAGGATTGTGTGATGAAGGTGACATGAAGGTGCTTGCTTGATCTATTCAAATCTACCAACGTTATCATCCCAAATGATGTCATCAGCTCGTATCGAAGGTAGGCCTTCACCATGGTTGCTATGGTGACTCTATTAGAGTTGACATTTTTAAGGACAATGGTTTGATTTAGATTTAGGCTTGGTTGACGTGAATTTGTTGATGACAATAGTTGTTGGTTGGTATGTGTGACGACGCCTGGAGGCCAACAATGGTGAGCACAATTTGAATTTGGGAGAAAGAGATTTCTTTCATTTTTTCTTTCTTTCAATTTGTGGTGATTTTTAATCCCAACAAATTATGTTTTGATTTTTTTATATATATTTTTTACATTTTATATCTGTTTTTTACCTCTAAAATTGTATTTTAAAAAATTATTATTTTTTAAAATGTCACATATGTTCAAATAAGTTTGGATTCATCCAAACTTAACTCCTGACAAAAAGAAGCATTTTAAGTTTGCAAAACAAAAAATGAACAAATTCTTTTTTCATAAAAAAAAAACTTTAATAATTTTACGTTGAACAAAAACATATTTTAGCTTAATAGACTTTAATTTATTGCAGATTATCAATCAAAACGAAAAATAATATATTTAGATTTTTAATTGATTACTCAATCAAATATGTTTTAACTTAATATATAATTGATTTTTAAAAATACTTTTATTAATTTAATTACTAATTAGGTTAGTTACGTTTAATTAAACTACTTAACTGCACTTAATTGCCTTAATTACATAAATTTTAAATCTTTATATTATTCTTAATTTGGACCCTTGTAATTTATTCTCTACTATTTTTTATCTTAATTTAAATTTAAACATGGAGGCTGTAAATATACACTCACTAAAAAATTAGGTGTATTTTAATAGTCAACACCTTTTTTCACTTAGACTATAAAGCCCTTCCTTCTTTATTTTAGGTCCACATAAATTATTGGATTGCTAAATAATTTTAATTTTATTTCTTAAAATACAAATGACAAGAATTCCTAATTTATCTTTTTCCATATTCTCTTTCAACATGTTTTTTATTTTTCTATTTGTTGAAATAGTAGTCATCTTCCTTCTCAATGTGTCGTGCGCAGGAGCAACTTTCGATGTCATACCGATTTCAAATCTAAATCGTACAAATTGAAGGTTGAAAATTAATTCAAATAAAAAGTTAAAAACCCTACTTAAAATACTAAATTACGAAGATAAACATCAAAAATGAAACGTAAGGATTTTATTTATTAGTAAAATGTGAACAACAATAAACATAGACTATCTATTAAAAATTAAAATTTGCCATGCTAAAATAATTCATATATGAAAACAACAATAAAACTATAAATTTCTTACCCAAATGCCATCTAAAATGATGTTTGAAGGAGAAAACAATTAATAAATTGGGAGAAAGAGATAGAAATAGAAATCTCAGTAGAAATTACAATTTACGACAATAGAATTTACCAATTGAAATGAAGATGAACATGCGAAATAGAAATTGGGATGCAAAAAATAGGTAATGCTTAAAGCAACATAAATTCATCAAACTTGCATACACATTTGTCAAACATATACTGATATACATACCAATTTTCTTAAGAAGAAAAAAAGAAACTTAGTCTATGAATCACTACGCAAAAGATAAAAAATAGAGTAATCACATTAGTTGATGCAGAGACAATATAAAGGAAAAAACTAATAATTGTGATATATATTGTAAATGAAAGTTAAGATATTAAGATAATGAGGAAACATTATTTATTGAGAAATAATAAATATGATTAATATTATCTTTAATAAATGTGATATCAATTCAAATATTTTTAGCCAAATAATTTATTTTACAGAATGAATAATTTTTAAATCATATCATATATATTAAAATAATAACCAAATTTCATACTTATGAAACATAAACATGAGACTAATTCGACACCAGCATTTTGAACATTAAAAGATGTTCTTAAATAAATATTCGATTCACAAACTTTAGATTATATTAAATTAGGTTATAAGTATATTTGGATACAAATTATAAATATTTGTGAGAATTTTTTTACTGAAAAAATATATAATATTTTTTAATAAAAAAATTATTAAAAATTCTAATCTTATATCTAACCATACTCTAAATAAATAGATATTAGAGTAGACAATACACTGAGTGGATCAGACATATTTGACCATAGAAAGAAAGAAAATAAATAAACACAATATAAAACCCAACCCTAAGTAACTGCTATTCTGGACAGACTCATTTTTCTCCTCAAACAAACGACGACTTTCCTTTCCTGCTGCGTTCCTTCCAAATTCCAAATCCACCATGTAAGCATCGCATCGCATCTTCTCTCCCCAGATCTCATCATCTTCTTTCTTTTTCTTTTCTAATTCCCTTTAACAAATTTAATCGCATTCCATAAAACTTTTTCTTTTTATTTTTCTTTCTTGAATTCCCAATTCAATTACCCCTTGATTTGGGAGTTTACTCAAAATAATGATAATAATAATAATAATAATAATAATAATGGGTGGTTCCTGCTGTAAGTTCGAACCCTAAACGTCGACGTTTTTGCCTAATTTTCCATGTGTTTGTTCATATTCATACGATGGATCTGAACTTTCTGTTTCATATGTGAGTTTATGTTAGCATATCCTGCAAAAGTAGTTAGTCTCTTTCACAATTCACCCCCAAAATAGATTCATTGAGCATGTTATTAAGTTTTTACCTTTTTTTTTAATCTCTTGAATATTATCATTGTTTAGACTGTTCATATTGTCATTATTTTTGAAGAATTGTTCATATTGTTATTTAAATTTCTGGGTTTATGACCTTTGCAGAATATCTAGCTTCTTGTGAAGGCTGTTAGTTTGATTTAGAAGTTGATATTCATAATTTGCTGTGATGGGTGGCCAAAGGAGTGGTTATGGTAAGCGTCCCCACTCTCAATCTGACCATGATAATGGGCCAAATAAAAGGAGGAATCATGGTGATGACAGAGAGCAGTTTGTGATTGATTTGGAGGATACCGTGTATCGTTACGTGTGCCCGGGTCGAAAGATTGGCAGTGTTATTGGTAGGGGAGGTGAGATTGTTAAGCAGCTGAGAGTGGAGACTAAGGCCAAGATTAGGATTGGTGAGACTGTGCCGGGGTGCGAAGAGCGTGTTGTTACTATTTATAGTCCCAGTGATGAGACTAATGCTGTTGAGGGTGGTGGCAATTATGTGTCTCCGGCTCAGGATGCTTTGTTTAAGGTGCATGACAGAGTGGTTGCCGAGGACTTTCACGGTGATCAGGATGATGATGGAGGCCAACAAGTGACTGCTAAGCTGCTAGTGCCATCTGATCAGATAGGTTGTGTTATTGGAAAAGGTGGGTCAATAGTTCAGAACATACGTAGTGAAACAGGGGCCCAGATTCGGATACTGAAGGATGATCATTTACCTTTGTGCGCTTTGAGCTCTGATGAACTTGTGCTGGTAAATTGGATGAGAATTTTTAGCATTACATTCAATGAGCCTTTTCAGTTTTTGTTTTTTTGGTTTATGAATGTAATTGTTTATCAGGGTAAATGGATTGCTTTACGGCTGATTTATTTTTTATTATCCAAATAGTGTAAATGCATTAGTTGTGCTTGGATTTTTTACATGAATTTTCTTATGGGTACTGTTGAATCTGGTTTGAAATTGTTATTAATATTTGCTTATTAATGTGTTTTCTAATGGTTTTGAAACTCTAGATTACTGGGGATGCTGCAGTTGTGAAAAAGGCTCTGTGTCAAATCGCATCTCGACTTCATGACAATCCTTCACGATCTCAGCATCTTCTTACTTCTGCTGTTCCTGGTGTATATCCTGCTGGTGGTTCACTCATTGGTCCAGGTGCTGGAGCTCCAATTGTGGGGATAGCTCCTCTTGTTGGTGCTTATGGGGCATATAAAGGTGACACTGGTGACTGGCCGCCACGGTCCATGTACTCAGCTCCAAGGGATGAGGCATCTACAAAGGAATTTTCAGTACGATTGGTTTGTCCAACAGGAAACATTGGAGGTGTGATAGGAAAAGGTGGCATGATAATCAATCAAATTAGGCAGGAGTCTGGGGCAACAATCAAAGTTGATAGTTCAACAACAGAAGGAGATGAATGCTTGATAGCCATTTCGACCAAAGAGGTGGAATTTTGATTACCTTTTCTTTGATTTCCAAATTTAATTTTATGGTATGATTTGTGCTATATTTTAATATTTTGCTAAATTATGCTTGTAAATAGTAACCATTACAACAACAGGGAAGTACTGATTACCCAGTAGGATATTTTTCCACTTTGTCCTATAAATTTATCTTTGTGCTGTGCATTTTGTGATATTTATAAATTGTGCTAGTGCAGTTCTTTGAAGAGAATTTCTCTCCAACAATAGAAGCAGCTGTTCGTTTGCAACCTCGATGCAGTGAGAAGGTTGAAAGAGATTCAGGAATCATCTCTTTCACTACCCGTCTGCTGGTACCAACCTCACGTATTGGCTGCCTTATTGGTAAAGGGGGGTCTATCATAACTGAGATGAGGAGGCTTACAAAAGCTAACATTCGCATTATTTCGAAGGAAAATCTTCCTAAGATTGCATCTGAAGATGATGAAATGGTGCAGGTAAGGGTACTTTCATACTTTGTTCTAGTAATGTTGTCTTTGATAAAAGTTCTAACATTCTGTCCTACAACATTGGATCCCCAACCCCCTCGTTAGATTTCAGGAGACCTTGATATCGCCAAGGATGCTCTAGTGCATGTACTTACACGGTTGAGAGCAAATCTTTTTGATAGGGAGGGTGCTCTCTCTTCATTCCTTCCAGTTCTGCCATATCTCCCTGTTTCAGCAGATGGATCAGATGGCCTAAACTATGATGGTAGAGATGGTAAAAGACATGGACGTGGACATTCATATTCAAGTGGGTATGGAGGCTCTAGTGATTTAGCAGCCGGTGACATTTATGGAAGCTATGGTGGTTCTCAGGTACTTCTATCTAGTCGAACATGAGTTTAGGATAAGATTTACACGTGCCTGAGTTTTTCAACTTGTCAAACTGTTTCTTCCTGTTCTATGTTTCATATATTGTTTCATACATCTGTAGCTTGGAAGCAACAGTGCTTATGGGGCTTATGGAAGTTATTCTTTGGGACGGTCTAGTACTGCTGGGTAATCAATCTTCCCTGATGTCTAACTTCTTGCTTGAGTTTTTTCTTTCTTTTATTTTTCTCTGTAATTTTCATCTTAGATGAATATAATTTATAAGCTTTGAAGATAAACCTAAGTACCTAACATAAGATAATTGTCTTTAGTTGAATCTTTGATTTCTGCTGGGATCTAATTTATGGACTAAAGGGATGGATTCTACTATCAATCATGTTGAAACTTCTGTTACGGAAGCTTCTTATAAGTACAATAATGTAGATTTGATTTATTTGTGCCTGTTTATCAGTGTATTATTTTATAGAAAATTAGAATTTTTTTTTCTCTTTTTATTTTCTGGTGTTTCCTTCCACAAGTTGTTTTCAATTGTGTGGTACTTAGCATTGTATACAGAAGTTATATTAATTAAAAAGTTAATCTCACCATATTATATTTAAAATAAATTTTTTTCATATAAATACCAATGATCTTAGATAAATTTAAAAATATTGAATTAAAACTATCAAATGCATATATTAATTAGTCGGAGTTATTCATCTTGACCAGTAATTTCCAATCAGACATAATTCAATTAAGGTAAGGAAACTTCAAAACCTATGGATCAAACTTCAAAGATGCACGGAGCATGAATTGCAAGACAAATTTTTTTCTTTTGATAAGAAATTAATCTGATGGCCGGTATTATGTGAGCAGGAAATACATATTTTTGTTGTTCGAAAACGAAGTTTGAGTGTTAAGCAACGAGAGCCAAAGTGGTGTTACTGTTGGCATACCAACTTTTCATTTTTGCATGGCTTGTGGGCTGACCCCCTTTAAGTCCTGTCCCAACTTCCTTACTAAGTGGGCTGTGTAAAATCCCCCTGATTAGGATAAGGAGGACTACTATAGTGGGCCAGATGGGTTAACCCAATTTGCAACCCATAAAGTGGTAAAATTTATGAGAGGATGTATCAGTATTTTAAAATAATAATTTTAACTTAAATATCCTTTGAAGTGTTTTCTAAAATGCCATTTTCGAGAATCAAGTTACCTTACATGCCTAGTTTCTTTATTCTTTCCTGTTTCTGAAGAGGCCACTCATACTGACAATTTGTTATGAGTATTCCTGAATTCATCAAATCTGATATTTAGTACCTGTTTCCAGGTTGTCGAGTCAGAGTGGTGTTTCTAGGAGGAGAAACCATGCTTACTAGACTTAATGGCCTACGCAGGTAGAATGCAATGTTCATAAATGCATTTATCTTTTATCTGGCTACTTCCTATAATTTAGATTTAGAACAGTGTCATTAGTATGTAAGAGATTGATATCTTAACCTGACCAGTGCCCGTTTAGAATTCTGATGCTCTTGTTTTCCCTTTGTTTCCTTTCCCTTACCACCCAAACAGCTGAGATCTATGAAGCCTGCAGCCTGCCTACTGCCTAAACCAGGAGACCTGATGAACCAGGGTTTGACAAACTTATGGCCCACCCTGAAGCTTCTACTTAGAGGACCAAACTTATGTGGAGACTATTGAAATTGGCCATGTCCATTTTACCTTAATTCCCAAGCTTGATAACTTGTGCTCCCAAGAACCTATAAAGCTGGCTTGCCTTTGCTTCTGTTTTTATTATTGTGGTTCATTTGTCTTCAAAACTGAAAACACCATGTAGCTTTGATCATCCTGCAGTTGTATACTATTTATTGTTTTTTGGTTTTATTTTCTCATAGTTCACTGTCACATGCAGTATGAACTTTTCTGGTTATTTGAATTTCATATTTTTCCTTCTAAGTTGACCTTATATACATCAAAATTTGGTGGAGTTTTGGTGTCATGTGTATTGCAGGTGCCACTCTTTGCCTATAATATATCATCTGGAGCAGGTAAAGGCGTGTTGCATTATTTGATTATGATATTTCATACTTATGGTTATTGTTAAGTACCTTGCCCAACTGCACCTTTTTAGTTTAAAGGTATGAAAGCCGTTCTTAGTATATTGTTAATGTTAACTGAACTACTGAAGCTCAGTAAGAAATAAGTTGTTTGAGGAAAGATAATTGCATGGCATGTATGGTCTTTAGTGATTCAGAAATATCTGGATCTGTTTGATGAATTTTGTTTTGAGTATAAGTTGTGAAAGCTTGAAGGCACTCCAGCAGCAGGGGTGGTGATCGTGGCAGTGGCCGTGGTAGTTTGAAATGAAAATAGAAAATTTATTAAAACAAGTTAAAGAAAACAAAAACATCTAAAACGTGTTTTAATATTGTGCACTAAAAACAGATTATGAGAAAGAAGTCTTCAAAAATTAGATAACAAAAAAAAAGACACCTAAACAGATTTTGTCTAATTTTTGAAAATAAAGAACTTTTAAAAATATTTAATAGTATTCAAACAGGCCATCTCCTGTTGCGCCTTTCTTATCTCTTTTGTCATTATGAAACATGCTTGGATATTTCAATTGTCAATGCAGAGCATGGTTTTTGTTTGAGTTTAATTAGCATTCAACTGCATTGAATCATTTTTATTTTTAATTTTTTTAGTCTGATTGCATGGTTCAAATTATATTGGGCAACTGCTACTGACAAAAGTTGGCATAAAAACGAAGATATTTGCTGTCAGGCCATTAAGTCACCTGCACAGTCAGAGTCTTCTGATATGCTGTCAGTGATCCAATGGCCAGTGCAAAGGTGTGCCTAGTGTCAGTTACTCTTATAATACTATTCTTAAGTGATCTGAATTGCTTTTGGAGGTTTGGTGCTTTCACTTTTCCAGGTAGTTGGTTTAGATAACATTGTGCTTTCAATACTTTGATGATGCCTGGAGAGATATTTTGGATGAATTGGAATTCGGTGGCTAATGTGGTAGATTGTCTTACATTGTTTTTTCACTGATTTGTAATTTTAAGTGAAATGAACCGTGGTTTGTTCTATGCAACTCATTTGGGGTATAGGCTATATTAGGTATAATATTTTTTTGTTGAGAACTTATGATTCCCTTATGATTGGTGCAGAAACATCATGACTAAATTTGCTTTTATGATTTTGTTCCTAATATTGTTTTATTATTTCTTACTGGAAGCTTGGTATGTTACATTGATGAGCAAAAGTGTGCCAAGTAAATTTTGCAGACTGCATAAGGGATTGACTGTTCATCTAAAGGGCTTGTGGGCCTCCATTTGGAATTAACTACTTTTTATTCGGTGAAGTGTTGTTCGTCAGTATAATAAAATCATGACTAAATTTGCTTTTATTATTTATTACTAAATTTGATGTTCTATTCTATTTTTAAAATTCATCAAACGTAAAATAGTACTCATTCCGATTCGTCATACAACTGGCACCCACTCAACTTGTATGTAAATATTACGGATTTGGATTATTTAAATTGCCAAATTGGTGTCTAGAATTGATTCAAAGTTAAGTTTGAGGTATTTAAATTCAAATTTAATGTGGTTTTTTTCTTCTCTCCATTTGAGAATAGTCAGATCATGAAATAACTCACGATTCTGCCAAATACTGACTAGCTTGATAACTAGTAATTTAAACCATCATTCAATCCTCGAATGGTCCCTATCAAGAATAAAGTGTAAATAGTAAGAGCAATAATGAGGTTGCCTGTCATCTGTGATGAATCTTTTCTACTAACTAGGAATTTCCTAGCATCTTAAACTATGGACCGAGAGTTTCTAATCAAGGAAAGAGATAGAAATGGCTTTGCTTCAACATTTTTAAGGTGGTGTAAATTGAAAGTGTATGCAAATATAGTCGAATATCCTCGTTAACCTAGAGAGTAGAGAGGCATCTATTCTAGCTAGATTATGGCATTAAAAGTCAACTGTTTTTTTTTCTACCAAGTAGAAAGAAATATACTATAATGGTTAAGGTAAACATAATTTCGCCATTTGTTATTAAGAAATTAGTATAGCCGTGATCTCTTAACAAACATATCTATAATGATTAAGGTAAACATAATTTCGCCAACTTTGCTATTAAGAAATTAGTATAGCCGTGATATCTTAACAAACATAATTCATTAAACAGTTTAGTAAACATAATTATAGATATAATTCAAAGATGGAGCAATTTCGACTGTATAAAGTATAGTTGAGACCTAAGTATTCCATTGAAAGGTAATTTCATAAATGGGAGGACGTGAATTTGTGGTAGTTTATATGGATTCATGAGAATATAGGTGGATTAAAATTGGAAACTTCTATTGTTCAATTATCACAATTCATGTTCAAGTTTTCATTCTTCAGTAATTTAATTAAACTAAGAGAAGTTGTTAAGCGTATCTAACTAATAGAAATTCCTGGAGAACTTGGTATCCAATCATATACGAACACATAACCTGAGTTTTGAAATATAAGACCAGGGATTTTATGCTTTTTCGGAGTTATAATTCACACATTTGCCAGAACATTTAAGCCGTACATCTCAGGCCAATTGTAGTAAATAGACCCACCTAACACATGCACAGTGCTCATTTTTCAACTTAATGAATAGTACTAGTTCAAGTAGATGCTGTTCATTGAACAGACTCAAATAGATCACTACCAATACAGTATCACAGGGTTGACACATAGTTATATCCCTTGATCAAATGTCTGATTTTTAAGTTTGTATGTGTGCAAGAACATCAATTTACAGAATTCACCTTTTTAAATAGATCTTTGTATATTAAAGAATTAGAGTATATTTACTTATTTAGATTTTAGATGGGATATTTTAAAAGTAAGTTTGAGAATAAAATTAGATTGAAATTATGTTTCGTTATCCTCTCAAAATGAAAATTACTTCCTGCACCTCTCATTTTCTTCTTGCAACAATTACATTTCAAAAAAATCTTTTCAAAACGTATTTTTATACATTTCAGAAAGACTCTCCAGAATACAATTTTACATTCCAGATTAAGTGTTCCAAAATCTTAAAAGTGGTGCGAGAAACAAGATTGGAGATACAATAAATAATTTCCTTAAAAATGTTTAAAAGTAAATTTTTGTCGGAAAACACAATTAAAAATTATACTTGAATTACTTTTGCAAACTCACTTCATAAATTTAAATTTAAGATTTTAAATTAAATCCAAATATGTATAATGTACTTAGTCTCTCCCTTCTTATTCATCGATTTTGAGATACTTTAGGTTCAAAGAAAAAAATAACTTTTTTCTTAAATGACCACAGAGGGATGATTTGAGAAGCTAGATAAAACTAGGGTGGTGAGGGTGGGGATGCATCTAATGAGTAAAGTTCTCGTATTCCTTGGTTTCTTCATCATGCAAAGTCACATCCAGCAATAAGAATCCTCCAGAATACTCATCTTTTTTTTTTCTCATTTTTCCTAAGATAAAGGACAACAATAGTACAGTTATAGAGCTTCCCCCTCTGCATGAATGCTAGGACTATTAATGCTTTGTGCTGGCATGCCATGTCATGTTGCATCAGCATTTTCTTTATATTCTCTTTCAGATCCTTTCTGTGCTTCAAAACCCCATTCGTCTGTTTCCTTCTCTACCAGTTATCCACAGACACCCCTATTAGAGTACTCCATGCTTGTTTATTTCTTTTGTCAAATAGAAGGGTCTTTCTCCTCACTTTAGTAGGGAATATTGTCTTCCTCATTTGGGAAAAAAAAATTGTTCCTGCAGTTATGCCAGTCATGGGCTCTATTTGATTGGTTGCATTGATATATTATTGTCTACCTCGTTTTCTGTAGGAATGATACATATTCCTGATCCTGAGCCTATTTTATTGGTTTACACCAACTTCAAATAATTCATCTAATGTCTTGCATGTGGGAATGAGGTCATGTAATAATGCAGCCAAGGATGACTTGCCGGGAAGCTTCTTTTGGCATTGTGAATCATGGTTTTAAATCGTGGTCACAGTTTCATTGTGATTCTTGATATTGTGATAAATTATGAACAAATGCGGCCAATGTACTGCATTTTGATCAGGGTAGCCCCAAAAATCTTGATGTTGTGGTTGAAATCATGGTTGTGGATTTATTTTAAAACCTTGATTGAAAAGACTAATCATCATGTTGTTATGTTCAAATGCACATTATGCTGCCTAAGAAGTCAAGTGTAACAAGTTGTCCGGCAAGTCGTCTCTGGCTACATAAAGGCCTCCTTCTCTCATGCTAGTTATTTGATGATATTGCCATGCACATATTGGACACTAACATGATCAATGGTGAGATGCGCAAATGCTATCTCAGAACTATGTAGCATGACATTGAGAAAATGTGTAGAAACTGGTGCATAGGAACTCATTTAATTATGAAGGTTGATTTTCACTTGGTTGCTTTGATTTAACTTGATGGATTTTGCAGGTATGAAGATTCAGTTGGTGTGAAATTTCCCTCACCTTGTGCGCTGCCTCAATTCTTCAAGAAGCTAGCAACTAGTTACTAGCTTATTGTTGCTTCAAATTTTAAAAATAAGCTTAGTGTAATATTTAATAATCATTGCCTGCCTTTTTTTTACCCACAATTGCAGTGTTTTCTTTAGAAAACTGCAAAGCTTAGGGGATTCTGGTTTTTTTTTCTTGATTTTTTTAGCCTACTTTGCGTTATGTTGGTGACTCTTACAATGCTTAATTTGTTCTAGTTAACTTGGCTAATTAAATGTATTTTTTTAAAATATTTACTTTTTATTAATTAAAGATATACTAGTGGATTAAAAATTTGTTAGTAGTATAATTGGTCCCTTTCTTATTCTTTATATAATCCATGTATAATGTGTAGATGTATTCTACATTTCTCATTTGAATATATTTTTATTTTTAAGTTCTATACTTCTGTTCACTTTTCTCCTTTGAACCATGAATTTCAACAGGTATTTTTTTCTTTGGTTTAGCTCTTTGGAAGAGAGGATATGTTTGAGTGGGTTTGGTTTCTGGTTGTTGTTGTAATCTTTTTCTGCTTGCGCTTATCCTCTTTTTTAATGAAATACTCTTTGCTAATAAATTTTTTTAAAAAAAACCTTAACTTATATGGAACATCTTGAAAATAGAACCATTATTGTGATGTTTTCATAAGGTTCCAATCCATCAATTTTCGTTGTTTCGTGCGCTACAATATTATTAGAGCATCTTTAGTGCTAGATCTTGAGCAAAGATCTTGAGCTCAAGATCTGATCTTCACTAGATCTCCCAATAAAGGAGATGAAGAGATCTCCAACATGGAGGATGGGTTCTTGTAGAAGAACCCTCAAGATCTGCACATAATTCAAAAAAGGATAAATTCTTTACATATTTCTCTCTCCCTAAGATCTCAAAATAAGATCTATCACTAAAGAAAAATTAGAAAGATCTTAAGAGATCTTCAATCCTATGTGGTTCTATGAAAATTATCAAAAAGTGGTCTAAGATCTTAATTTAAGATCTACCACTAAAAATGCTCTTAGGCATTTCAACTTGAAAACAAGATCAATTAAGTTCTGAATGCAATAGCAAAAAGCAACCTCTATCGGTTGTGCCAACACCACAAGGCATTTGTGTACCATATTCAGATTTGAGAACCAACAATACTACGCAGGGAAATTTAGCCAGTTTACATTTTTCACTTATCAAATAACGTTAATTAAGCACCAGTTATATATACCTTACATAATTTGAGTTCGAGGGTTGTTAAATGTTGATCATAGAGATAAAATTCCCTCAAATTCTGAATTCAATAGCAAAAAGCAACCTCTATCAGTTTTCTGTCACAACCATTTGTATACCCTTCAAATTTGAGAATCAGTAATACTATGCAGGAAAATTGAGCCAGTTATACTTTTTCACTTATCAAATAACTTTAAGCATGAATTATACCATACATAATTTGAGTTCGATGGTTGTTAATTATATGTTGAATAGAGATAGAATTCCCTCAAAATCGTTGAGGGAAACAGGTTCTATATTTAGAAACGAAGCATGCTTTTCGACCATCCACTTTATACAGTTCTGACCGGACTTCAATTTAATGTTAACTGTTTGGAACATGGCTTTCCAGAGTTACAATCAATGCTATCACATGGAGAAAGGTTAATACTAAATCTTATTCGGGGCCCATTCTCATAAACTAATTTCCCCTTCTTTTCATTTTTCTTCCAAAAAGAAAGGGAGAGTAGTAAAATTGAAAAAAATAAATAATACTTAATTGGATCTACTAACGAGAAGTCAATAAATAATAATAATTTTTTTATTATTGAAAATTATAGTAAAAGTTTCAAGAAAATCACGGTGAAAATGTATAAGACGTATCAAGAAAAATTTTCTACCTTTAATTCCTTTGTCAGGCCCTAATATTTTCATAGTTTTTAAAATTTTCTCCCAATTAATTTTACTTTCTCCTGCAAATGCAAAATGCTGCTCTAATCTAATAATGGGTTTGGGGTTTAGTGTTTGTAGCTACAACATAGAATTAACGATGTACTTATAAAAGGCTGTAACATTGTCGTAGCGCTAATAATAATAAAAAAAAGATGTTATCTTTTCTGAATTCAAAAGTCGATCTATTAGAAGTGTTTGACCAGCTTCAGCACTATAATTTCTAACAAAATTAGGCTATATGATATAATTCTCAATATACATATATTTGAGGCCAACAGAAAGAAAGAAATATTGTTGCTCAGAAATTACATCATTGTTCCTTCAACCCTTCATAGACTAAGATTCAATTTGCAATATTCAAAATATGGATAAAACAAAAAGAGTAGAAAAAGTTCTTAATCAAAGACTTATTATTGCACATAAACAAGGGATATACATAGATGAAGGAAAGGCTGAAAGGGAAAAGAAAAACTAGAAGAAATTAGAAAGATATCAGACCTTCTCCTACAAGCAAGCCCAACATGAGAACAATAAGGCCAAGTGTGATGCACTGACTTGGTGATACGAAGGTTTGTGAGTAAGCAAATAAGGTGAGGGCTGCACCAATTAATCCAATCAAAAGAGCCATCAAGTTTTGCTTCATTTTCTTTTAGTCACCGATGATATCAATTCTCTTGCTCCTTTTGATGGGTATCTGAAATGGAAGATATCACTCTTGGTTATATTGTTGCCGGCGTTTTGCTATCTTAGCACCAATCTTGGATGGAATCTTTATATATTAGTCTTTCTAGCAAGTCAACGCTTGAAGGGGATGATGGTGGTTAATAAAGTATAATTAGTAGATTGATCATTGATCCATTGGAGAATAAAATATACCCAAAACAAAAAAAAGTATTAAAAATATAGGTGACCTAATAACCCCACACATACATACATATATATATATATATATATATATATATATATATATATATATATATGGCGAGGGAGCTTCTCACAAATACAATAGAAATTACACAGAAAAATGAATTCAGTACATTATTTTGTTTTCTTAAAGATTATAAATATATTTTATAGGAAGTAATTTTGTTTAACCAAATAAGATTATTATGAAGAATAAAACTTTTCCTCTTATGCCATAACAGAAAATTTAATGTGCACTATTTTAAATATAGTACCTTTTTCTATATAAAAAAATATACATTAAATTATAATAACATTCCCTTGTGTGTTTTACTCAAATCACACTAAGATTTTCTCTCTCTTTTTTTTTTTTTAATTTATAGAAAATTTCATAACTTTTACGCTTTGGATACAGTGACATCCCTTGTGCTCCAAGTTAGTGGTGTTAGCTTCGTTTGGTCATGTGGCTACACGTGATTTGTAAGTAATTTATTTTTCTTCAAAACATCCTTATCCAAACATTATGCATTTTGTTTCAGATCTGAATTGTCAATTTGCACTATCAACACTTCTCTTCCCTCTATTTCTCTTCACTTCCTCACTCACCTACCAATTGACGTTCCTAAATGCCAAGGTCCCCAATCAATTGAGATTTATAAAATATGTTTAAACATCAAAACGCAAAACTCAAATTGGTATACATTGGTTTTCTACAACTCAAATTAGGGACCTCTAACACAAGTCTGTCCTTAATTTCTAGCAACGGTCCAAGTTCCTAAACCCCAAACACAAAAACATCATAAAAAATATCTGAAGTGTGACCAAACTCAGATTGGTGCAGATCCATGCGCTACAAGTTAATTAGATCGAGGACTTGCAGAAACTCTCAATTGATAATTCAAATATGAAACGATAAAGGAATATTGTTCGTGATGTTTGAAAAACACGGGATGCATTTGTAATAAGTATAAAATATAGGGGGTGCCATATAATTGTGTAATCGGGGATAATTTTGGATTTTAAATTTTAAAACTAAATGTAACTTAATGTCGTTATGAGAGGAGGTGCCAAGGAAATGGTTTTAAACGGAGAGAGTATCACTGTAACTTGCTAAAAAATGACCTCGTATAATCAAGTTTTTACTTAAGCTTATGTTAAGTTTTAAAAGTATAATATTTTAAGGGAGAAAAGAAAGGATTTTTTTTAAATTAAGAAAATTATTTATCTTCTTTAATAAAAAACAAAATATTAAGATATTTATGTTAATATCTATCATTTTATTTTTTATTTAAAAATAATTAAATTAGAGAATATTTGAAATGAAAAATTTATCTTTCCATATATTTTTCTCTAAAATTTTAATTCCCAAACATATTTTCAAAAAACGCATAATGACAAGATGACATGTGAAACTTATCCCTACTTAGGTGTCGATCATCGTACTTCTAGTTAGTTTTTGTTCAAACTCAAATGAGGCTTTTGACATAAGCTAGAGTTAGATTATCCAGATCTCAGTTGAAGATGCATATATGATGGATCACTACAAAGGCTCTATAATGAATTTTTAACTCAAAATTTTACTCTCAAACATACTTTTAAACATTCCATCGAAAATTCAAACATACCTAAGTCTATATGCGTGCAAGAGAGTAAAGTGTGATGTTTAAAGAACATTTATCGCTCAAGTCACTTTGATAATCCAGGACCGATGTTAAGAAGTTGCATGATCATTCTTCATAAATGTTTAGGGTCATTTGTTCATTAGATATCGTTATTCGATTAGCTATTAGAAATGCATGACAGAGATAAATAAATAAGAATGAAACTAATTTAATGCGGAAAACCCTAGATGGGAAAAACCATAAGTACAGGAGAATCAATTCATTGTATTGAAAATTGGTGCAAGACAGATTCAAAGAGAACAACTCTTGCAATATTTTATATTAATGTATATAAAATCCAAGTTCAATAGTATAAAGGTCCATACCAATATGGCTTCATATTACTAAAAAAAAAAAAAAACGTTTTCAACATTGTTGTATCAACCTCAATTCTCTTAAAAATTATGACAAATAAAATACGGTGACAATTTTAAAATTAAGTATAATTTGTGAACAACAATTATTAAAAAAACTGATGTTAAAAAGATTTCCAACATTGATGATTTAAAAATTGATGTTGAATTTTTTTGAAAAGACAAATCGGATATTATAAAAGGCTACGAAATGTGATCAAGAACTAAATGTGAGTTACAACCGCAAAACTACTAAGAAAAATAAAACAGATTCACAAAGAAACTCAAAAACATTGTATAGGATCATAACACCAATTAGCAAAAGAAAGGCCACTTAAGCATGCTCCCTTATATTTAAACCACGTCCAGGATATGGTTTGGATATGCCACAACATTGTCCGAACATCAGCTCTGGCATTCTTGAAAACAATGTGATTTCTGTGAAGCCAAATATTCCAACAAGTAGCATGCCATAGCAAATAACGAACCTTTCTAAATCTATTTCCCCTACTCAAGAAACCATGTTGAATGAGATGAGATCTCACTTGATTGTGCTGCACCATGCATATAAAACCGCAGACCAGACCTGACCGGCAAAAACACAACCAAGAAACAAATGATCCACATTTCCCACCCACCATCACACAAAACACAATCAGCACCATTAGTCTTTACATGGATAAACTGAATTTGGGTTGGATCTTCAACTTATTATCTGTATAACACCTATATTATAATCTTCGATTAATTTGATTTACACATTTAAAATATAAACTTAGATTAATTAGAATTTTTAGTGAATTTATCTGTACATATATAAGTCTTATATTTTGTTTTTTAGGAAAATAAGTCTTAGTTGTTAATTCAACTGAAATTTAAACTATACTGTAAGATAGTAACAGTTTTATTATGTGAAATTTGACCAAAGCATTGATGCATGGGGTTTGACCGAAACACACAGACAAGGGGAAGGAGGAGGATTTTGATGTTCAAAGTTTGAATTAAGTGAAATTTGAATTCCACCAAGTTTTAAACCTAAAAACCATAATCTCTCATTGTGTGCATCACTCTCACTTTTTCTCTCGGCAACTCTCATTTCTTTCCAAGAAGCCGAGCCTCTTCCCTTCCAAAACCAAACATATACTATAATTTAATCAACACACCTAAAGGAAGGGTACGTACAAAAGGAAAAGGTAATAGCAAAGATATAAATTACCAAAGATATTTTTAACAAAATAATAAACCTAGTCTTAATGTCCAACTATACACGGATTTAATTTTCTAAATGCAACGCTAACTTAATTCACGTGGCTCAGGAAAAAATTAAGGTCAAAGAAAACCAAGTAAATGGGTTAGAAATTAGGTTGAACAAAAATCCTCAATTTTAATATTTTTTATACAATATATAAAAAATATAGATATCAAAGTCTTTGATAAACTTTCGTTCAATTTATAATATATCACAACTCTATGAATAGTTTACAAAAAATGGTCAGAATTGAAAGTAAGGGATTCATCAGGGAGAAGGATCGATGCATCATGCACGAGTGTACAAAATTCTACACTTTCAGCACCCACAAATTTCTTAAGTCAAAGATTAAACACAGAGCATACACATGATTAATGTCGTTGATCAGCTATAACTAATATTTCAGTCACGCATTAAATTGTAGTAGGTACCTTGCTTAGAAGACTAAAAGAGAGAGGACAAAGGAGCAGCATAAATTGCATTTGACTTGTTGACTGCTAAAGCTTCTCATTTTCCACTGATTGTTACTACTTTTTGAAAATTTCTTGCTTCTTTTACTAGCATGCAGAAGACAAAAGAAAAGAGCTTAGGTCGTATTCAAAAGTAACTAAAACACTTGGCATGAAAATGAAAAAAGGGTACTATCACCATCTAAAAGGACTGCTATAAGATCAAAAGGCAATACCATTAAACTGATCAAAGTTTATTAAATTTCAGCTCCCTGCATGCAATTCATAATGGAGATAACACTTTGTTAATGATTGTGTAAATGCCAAAGTGATCACCACAAAAGACAAGAAAAGAGCGCAGTGTATGCACTTTTGCTCTTAGCTATAGACTAATGTGATTTCCTTTACTTAGCAGTAGCAAAGGCACGTACGGTTAACTTTACCTTTCTAAGCATCTTATCCAATATCCACACTCCATCATCAATAATACACATGAAGCATAAAAATTTTCTTATTATATCGTTGTCTTAAAACAATAGGAAAATAATGGATGGAAATCCCCAAGTGCTAATTCACACACACATATAAGCCCATTTGAAAGACTTCATCAACAATTTATTTGAACTTATCTTTATGTTATAGGTAGTAGCAAAAATATATTTTGACTGGTCCACAAGATGTTTTTAACTTATTTTCATAAGCTCTCCAAGATAACTTACAAGAATAGCTTGTGAAGGTTATGAAAAAACTCACATACAAATTCCATCAGGACAAAAAACATAAAGCGTACGTACCTACTTTTTTTTTTTTGTTTCTTCACCCAAATTAATATATATATTAACTTCTACACAAATCAAATTTATATTTCTTTGTTTCTAAAAAAAGTATTTTTTTATATGTTTCCTTCTTTTTCACTAAATTAAATCAATTTATATTTTATATGTTGTTAGTAATTTCTTTTAGACGTTGTTAATATTTTTTATGTTTTCTTCTACGATGGCGTGTAATATATAGTGAAATTTTTATAATGATATACTATTCTTATATATTTACATTTATTTAATGAATGGTGAATTTTTTAATTTAGTACCTTGAATTTGTGTTAGTCACTTAATATTTTGTTTTTAAAAAAGTAAAATTAGCTGCATTGTGACTAGTTAGTAATTTTTATTTTTAATATTTTTCTGATATATATATATATATATATATATATATCCTGTAATTAGTATATTAATTATTAAGTTAGATTTTAATATTTTTATAATGATTTTTTTAATTTTTAAAATGAGACAGGATCTTCTTAGTGATTATTCAGCTGTGAATCCAAATATTTCAATTGGGTAAGCACCTATCCGGATTCTAGAAAAATCACAAATAGCCACCGAAATTAGCAACGGAAACATTTGTGTCAGGAATGTTAACACGATTTCTTCATTAACATATATGTTATGGATTTCTATTAGGCAAACGGAAGTGATGAACAATCCTCTAGAAGGGGTCATCTTTATAAGTATGCATTATTCCATATATATATATACCGTTTGAGCCTCTTGAGGATTTATATCAGGGGGTGTGATGTGTGCATATTTGTTTCATTTTTCTCTTTCGAATTAACCTCATAACAGAGACCTGAATTTGACATTGGTTTCTTTTCAATTAGGGTGTTATTTTAGATTGGATTAACTTATTTAAGTGCTTTTTTTAGCATTTTTTTTGGTATATTATCCAATTGTTGTGTTTAGTTTTACCATCCAATTTTATTAAATGATTCACATTAAGTATTTTTAGAGTGTAACATATTCAAACATTTTTAGAGGAAAATATTTACAAATTTAGCATGTCTTAGACATGTATTGAGCATTACCGACAGATTTTAACTGTCAGAAAATAGGGTTTTTTTTTTTTTTCTCGTGGTGCACCTTAATAATCCTCATGCTCCATATAATTTCAAAATTTCTATGAATAGATTAATTAATGAAAAAAGTAATTCCTTGTTGGCGTACTTAAAGGTTGTAACAAACACTTAATTTGAGTTTTTGTGTAGTTTTGCCATATTTGTAGTTAGATTTTAATTATAATAATATTATAACATAATTGAATGTTGTGAGTAGTTTTGAATTTGTTCAAATTAATGATTGGTTGTTGCATTTGACTTCATTGTTTTCCTCAACTTTTTGTTATGCCTTCATTTGTCTCGATAATAAAAAGTCAACCAAACATATTTATTTTTGTTATGCTATTTAGTTGTAATATTACTCTTGTGTATTTTTTATATTCTCCAATAGCATTTTAGATCATTAGATTGGTTGTAATTTTATTGACTTGCCTTTTTTTTTTGTTTTTTTATAAATGGCTTGTTCTTTTTTCTTTCTCTTTTAGTTAGTTTATATATAATAATTGTGTTTCTATGACAATAGTATGTTATTTCTCTTAACATATTTCAATTTTCCTATAAGAAAATATTTCTATCGGCTATTGTAGGTAACTGCCACACATGATTTTTCTAAAATGAATTTCATCTTTTCTAGGTATTGTCCAAGGATAAACCCATCTATGAAGCAATGGAGAGCCACAATCTGTTCAGTCCACTGATTATTTCAGATGATTTACTTAGAGTTGTCAGGGGATTGAAATTTTTTCTTAGTCTCTAATAATCATGTAGTAGAGTCACAAGCAAAAAAATGTAGTAGAGTTACAATAAATCGTTTAGATAGTTGTAAATTCATGTGAAGTACTTAGAGAACTTACTTATGTACTTTTTTTTTTCATTGAATTAGTCTGCACTACATGTATTAACACATTGTATACGTCATTAATTGATTTATAAATTCAATGTTTTATATTATATTTACAATTTTAATGTTATTATGTATTTTTCTCAAAATAAAAAACATATCAAATTATTAAATTATATTAAATTTAGCAGTATTATATAATATTTATTTATTTTACCATTCTTTTTTAGCAACCAAATCAGATACCATTTTCTTAAACACCCACTTATTTTTGGCCATCGACTACGTCCGTGATTGGGTAGTCATTGACACAACTGATATTATTTTAATTATTTATTTTCTCAACAACCATAATATATTTCATTTTCTATACAACCATTGATAATATTTGCAAGAATAATATTTAAAAATAATTTAAGCGGAATTAAGTGATTGAAAAGACAGATTGTTTGGTCGCTGAATTAGTCAACAATTAAAGCGACCATATATCAGTGACAAATTATTTAGTAATTCAGACCAATTTTTCCAGTTTCAGTTGCTAGGCAGAGACCGATAAATATTTACGCAGTTCATTTCGGTGGCTTAGGTTTTACGGAGTTCAATTTGGTCTCTATTTACGTCGCTAAACAAAATAGTCACTATTTACCAGTTTAGAGACCGATATGTTAGGTCGCTAATCCACGTTTTTTCTTGTAGCATCCAAACGTAAATAACTTATTGAATTTTAAGAACTTATAACACAAATTTTTATATAATAAGAACTTGTTGAAAAAAATATATTAATTAAGATGTTTTCCCAAACGGTCAATGATAGGTAATATATATAATGTGATAGGAAAAGAGAGATACGAAGAAATGACAAATTTTAATGAGATATTTGATATATAAATTAAAAATTGTTTATATATCATTAATAAAAAAAACACATCAATATATAGATTAATTCACTAGTTTTTTTTTTTGTGAAAATCAATTTACTAGTTTGATTCTTAATTCACGCAAATTGGTCTTCTTTCACTTATCTTCAAATTTGTCAGATAATTTTTGGAAATAAAAATTAATCGGGGCGAGATATTGTATATATAAAATAAAAAATGAGAAAATTTTCAAAGCAACATTCCTTTCAATCTGCACAAACCTTGCATGAAGCTGAAAATATTTATGTGAGAACATTAGGTATACTATGACATAACACATTAATATTTTGTGTAATTTATTTATTAATTTTCACAAGGTCATATTTATTTAGTAACCATTAGAAAGGAGATAGACTAATAGTTAATCTTCATATTTCCATTCCACACACACAAGTGAAGAATTTCTACGCAACTGTTTTTTATACGCGAAAATTTAATATGAAAGAATTAATTATTTCACACACATAATATATATATATATATATATATATATATATATATATATATATATATATATCACGATTAAAGCATACGATATACTGAGACAAAAATTATAGCGTGTCCGAAAGTGCAATGCCATATCAGATGTGTACTTAACCATTATTAGTCCAAATAATATAAATGAACGGCAATGTCATAAAATTCTATGCAATAAATGTATAGATTTAATTTTGGTAGAGAACCATACAAAGCGTATAAATTAATTGATATGAAAATATTTTAGTTTAATTTAATTAACCAATGATCTTAAGTTAAAATATTGAATGTGTAATTATGTTAAATATTTAAATAAAATTTTTAATATAGATCTATAATAATTAATAAGTGTGTAATTTTTATATGAGAATGAAAAAAATATTAATCACTAGATTTTATCATAATTGGTGGAAGTTAAAACACGTGTAAACTAATTTTTTATTTGTAGGAATTAAATTTAGATATCTTTGTCAAGAAAATTTATAATAAGTCACACATATAACTCAGTCAATTAAATTAGGTCTCTTTAATAAACATTATCATTACGTACGTGGTTTTGTAAAAACTACATAAATTTTTAAGTATTTATATAACGCTAAATTTTATACAATCCAAATTTACTCTTCTCAATTATGTATTTTTCTCTTTCACTTTCGTATAAAAGGTATTCTCTTCACTCTTCAAAAACTGTGTCCCGTGTAAAGAGAGAGATATATAGAAAGAGAGTAAAGAGATAAGGGCGAATACATGCACGCTTTGGCTCTTCCTTTCTTTTTTCGATCAAACATCCGAGATGGGATAATAAAGTGACTTCAGAGTTTGTTTTGGAGATGTTCCCTTTGATTGGACTTGAACATATCCTTTGAATCAATTATATATATATATATATATATATATATATAT
>CM023942.1:3648321-3691130 GCA_013407115.1 Glycine latifolia
TATATATATATATATATATATATATATATATATATATATAATCTTGATTTCATATTAAATTTGAAGAAAATAGAGAAATTATTTAATTTTTTTATTAAATCATTTTTATTAGATATCTATTTTAGGACTTTATTAAGAGATTTATAGTTAATAATTAATCTTGAATCACCTCTTTCAACTTTCGTTTTCAGAAAATAAAAAACTGAACAACTCTAAGGAGATTTTAATGATCTAATTAATCATTTATCAAGGTATTCATTAATTTTTTTTTAAAATATTCTAAATATTGTTGGTTCAATATTTATATAGGTCTAGCTTTTGTTATATCTTTTTCAGCAAATTATCAATATATAGTAGATTTATCTCATATTTCTTTTAATGCCAAAAAGTAATAGGATTTGTTTCACAAATTTATTTTTTAATTTTTTCTCCTATATGCAATTTTTTGTCATGTTTGAATTTTTTAATTGTTCTATTCTTTTAAACTATATTTCTTTATTCAACACATTAATATGCTTTATCTTTTTATCTATTATACTTGTTGAGGATTCCATTAGTAGATTTAATTCTCTACTTTTTGAAGGTCTTATAAATTCAAATATTATTTGTTGTCCTAGAATTTGTGTTTTTAATCCTATCTCACTTGAAAATGGTATAATAAAGTTAAAAAAGGTATTCCAAGTATTATTTCACAATTCATGTTCTTTATTAATACAAAAGAAGTATTATAACATATCTTATTTTTAGAGATTTTTGCATTTGATAGTTTATATTGAATATTCATTTTAGTTCCATTAGCATATTTTTCACAATATTTAGTAAGTATTAATCCTTCTTGAATACAATTTACATATGTTTCTGAATC
The DNA here is from genome assembly GCA_013407115.1 of Glycine latifolia. NCBI lineage: Eukaryota > Viridiplantae > Streptophyta > Magnoliopsida > Fabales > Fabaceae > Glycine > Glycine latifolia. The sequence goes on from CM023942.1 coordinate 3,649,187, forward strand.
TATTAATGCTATAAAATCAAATTTTTCTTCTTTTATTATTAAGGTTATTTGGCAATGTCATTTATGTGTTGTTATCAAACTTAATATACTAAGATAAGTATTTTCTGACATATCTGGGTCATTTTCTTCATAAGATTTAGTATCTTTTTGGGTTTTTAAAATTTATTTTCCTTCTAGGTCTAATATCCTATATTCTAATGCTATATCATTTTGTTTTAATTCCTTAACTTCATTCTTAAGGACTTTTATTTCTTCTTGTAAATCTTTTATTGATATATGAGGCCTAAATTCTTTAAATTTATTATATATTTCTTTCATTTCTATAGGTTTTATCTCTTCCTTATTTATGTTATCTTTTTGCATCAAATCATTAAGTTGCTTTATAAATTCATCCCTAATAGGAGAATCTTCTAATTTTTCTATTATATTTATTAAAGTATCTTTTTGTTCTCTAGTTAGCATATTTATAGTTTTACATTCTTTAGAAGTACATATTTATGGACCTAAAGAATAATCATCTTCAATACTACTAGAGAAACTACTACTAGTTTCATCTTCTATTTGATATATTATTTCTTCATCTTCATGTTCTTCTGTTTCTAAATTTATTACTATTTTTAATTTCTTCATCTAATTCTAATTCATTTATCCTTTGTTGACTTTCACATTTATTAGTGAAATGTCCTTCTTTTTCACATTTCCAACAAGTGATTTTCTTCTTATAATTCTTATTTTTCTTATAAGATTTTCTATAAAATTTATTATTATTATATTTTTGTGGATTTTCATATTTACTTTTGTATTTCTTCTTATACTTATTTCTATATTCCTTAATAAGTTTTCTATATTTCTTCTTATTCTTTGCACTAGGGACTCTAATTATTTCTACACCATATTGTTGACAAAAAGTTCCTAATATTATGAGTCATTTGTTCTTTTCTCATTTTATTTTGTAATCTAAAATCATTACATACTTGTATCCCTGTTTCTATTATTATATTATGTATTTGTCGATAAGTTAAATTTTCAAAAGTTATAGGTTTAGGAAAATGTCTAGCTAAATTATCTCTAACTTTTTCTACAAATAATTTAGGCAATCCAACTATAAACTTTTCTTTCCAAAATCTTACAAACCCATCCTCTCTTAGGGTTACCTTGAATAAAAATGTATCTTTATATCATTTATAATCTGACATTGTTGGACAATATAAATTGGTTAATTGATTACCTACTCTTTAAATATATTGGGATCACCAATAAAGTTTTGTATTATTGAATATATAAGGGTTGATATTGCATCTTCTTCATGAGTTTCTGATTTTACACCACTAAATATCATAGCTCTATCATTATCTTTACACAAATTATTCCACCATCTTTTTAACTATCCTGAAAATCCTTGAACTATAATTAAGACGGTATTTCTATCTGATATACCTTTTGTCTTATAAGCAGAGTTGCCATTTGTCTTATAAGGAGAGTTGCCATTGACATTTGAATGGTGGTAGCCGGCAAAACCTAATTAAGGAATATATATATATATATATATATATATATATATATATATATATATATATCACTAGCTGCATTAATTAAACTAGCGTGCAGCTATATAATTAATCTAACACTTAATCGATCAGCAGCAACTTTAGTATATCGTTATACGAGTTTGAGGTATCTTTCTCATCATGCTAAATAACAAGGTAACAACCACTAACCTGTAAGGACATGTATACTTACTTTATAATTATAAGTATTTTTCATTTTCCTATTTTATTTTATTGTATCTTTTTCATCTTTAGAAGTTTACGGTGAGAAAGAGATTTCTCAGTTCAAGATCAAGGGTTTGAGATTGGCATCAACCCTAAAAAATTACAATTAATATTTAAAATTAATCTACTGATAAAAATTAATATTAATAAAACATTAAATTTGATATCTTAATACCAGTGGTTGGATTTCCCCCTGAATCCTTGATCTAATTAAGGTATTTTCACGCTGTAAATTTTTCTTCCCTACCATTAAGATTTAGTGAAGAGGTTAGGCAAAGAGTACCCAATTTTTAGATGGGATGAACTCTGGACAAATTTCACAAGGGGAAAGAGATACGTAGGTTGAAAAAATTGAAGAAAGAGATATTAAAGATGCGGTATGAGATTGTGGAAACTTGAAGAGTTTAGACCCCGGATAATTCAAATTTCAAATTTATAAAAGTAATGAATTTCATGAACATGCATGATGTCTTTCCAAGAGGTAGCAACACCTCTTTCATCACTTTGATTTCAAAAGTTGAAGAACCTCTTGATCTTGGTGAATTTAGGCCTATTTTCTTGGTGTTGAATGTGCAAAGTAGTGCTTAAGGTGTTAGCTAATAGATTAAAAGATCTTTTAATTAGTGACAAATGAGGCTATTGATGAAGTCAAAAGATTGAAGGCAAAAGTATTTCATTTTCAAGGTTGATTATGAAAATACCTATTTTTCTTGGAATATCTTGTTTTACATGAATGAAGAAGTTGGGTTTTGAGGAGAAGCAATTTGCATGGAAAAGAGGTTGCATATCATCTAGTATCAATTTGGTATTAGTGAATGGTAGTCCTTCTTAGAAATTTGGGGTTCAAAGGGTTTAAGACAAAGTGACTCCTTAACACTATTTTTGTTTATTATTGCGTCGGAAGGGTTAGGTGAGTTGATGAGAGAAGTCATTACAAAAACTTATTTTCTAGCTTTCAAGTGGGTCATGATCTTATAGATGTTAATCTTTTGTAATGTACAAATGATATCCTTTTGTTTGGGGAGGCTACTTTGAGCCATGTTATTATGATCAAGAGTATTTTTAGATGTTTTGAGCTAATTTCGAGTTTGAAGGTTAATTTTCACAAGAATAATTTTAGGACAATTGGAGTGGAGACAAAGGTTAATGAATGGTATGAGAATTTGATGAATTACAAAATTCTCTCTTTACCATTCACTTATCTTGACAATTGGAGCAAATCCTAGGAGTTTTTTTGGTTACATGAGATATATACACACTTTAATATTAATTAATATAATAAAACCTATATGTAAATCACTCTAAATTTTTTCATCCTCTCACACATACACACATGCATTAATAGTTATTTTCTTATAGAAGCAGGGTTTAATTTAGTTGGTTGATCGAATGTGAGTTATTATAAATTTTTTAATAAAAAAATCGCAAATAATATTAAGTATGATATTAAGTTGTTTAGTGTAAGTCAACTTGTATGCACATATATAATTATTTATAAATTATGAGTTTTAATAGTGTAAATTTTTTATAGTAATCTCGACCAATAAAAAATTATACTAGGAATTATATGACATTATTTATTATAAAAATTAGCAAAATTATCATATATAATAATTTTTTATTAGTTAATAGTGTAAAATCTATTACACTTATTCTTTATTTTTCATAAACTAAGAGAAACTTTCGGCATGAACTTATTTCTATTCCATATTTGCCTGCCACACTTCATTAACTTTGGAATCACAAAAAATCCGATATTTTTGGTTAGGCCACAAAACATCCCATTATTTTAAATTTCCAATTATTTATTCCATCCCCTTGGCCAATTTTAGATTCATTCCATATCCCCGCCTCTCCAGCAAATATTACCCAATTTGTATTGGGGACTTTTCCACTTGTCCTTCTGATTTGTGAAATATACTTCGCCGAAAGTGAGCAATCTTCAGTTATCTAGCAGGAGGTGCATGAATGCACAACTTAGAACTAACTTCTAAAATAATTAGGTAGCCTAACTTTGTTGGACACATTATAATAGAAATTAGCCCATTTGCAGTTTCCAAAACCCTTACCACATTTAGATTCGCATCTTATACCCTAATGCCGTTTTCAATATAATGCTGTACTTACAAAATAAATAAATAAATTCACATTTTCTTAAATTATTTCTCACTACTATTTTTTGTTTATTAATTAATTTTATTAAAGGAATAGAGTTCAAATAGGGAAACTGATATAACAGGTAAAAAATATGTTTGTTTCAGTCTCCTGCTACATTAAATTATGTATTAAAAAAATAAAATTTATATTTAATTACAAATAAATAATTGATAAATTAATCGTGTAAAGACATTTTACATTGTAAAAATTATTCACGAATCATCATTTATGATAAACTCGTTAATTTTTATAATAAATATCTCCAAAATTATCAAGAAAAACCTTTTTCTATTGCGAATACGAGAACCTTGATTATAGATTATTAAATACTTTTTGTCGTCCCAATATTCATAAGACTTTATAATTTAATAGTTACTTTTTCTTTATTACAAAACACAACTAGGGTATTGTTAATAATTAAGTTTGAATATGCTGGTTCTTTTGCCCTGATAAATACAGTATATTATAACCACAGAATACCACGTATCAAGTGAAGTCCCCAGTCGTTGGCTCATGTCGAAATAGAGGAAGCAAATTCACACTGAATAAAATAGGTTTAGTGAGAAACTTAACTTTTCTCTTTGCCAACCCAAACTTCCCACGTGGCAAAATATTAGGTTTAACACCTCTATGTCGACATTGTCTAACTTAGGCTAGTTCTTAGACATAGTTTTTTTTTTTTGGCGAACTGTTCTTAGACATAGTTGTTGATTTGATAAATCAGTGATTCAATCTCCACTGATCAACGTACTTGCCTAGTCCTAGTGAAATTTCCTATAAATAGCCTATGCAGACATGCCTATTTTTACTGCCTCAATAATCACTTTCCAGAAACGGAAATATTTTGTTAATATTCAGATTATTCGGCTGATAAGATAAGTATTTCATGTCTTCATTTTCACGTAATCTTTCACATCATTTCTTGTCTTCGTTTTCAACTAATCTTTCACATCATTGAGCACTAATTAATAACTTTTGTGGTTGACAACTAGCTACATACTTACTCCCTTTGATTGGATTTAGTAAGATATTTTTAAGAGTAAAGAGTATGATAGGTTTTTAAGGGTAAAGTAGAGAATAAATCTATTGATTAAAATAAATAAATGAAATTTAAAAAATAATTAGGTGTAGTAGAGTGTTTAAGTTGAAGAAAAATATTGTAAATCAATTTAAACAATTTAATTGTAATTGTTTTTTGTTATAAAAGTTAGTTATATCTAACTAACTCTATTAGTTGTTATAAAATAGAAAAGTGTGAATAACAAAGATATAGTTACATGTATGCATCTTTTGTGAAAAGTCAAAATCTTTTCATCTCCATAACTTATTCCATTGTGTGTGAGTTCCTACTATCAATTGCTCCAAAAAATTGGTATCTAGAGCCTAGGTTCAAGTGCAAATTCGTGTAGATGTGACAGAAAAATAAAGATCACAGCAAGGAGCAAGAATGGCAGGCAACAACGGTGTTCCAGGAAAACTTCCAATTCTTGATGGCAAGAATTAGGATCGATGGGCAGTGCAAATGGGAGTCCTTTTTAGATTTCAAGATGTGCTTGAAAATGTTGAAACTGATATTAAAGAACCAGGTTCAGGTTCAACTGAATCACAAAGAGCAGAGCACAAAGAAGCAATTAGAAGAGATGGAAAAACACTATTCTTGATCCATCAATGTGTAGATCCCAACATCTTTGAGAAGATTCAAGCATCATCTTCAACAAATGAGGCATGAGACATCCTAGCAAAGTGTTACACATGTGCAGCTAAGGTGAGAAATGTGAAACTTCAATCTCTGAGAAGACAATACGAATTATTGCAAATGGAAGCCAATGAAAGAATTGTAGATTGTTGCACTAGAGTACTGAATCTTGCCAATCAGATGAAGAGTTGTGGTGAGAAGATCTCAAACCAAATTATCATAGAGAAGATCATGAAGACCCTAATTCCAAGCTTTGACTACATTGTAGTTGCTATCAAAGAGTCCAAAGATGTTGAAACCATGAAAATTGAGGAATTGCAAGGTTCATTGGAAGCCCAAGAACTGAGGTTGATTGAAAAAGGAAGTGTGAAACCTATAGAACAAGCTCTGCAGGCCCAAACCTCCAAGAAAGGTAGTAGTGACAAAAGGAAATGGAAGAAAGGAAAGGGGAAATTCTAGAAGGCAATTGGAATTCGAATTAAGAGAACTTCAAGAGAGAAGATACAGTTACAATTGTGATAAAATGGAAAAAAGGGATTCAATAAAAGGAAAATTCAATGTTACAATTGTGAGAAGTGGGGCCACTATGTTGATGAGTGCTAGCACAGGAAAGGGAAACAGGTCAAAAACAGTGAAGAAGAAGCCAACATGGCTTAAGATGGAGACTCTGACTCTGATCCAGTACTGCTAATGGTGACTACCAGTGGTGGAGATCTTCATTATGAGACTTGGTACTTAGATATTGGATGTTCAAATCACATGACATGCCATAAAAGACTGGTTAACTAATCATGATGCAAGTAAGAAAACTCAAATTAATCTTGCAGATAATAGAGCTCTAATAACATAAGGTATGAGAAATATTGTGATAAGGATAAATGATGGGAAAACTGCATTGATAAAGAATGTACTGTTTGTACTAGGAAAGAAATGCAACTTGATGAATGTTGGCCAAATGTTAGAGAATGGATTCTCAGTCATCATGAAGCATGATTACCTTGAATTGTATGATCAACACCAAAGATTGGTGCTCAAGTCTTTGATGTCTAAGAATAGAACCTTTCAAACTACAATTTGACCTGCTGAGGTGAAGTGCCTAACTGCAACTAAAGAGAACAAGGAGAGCTGGCTATGGCATCTCAGGTTTGGTCACTTGAACTTTAGAAGCCTTAATCAATTAGGGTCTAAAAAAATGGTGATAGGACTACCAAGGATTGTTGTACCAGAAAGGGTGTGTGAATCATGCATGATAGGCAAACAATCTAGACTCATATTTAATTCCTATTTGCCTATGAGATATACTAACTTGTTACATATGATTCATTCTTATGTATGTGGTCCCGATGGAAGTGCCTTCCTTTGGGTGGAAATCTGTATTTTGTGACTTTTATGGATCAGTTCAGCAGGAGGATGTGATTGTGTTTGATCAAGCACAAAAGTGAGGTCTTTGCAACTCGGGAGAAATTCCAAACAATGACTGAGAGGCATAGTGGCAAGCAAATCAAGATCTTGAGGATTGATGGTGGAGAAGAGTATACCTCAAGAAAATTTGAAGCTCATTGTACAAAACTTGGCATTCAACATGAAGTAATAACACCCTACATTCCTCAACACAATGGTCTTGCAGATAGGAGAAACAAAACAATATTTAACATGTTTAGAAGTATGCTTAAATAGAAGAGTTTTCCAAAATCATTTTGGGGTGAAGTAGTGGCTACAACAACCTACTTGTTGAATATGTGCCCTACCAAGAGACTTCTGCAAAAGGTACCAAAAGAATATTGGACAGGACGAAATCAATTGTGAGTCACTTGAGAATTTTTGGTTCCTTGCACTACAAACATATAGCAGATGCTAGAAGGAAGAAATTGCAAGACAAAAGTGAGTCCATGATTTTAGGTGGTTATCATGACACTGGTGCTTACAGACTTTACAACCCTTCAAAGAAAAGAATTGAAGTTAGCAGAGATGTATTAGTTTGTGAAAATGAATCCTGGAATTGGGGACAACAAAAGAGTAGAGTTGGCAACTTAATTCCTGTCTCTAATGAGAATAAAAATAGTGAGCAAGATTATGTTCATGAGACTAATGCAAATTTTGAGGGTGTAGATAGTGGGCCAATGCCTGTTCAGAGACCACAAAGGTAAAGGCAAATCCCTTTAAGGTTCCAAAACTTTGAAATGCTCTCAGGTAATGCAGTTACTGATGATGGTGATTTGATACACTTTGCATTGCTAATTGACATTAAGCCAATTAATTTCACTAAAGCAGTAAAGGAGTTGACTTGGAAGAATGCTATGATGGAAGAACTGAAAGCTATTGAGAAGAATAAAACATGAGAATTGATTGAGCTACCTCTCAATAAGAAACCCATTATTGTAAAATTTTGTAAGAGTTGTGACCATATTCCTATCAAATCCAGGAATGGAGCATTGGAACTCTGTCAAATGGATACAAAGGTAACTCAGAGGAACTGCCAAAAGGTGTTTGTGCTTTGACAATAAAGATTTAATGCTTCTTGGATATGCAAACACAAATATGGCAAGAGATGTGGATTCTAGAAAGTCTACATCCGGATATTTGATTGCTTTTGCAAGGGGAGTTCTGTCTTGGCAATCAAAACTTCAAAAGTATGTTGCATATTATCAACCACTGAAGCAAAATATATTGCAGTAGTTAAAGCATTCAAAGAAATGTTATGGATGAAGAAATTCTTAAATGAGTTGGGACAAGATCAAGAGGATTATGAGGTAAGCTGTGATAATCAAAGTGTCATCTACTTAGCCAAGAACCCCATATTCCATTCACATTCCAAACACATTGGCATCCATTATCATTGGATATGAAAGATGTTGGATGAGAAGAAACTGAAGTTATAGAAAATCTATACAGATTTTAATTGGTCTGATATGATGACCAAGACAATACCAACCAAGAAGGTTGAAGACTGCTGTCGATATAGTGATGCACAACAATTATGTCGAAAGAAGGGGATTTGTTGGAAATTCTTCCATAATTAAGGTTGGTTCACATTTAAGTAAACATGCAAATTCAAATACATAGGAAATTGAGGAGCACATTCCAAGACATGCATAGGAAGTTGTGGAGCACTTTTCAAGAGCTTGGAATTGGTTTCTTTGACCTTGAGACTTACACAGTCTGCTGAGGAAAGTGAATATTGGAGTTACAAGGAGCTCTATGAATGTAACTTATTTATTGGCATCCACCACTCACTCTTGAAGGAATCCACACCCATCTCCTATACATAAGGAGGCTTATGAAGAGTTGGATCATCACATCTCATCCCATCCAAAGAAAAGCAAAGTAAGAGTGATAGTGAGAAAGAGAGTTCTAGTTTCCACCACATTTTGTGAGAGTTGAAAGAAATTGTAAACCATCCTTATTAGGTGAGGTTGAGAGATATTCTATTGTATTTAGAGAGTTATTGTATTTTTACTTTTAATAGTGGAGATATTTGCCAGTTTGGTCCCATGATTTTTACCTTTCACATTAAAAGAATTTTCCACGTAAAAAATTCTTAATATCATTCTTCTACTCTTTATTCTTGTTTTTTCCATTTTCATTAAATGTCTATTTTGAGTCTACATAGAGGGAAATAGGCAGTAATGGTGTTTCCCATTAGTTTCATCTCATTCTTATTTAATTTGAGTTGTTATCTTTGTTAAAGAAATTAACAAAGATTTGAAAAAAAAAGAAGACGAGTGTATTGATGTGACTATATGTTGGGAAAAACTCTTTCCCTCAAATAAACTCAAAGGTGGGTTATCGTCAACCCTCAATCAAAATGCGGAAACGTAATCAAATAAGAAAGGGAGCGAGAGAGACAATCACACAACAATCTGTTTTACGTTAGAAAATCTTCCCTGAATCTGGAAAGGAAAAACTCACGGGATACTGGTCCAGATCAAATATTCACTATAACTGAGAACGGTTACAATGAATCAAAACACACCAATGTGGTGGTACACTCAACCTCTCCAACAATGATGATAATCAACTCTCAAAGTGTTTCACTCTGATCACTCAAATATGCATGCATATAGGCTTGCTCAAATGTGTGGAATCTCTCACGCATTCAAATGTCAAATGACGGCGGAGTATCTCACGCTCTCTCAATTCTCAAATCTGAGTTTAACCTAATTACACCCTCAACTAATGTATTTATAATGGTAAATTAGGTCTAGGATATTAACCCCTTCAAATGGGCTTGGGCCAGCATTGAAGGAGTAAAGTCCAACAATTCTCCCCCTACAACTTCAATGCGGTAAATCAAATACAACCCGGCTTCTTCAATGCAACAGGTTTAACTCGGCCTAACATCTTCAACTCTTCAAAAACAACCTGGCTTCTCTATCACTCGGGTTCAATACAACCTGTCAAATTGTGACAGGTGTCATCATTCCGGCCTCTTCAATGAGACGGGTTCACCAATCCGACACCTTTATAGCAATCTTCAAACTTCATTGCTGATACCAGCTTGGTCATCATATCCGACCAATTCTGGTCCGTGTGCACTTTGGCAAGTCCGAGCTCTCCATCTTCCACCACACCTCAGATCCAATGATATCTCACATCAATATGCTTGGAGTGGGAGTGGTAAGTCGAGTTCTTCGCCAGATGAATGACGCTTTGGTTGTCACATTTCAGCTCATACTTGTCCTATTCATGGCCGAGTTCCATGAGGAACTTCTTCATCCACAACATCTCCTTGCTTGCCTCGGTCACGACAATGTACTCAACCTCGATCGTTAAAAGTGCCACACACTTCTGCAATTTTCATTGGCACAAGATTGCTCCTCCAGCAAATCTCATCAGATATCCAGTCGTCAACTTCCTCGAGTCGGAATCTTCCCCTAAATTAGCATCCGAGTAGCCTTGCAGCTCAGCTTCACCATCTCCAAATCGGAGGCATAACTCGGTCATTCCTCTCAAGTACCTGAAGATCCACTTTACTGCTTCCCAGTGCTCTCTGCCGGGGTTCAAAAGAAACCAGCTCACTATTCCAACTGCAAACGCCAAGTCGGGTCTAGTGCAAACCATTGCATACATCAAACTTCCGACTGCGGATTGGTACGGGATCTTTAGCATCTCGTCTCGGTCTTCATCAGATCTCGGACACTAGTTCTTATTCAGCTTCAAGTGCCCGGCCAAAGGGGTGCTGACTGTTTTGGCCTTGTCCATGTTGAATCTCTTCAAAATCTTCTCAACATATTTCTCTTGACTTAGCCACAGTAGCTTCTTCTTTCTATCCCGGACGATCTTGATTCCAAGAATTTGCTTTGCAGGGCCGAGGTCCTTCATCGCGAAGGTCGAACTCAACTCCTTCTTCAAGGCGGAGATCTTCAACTTGTCTTGCCCTACAATCAGCATATCATCAACATAAAGCAGTAGAGTCAGGGAATCACCAGTCTCATACCTCTTCACAAATACGCAGTGGTCGACTTCAGTCTTCACAAACTTGTGCTCATTCATGAAGGATTCAAATTTCTTGTACCACTGCCGAGGTGCTTGTTTCAAGCCATAGAGACTCTTCTTCAGCTGGCATACCATGTCATCACAACCCGAAGCTCGAAACCCTTCTAGTTGCTCCATAAATATCTCCTCCTCCAACTCACCGTGAAGGAATGCGGTCTTCACGTCTATCTGTTCTACCTCGAGGTCCATCGAAGCCGCCATGGCTAACACGGTCCGGATCGAGGTAATCTTCACAATAGGAGAGAAGATCTCTTCAAAATCAACACCTTTCTTCTGATTGCAGCCCTTCACTACAATCTGGGCTTTGTATCTCGGTTTCTGCCCATTCTCTTCTTGTTTGATCTTGTACACCCACTTATTCTTCAGAGCTCGTCTTCCTTTAGGCAACTCAGTCAACTCATAAGTCCGGTTCTCATGCAAGGAATTCATCTCATCCTACATTGCCTCCAACCATTCTTCTATGTCTGAACTCGTCACGGCCTCATCATAACTCTGAGGCTCACCATCTTCAGCAATGATGGTGTATTCATTAGAAAATTACCTTGTAGAAAGTCTTCTGTCTCTAGTGGAGTATCTCGACTGTTCTTCTTCAGCCTCTTGAGAACCTGGTGCATCTCGGTCCTCTACATCAACTCGCAACTCGGTATCTCGATCCTCATCAATAACCCGGTCCTCGGTATCTCGGTCCTCATCAGGTTGTTGCTGGTCAACATTTCTTCCATTGGGCTTTCCCCCTGCTTCAACTCGGATAGGAGGGACGGGTTCTTCCCGTCGGACAGGAACCCGGACTTCGAGATGTCATGAATTGTTTCATCTTCATGAAATACTACATCTCGGCTTCTCACTATCTTCTTGTTAATCGGATCCCAAAGTCAAAACCCAAACTCAGTTTTCGGTGAACCGAGGTAAATACATTCCTTAGTCTTTGCATCGAGCTTCACCCTTTCATCTTTAGGGACATGCACAAAAGCTCGGCATCCGAACACCTTCAGGTGGTCATAGGTAGCTTTCTGACCTGTCCAGACTTATTCCAGAATGTCTCCTTTAAGTGGTCTTGATGGTGACAGGTTAATCAAGTCAACAGTTGTACTGACGGCCTCTCCCCAGTATGCTTTCGACAATTCGTCATTGGATAGCATACTCCAGACCTTCTCTTCAATAGTCTGGTTCATCCTCTCAGCAAGTCCATTCAATTACGGAGTCTTAGGAGGTGTCTTCTCAAGTCGGATCCCGACTGCTCTACAGTAAGCTTCAAAGGGACCCTGGTACTCACCACCATTATAAGATCGAACCACTTTCAACTTCTTGCCAGTCTCCGTTTCCACCATAGCATGGAATTCTTTAAAACATTGGAGTACCTGGTCTTTAGTCTTCATCAACTAAACCCACACCTTGTAGGAATGATCATCAATGAAAGAAACAAAGTACTGAGCTCCTCCAAGCGATATCTCTGACATGGAGCAAATGTCAGTATGGACGAGGTCTAGGATCTGCCTTCATCGCCTGGGTTGATCTGGTCTCACAAACGAAACCCAGTGCTGCTTTCCAACTAAGCAATGTGTGCAACTCTCCAACACTTGGCCCTTCAACCCGGTCAATAGTTCTTTCTTCTCCAAAATCTAGAGTCCTTTCTCGCTCATGTGGTCGAGGCGCTTGTGCCATAACTCCAGGCTCTGTCCATCCCGGATGGCATTGGTTTCTCCACCAGTCATCCTTCCTTGCATCACATACAATGAGCCTTTTTTCTTACCTCAGGCCACAACCAAGCTTCCCTTGGTCAGCTTCCATCTACTTTCTCCAAAGTAGTTCACTAACCCGGCATCATCTAGCTTTCCAACCGAGATCAAATGTTCAACATTTCCTCACTGAGGAGGAATATCTCGGCATTCGGGTTAGCAGCCACAGCCGTGGTGCTCCTTTCATTTCTCCTCTTGGGAACAATCTGATCCGGATTCACACAGTCGTTCTGTTCATCATTCTGCAGAGCTCGGCAGTCCGATCTCTTGTGTCCTACCTTCCCACAGTAGAAGCACTTCAAGTCATGCTTTGGCCTTGACCGGCCTCTAGACCTATCTCGTCCACCTCGATCCTGGCTCTTGCTATGACCCCGGGAATCAGAATTTCTTCTATTCTCAGCAACGTTAGCCTCAGACGTGCTGGTTACACCTCATTCTCTTCTCCTGGCTTCTTCATTTAGGAGGCTGTCCATCACAACATCCATATTCAATTTTCCATCAAGAGCCGAGATACTCAAAGTCACTACCAGAGTATCCCAGCTTTTCGGCAACGAACTCAATAACAGCAAAGCCTGCAACTCGTCATCAATCTTCATCTCGGCTTTGGTCAACTGATTCACAATACCTTTGTAGGTGCTGAGGTGTTCAATCATGCTCATCCCGTCCTTGTATTCTATCTTCACAAGTCAGCGAACCAGGTGTGCTTTGTTCCTGGGAGTCTTCTTCTGAATCATGGACTCTAGCTTGTTCCACAATTCGTACGCGTTCATGAACTCGGACACGTGCTCAAAGAGACTTTTATCAATATATTTCCTGATCGTGGCAACCGCCTTTCGACTCAGGATCTCCCATTCCTTGTCGCTTTTGCCAGTCGGTTTCACAGCAAGGGTAATGGGCTTAAATAGATCTTTGCAGTAGAGGTGATCCTCCATCATCGGTCTCCAATACGCAAAGTTGTCTGCGGTCAACCTGAACATATCTCCGTCGTGGGTGATACCGTTGGTCTCCATCTCGTCTCCTCCAGAACCCGTCGAACCTGGGCTCTGATACCACTGTTGGGAAAAACTCTTTCCCTCAAATAAACTCAAAAGTGGGTTATCGTCAACCTTCAATCAAAATGCGGAAACGTAATCAAATAAGAAAGGGAGCGAGAGAGACAATTACACAACAATCTGTTTTAAGTGAGAAAACCTTCCCTGAATCTGGAAAGGAAAAACTCACGGGACACTGGTCCAGATCAAATATCCACTATAACTGAAAACAATTACAATGAATCAAAACACACCAATGTGGTGGTACACTCAACCTTTCTAACAATGGTGATAATCAACTCTCAAAGTGTTTCACTCTGATCACTCAAATATGCATGCACACAGGCTTGCTCAAATGTGTGGAATCTTTCACACACTCAAATGTCAAATGACGGCGGAGTATCTCACACTCTCTCAATTCTCAAATCTGAGTCTAATCTAATTACACCCTCAACTAATGTATTTATAATGGTAAATTAGGTCTGAGATATTAACCCCCTCAAATGGGCTTGGACCAGCATTGAAGGAGTAAAGTCCAACACTATATAAACGAATTATTAAAAAGTTTTATTAAGTTTCATCACATCTGGATTTTGAAACTCTATTTCTAATGCTGAAAAATTATGAATGACATGGAGATTGAATGTGTTTGTTCCAAAATTCCAAAATTTATAATAAAAAAATATTATAATGAAAAATGTATGCAACATAATCTTGACTATGTTGAGGAGTATTTTAGGATAAACTATTTATATATATTATATCAAACAATTGACTCACTTAATAGAAGATCTGAGTGCTATATAACGCATATATTAGGTAATTTTTGGATTTTTAATTTGTATAGTGTTGAAAGAGTTAGGTGATTCTCTAAAGTAAGAATTTGAAATTATGTTTCAAACATCTTGAAACTTTTCTACTACATAATAATTCTTACGATTTTGATAGTGAAATTCTATTTGAAGAATTTTATTATTAGAGACTTTTTAAAAATTGAATCAAAATCAAACTTTATGATAGTTGTTTGAAAATATTTAATTGTTTTTCTAATACATGCATATCATGAAATAATATCAACTATCCCTATTAATTATTATTACATATACTGGGAGAAGTTTAACTAAATTAAAATTGTTAAAATCTTATTTGTAATCTATTATGTCACAATGTAGATTAAAATGTCATACCTTTTTTTCTATTGAAAATTATTTTTTTATAAAAATTTAAACTAGTTATTTATGATTTTGCCGGAAAAAGTCCAATAACATTATTCAAATTATTATAAGAATATCCTTTTCTCAGTTAATTCTAGCATTCAAAATCTCAAGGCAACATCATTTTCTCATTTCTATTGTTTGGCAGAAAGTAGACCAAGACACATATACACAATCTCTTAACCTCAAGTCAAACAAGCATATATAACACATGCATGCTATTTGGTGGGGGTCACCCTTGTCATATCCTGTTAACCTACATAGTTTAGTTACAATCCTTCTTTTGTTTGCATGATCAGAGTCATTATTATTAGTTGGAAGATCAGGTTCATTGGTTGTAGGTATAAAGGAAAATGAGCATTAGCCACTTTAATGGCTTGATACACGCATTGATTTTTCCCAATTTATTGGAAATTTAGTTTGATATGTTTCCATTCTGCAACAACATACACATATCCCTCTAGACTTTAACACACGGATTGCCAAAAAAATCATAATAGTTAATGTTAAAGAAAATTAAAACTTGTATAATATAGACATGATTTCTGAAAATTTGTAACCAATATAGTGTTAGTGTGATACAATTACAAGTTATTAGATAATTTTGTCCTTTAAAGATGTGATCATGAATTTAATTTACCAAGTCCTTATATAAAAAATGTGTATTAACTAATGTTAAGTTGTTAAAGAGATCTGATTTGAGAGATTAATCTTTAATTTTGAATTAGAAAAAACCTTGTAAAAACAAAAAGATATAGAAATGATCTCTTGGGAGGCTTTAGCTATAATAATGAAGACGTATCCTATGAATTTAAAATTGGAAATCTAAGGACGTACAATACTTGGGTCCACCTTTAGTTAGAATCTAGTTTTCCCCAATAATATATTATGAATGAACCTCGTTTCAAGAGAGACAAATTGTTGGGCCGTTCTGAGTTCTCATGATACTGCCAAATCACTAGCTAGTAATTTGATAGTAGAACTCAAAAAAAAAAAAAAAACAAATAGAGACTATATATATATATATGCACGTCATTCATGCACATGATAATAAAAATTATGGGGGAACTTTCACGCATATGACTTGTTAAAATCAGACTTTAAGCTCACTTATTTGAGTGAAATTAATCATAAAATTAAAGAAACTAATTAACCACCTGGAACCAAGTAACAATAACAATCTACAATCGGACTAATTAACATTAGACATACCTGCAAGCTGTAACTAGGATAGGACTATTGTCAATTTTGAACACTTTACAGTTGTGCATTTCTTAATGGACGAATATTCTGATCGTACTTCTTACGCTCATGTATTTGTGTGTTCAGGGAGAAGAGGGACAATTAGAGTGAAAAAAAAGAGACCTTAATTGTAATTTTTGTCCTCAAGTTTGATTTTGTTGCGAGTTTTGTCCTTATTTTGTTTTCGTTAATTTTTCTCTCAAAGTTTCATAAAGCTGCAAATTTTGGCTATCTTTCAATGTTTGTTAAATGGTTAGATGAGCATGAAAATATTGGGGCAACAATGTAACATTGTAAACATAAAGGGCAAATTAAATTCCCAACAAAGTCAAACTTTAGGGACAAAAATTTGTAACAGAGAAAAAAATAACAGTTGTTTATTAATCTACGCAACTAGTATTCATCTAATTAATTGAACTGAAACTTCCTCGGGATTAAACTACCTTCCCTTGATTTGATTTTCTTCTTTCTGTAACATCATCTTTAATTATACTGCGTAAAAAAAAGTCATTTTTCATATAACAATGTGTAATGCCATTTAAATGTATTAATATATTAGTTCATTAGCTAATCAAAATTGTGCAAAGTATTATATATAAATTAATTTGGCAAGACAGATTAAGTACGATTGGTCCCACTTAGATTTAACATAACGCAATTAATTAATAGGGGTAATTAAATATTTTTGAGTCAAAATATTTTTTAAGTACGTAACAGACTGTGGGCACCCAAAAGAAACAAAAAATTTAACATCTTTCCGATATTATATCGACCATTAGCTTTCATAACTAAAACCATTTTGTTAAAAAAATACAAATATGTTTATAAATGAGTCTTTATTAAGAAAAAAGAGAGAAAAGAAATAAAGACGACGGATGATGCGATGGAGTCATAGGAAATTCGATTTTATTATTTAAGCTACATTAATTAATGTCCTTTCCCTTCATTCAACAATTTATAAGCTTTTATTAAAAATAAAAGTTGGTGCTAGTAGTGGACGTATATCTCGCTCCTTTGAATGATATTTATGGTTGAGAACTTGAGATAAACATGAAGAGAGAATATCTTAATGCCTAAGCATTTTTTTTTCTCTCATTAATTTGTCTGTTGCCAGCTTCTTATGCTCAAAAGTAACCTCAGGTTTGCAGATATTGTTCAAAAACTAATAACTTTTGTTTTTGGCTTCACGTAATTTATGTACTTTTGAGTGTGGAGAGCATTTCTGGGATAAGGTAGATCGAGTTGGTCACACATGTTACTCAACGTTTATTCTTATTATTTCTCATGAAAAGAGTGTGAGCTTTTGGGATAAATATCAAGTATCACAAATACATTAAAGTATAAAGTATTGTTTTGTTTACAGATTTTTATTGGCAGCTTGATTGGTTTATATTTATCTTTCTTTTGTTTACATCTTCAAACAGAAAAGAATTCCGCCTCTGTAATTTTAGAACCCATTTAATTTCAAGTTTTACTATAAATCATTAGGGTTAAATAAACAAGTCAAAAGTTTTCAAGTAACTGTACTCGTTGTCATCCCTATTAATTACCAGAAAAAAAAAAAAGAGACTAGTTCCATGTATATTGATATTTAATGTATTTGTTATTATTATTGAAAGAAGAGGAAGAAAGAGATAAAAAGAAGAGACCAGTGATTTTTTTTTAGAAGAGAAGAGTGATAAGAGAGGAGAGTCTGGATAAAAAAAATAAAAGACTATGTAGTTACTCGAGTTAAATGGTAAAATAAGAAGAAGAAAAAATCTTGTATCGACTTTATTATTATTATTATTATTAAATAAATCATTAAAATGGAATTTTGGATCATAAATTATTTAAGTATTATTGGTATACATTATTTTTGGAAAAATGATAGAGTACTAACTAGACTCTTCATTGTTTATAAAAAGTTAGATCGTTTAAAATTTTTAAATAGAATGTAGCAACAATGTAAAGTTTTTTTTAAAAACATTTTCATCCAATCATGGATTGCTAGATGATAAGATAGTTGATTTTTCTAATAATTTTTTCAAAAATCATATCAAAAATGATTTTTAATTGATTAATAAGTAAAAATCTTTACACCAATCATTTATTTCTTTAAATATGTTTAACATAATTTAATTTTTAAATCAAGAACTAAATTATGAATAGCTACTTGCATTCCATTAGTCCAGAAAGTATTAGGTTCAATATTATAAATATATTGAATTAAGTTTTATAAATAAAAATAAATAAAAGTTGATTAAAAGCAAAAATGCCTCTAAAAATAAAGACATATAGACATAGTACTAGATTTTTTTTTGTTTTGACTAGTTCTTTAGATTTAGATAATCCAAAGCTATGTATTGGTTATTAGTTCCTTTTTAATTAACTTATATGATGATCCAATTTATAAATTTGTTAAATTTAAACTATTCTAAAAACTAACAAGTCACACGCTAAACATAATAATACTATCAATATGAAATATGAAATGATTAATTTCATTTTTTTAGTCTATTCAATCTTATAAATGAGTAAAATTGATATGTATAATATAGTAAAATAAATTGAATAGATAGATTGATGAATGTGAATAGATACATAGGCACGTATATTTGCTATAAATTAGCCGTGAGCATAATTAATATCGATAACTTAGTAAACCAAACAAAAAAAAGATATGAATAGGTACATGCATGAATGATGATATTTCACTATTGCTAAATGATGTATTTTCATGGTGATGAGGCAGTTACCACACACACAGCTATGGCATAATAATAATAATAAGAGAACACGGTGACATCAAACAGTTGCGTGCAGACTCAGTTGGTGAGGTGTTCCTGGTCAAATCCTAGAGAAAAAAATAACCTCAAAAAAGTGAGAGAAAAGACAAAGCTAAAAGCACACACAACACAACACAAGTTGTAATGGAAGCCACGGTTCTCTCAATCCACAAAAGAAACCACTATTTAAGGAGTTATGTTTCTCACAACACAGTCTTTTGTAAACAACATCCTCTCTCACACACAAACCTTTCTTTCTTCCTTCCTTCCTTCACTTCCTTCCCCTTATCCTCTCTTCAGTTACACACATTCTCAGCAAAACTTTGTAATCATTGTATATTGCCACATCCTTATCCAATCTTGTGACACGTTGGTTCTTTTGTTTCTTCTTGAGTTTTAAAAAAAATACAAGGATAATCATAAACACAAACTTTTCTGATGTTTCATGTGTGTCTGAGATCTTGAGTGTGTTAACTGATTCCCTTTTTCTGGAAAGTGATTGCTTTGTTGTCATAATCACAATTTGAAACTGATATGGGGTTGTTTCTCATTTGTTTTTTTTATGAAACACAGGACTTAAAAAGTGTGTGATGCAAGCAATGGAGAACAACAATTATCAGAGAGAAATAATGGAAGAGCAAAGGTTTGAATTGCCACCAGGATTCAGGTTTCATCCAACAGATGAAGAACTCATCACTCACTACCTCTCACAGAAGGTTCTTGATAGCTGCTTCTCTGCAAGAGCCATTGGAGAGGCTGATTTGAACAAGTGTGAACCATGGGATTTGCCTTGTGAGTCCTTTTTGCTTATGATCCGGCTTTTGGTGTTCATTATTGTTATTAATGGTACCTTTTGATTAGAATTGTGGTTAAATTTAACTTTTTTGTGCGTTTTGAATGAAGGGATGGCCAAAATGGGTGAAAAGGAGTGGTATTTTTTCTGTGTGAGGGACAGAAAATACCCAACTGGTCAAAGGACTAATAGGGCCACTGTTGCTGGATACTGGAAGGCCACAGGCAAGGACAGAGAGATATACAAGGCAAAGACACTGATTGGAATGAAGAAAACTCTGGTTTTCTACAAAGGAAGAGCTCCAAGTGGTGAAAAAACTAACTGGGTCATGCATGAATACAGATTAGAAAATGAACATTCTGTGCACAATCCACCCAAAAAGGCCTTGGTAAAGTTTGTTTTCTGTTTTCTGTTTGGATATACCATATACATTTATTTCTATTTTCACTTAATTTTTTTATCTTTTTTTTTATACACAAATCTAAAAATACTTCACAAATGTTGTTTTTTCGATTTATGTGAAGTATTTGTCCCAAAGTTATTATACAACAAATGTTGTACAAAAGTTTCAGGTCCCACCTAGTAGTGAGGGATTTGGGTAGTTTTACGATGTATCAAGTTCAATCCTGATTACTGTCATTTTACCCACACAAAAAAAGTTTAACAAAAGTATTAATTTTTTTCTGCTTTTTCTTGTTTTATACCATTTCATTAATGTTTATTCATATGGGTGTTTGTGTTGGTTTGCTTTCAGAATGATTGGGCCATCTGCAGGATTTTCCAGAAGAGTAATTGTGGGAAGAAAATGCCCATTTCTAGGTTGGTGAGGTTCAGCACTTTTGCAAAGGACATGCCTTCATTGATGGATTCTTCTCCAAACAACAACAACAACAACAGTGAATCAAAACCTGTTTTGGGGGAGTCATCACATGCAACCTGCTTCTCTGATCCATATCAAAGTGAGGAGAAAAAAACACAAGATGAAAACATAGCTGGTAGCTATGAAACCATCATGTTGGCATCTTCATATTCTTCAAACCCCTCTGAGGTTTCCCCTGCCTCATGGACTTTTTCCAAATCTGCCCTTACTGTGTCCCACCAATCACTCCAAGTTGGGAACTCACACTGCTCAGATTACTTCATGCTTCATCAGGAACAGTCCATGTTGGGGATGTTGATTGAAAACCATGGATCAAGTACTGGCCAAAGAACTCAGAAAGCTCAGGATAATAATAAAGAGTTTGATGCTGACATGTCCTCTGTGATGTACAACAACAATGAAACGTTTCAAAGATCATTTGGGAACCAGCAATATTCATCACCTTCTGTAGGACATGTGTATTCTAGTGGCCTATGGGGATTTTAAAGAAGGTTGAAGGATATTATATGCAGATTAAAATCAGAGAAACTTTAGAGATTAAATATTATTAAACATGTAAATAAATTGCTTTTAAGCTACTGTTATCCTACAAAGTACAGGAAATTAATGGATGTTATAATTTTCCAAAGTTGTATATGGTTTGACAGTTTTATATTATAATAGTAAATTCTTATAGTTTTTTTTTTTAAAACAAGTAAAATTTTTTAGTAGTAGTAATTTTTTATGGTAGTACTTTATAGTACTAATATGTTATGTTTCTCAACCTAGAATTTTTTCAAGGATAGTTGTTTTCTGAGGTTAGTAATAGTAGGTTAGGACAAAAATCATGCTTCATTTGAAATTCAATTAGTTGAGGATTGAAACTTATTCTGTTACTGGAAATCTAGGATGCTCTGCTGGTAAAAGGACCCTGATTTCTTCTAATGAATTGAAATATTGACTAATTTGCAAACGTAGCATATCAGGGCCCTAATTGGTACTTTCATAGATGATTAACAAAAACAAATGAAAGCCATAGGAATACAACTCAAAAAGTCAGAGCCACAAAATTAGCAGCAAAAATACTAACTCTTTTAAGGGAAATCCATCTCAATATGTTTCTGTATATTGAACCAAGTTCCTTAGTCTAGTACTTTATTCATTCAATTATAAATTTGTCCGCGCAGTTGCTGCTTATAATTATAATAGATAGTACCTGGTGGTGACTTAGGAGTTGATCTATGGAGAAAACTTAGATTTAGTTCCTTGGGTGCTTTTGACTTCTTTTTTTCCAATTAAAATTAAAATTTCGCTTTCATAATACGCATAATAAATATTTACGCTAAATATCAGTACAGGTTTTTAAGTAAAACTTCAATAATGATCGAATAACAACACTAAAATTTAAAGAATTACTTAAAAGTTTTATCAATTTTATTTATTTTTCTGAGAGAAGAATTCAATATAGACACTCATTGAATTTATAGTTTTCAAATGATCTGACTGGAGAGAAAGTACATCATGCTCTTGCTACTGTTTATCCAATGATATTTTCGGGATCTGACTTTCTAGCTTTGAATGATCCATTCCATTTGTAGAAAGTTGTCTCGAAGTTAGGACATTTTTAATGCAAAGGTTTTTATATGAATTTTTTAATATTTTTTTGTTTTCATAATATATTTTGTGATCTTCACCATGTTCACCCTTAAAAATTTATACAAAACTTTATTCCGGCTGATTTTTAAAAATAATATAAATTAAATAATTAATTTGATATTTGGGATAATTTTGAAAGAAATTTGACATTTGGGGTATTCAAACACGCGTGTCTTTGTCCGTCCCTAATTTTGTCTTTAATTCGGTCGTTAACACTTTTTTACACAATATTGTTTTTTAAAAATCTGTCTCTAATTAGGTCTTTAATTCTGTCGCTAACACTTTTTTACAGAATATTGTGTTTTTTTTTTAAAATGTGTTGCAACCACAATATTGTGATT
Organism: Glycine latifolia; assembly: GCA_013407115.1. NCBI lineage: Eukaryota > Viridiplantae > Streptophyta > Magnoliopsida > Fabales > Fabaceae > Glycine > Glycine latifolia. Next base: position 3,671,948 of record CM023942.1, read on the forward strand.
TTTTTAACTTTTTTGAACTGAAAACGTTTAAAAATTTACAATATAATTTTGGTAAATAAATATACCAAAAAAAAAATTACTTAATTTGGGCTAAGTTTTTATTAACTTTGTTGTTCAAATTAATTACTGTATATAATTAAATATGCATATAATTTTTAATTCATCCATGATTGTTTAAGTTGATTTTTTATTTTTACATCTTAATGTCTGCAAAAAATTAGCCCAAATTAGGTGTACGATATGTCTTTCAAACGGTCATAGTCCAAATTAGGTGTACGATATGTCCTTCAAACAGTCATAACTTGTGATAGAAATGTCAGATGGAGGCGTACGATATGTAAAAACGCTCGAAATTCAGAGAAGTAATTGAAAAATAAAAAATAACATTAAATAAAGTAATTATATAATTAAAAAAGCAGAGAAAAATGAATTTTTTGGGTGATTGAATCTTAAATCATAATTTTGAGGCACTTAGAGACCTTTTTTGGGAAAAAAATTTGGCCAAGTCCCCTTTGGGAATTATTAGTGGCATCTCCTCTCAATTTCAAGCGTCTGACCACCGGTTTCGCCTCAATCGGACATTCCATTCAAAAGTTATGACTGTTCGAAGTTCGCTCAACACTGCACATCCCTAACACGTGTCACCATCAGGTGAAACATACCCCATCTAGGCGTGTTTAAACACGCCCAAACCAGGCGTGTTTGAGTGCACCAGCCTTTTATTCCAATATTAAGAAATCAAAAGAAATTTAAAAAAATTTACATATTTTATTTTTATTATAACTTAATTATTGTTCAAATAAAATAATTAATTCATTTTTTTAGTTTTTATGCATAAAAATAATAAATATGAATAATTTAAGAAAATATCAAAATATCAATTAAAAACTAATAAAAATTACATAACATTGAAAGGAAATGCATAACAATAAAAAAAATACATGTTTACATAATAATAGATAATTAAACACGATAACATTGAAATAAACAAAAACATATCGATGAAAAATAGAAAATATTACATAATTTTTTTTTTTGAAATGTTTCCAAATATGTTCAACCAAATCTGCTTGAAATTGGAGATGTTTTTGTTTGTCATGAACTTTTGCTCTATTTTGAAGGTATGTTGATCTGATATTAGGATGAGCACCTAAAGATACGTCGAATGTTGATGTGCTATCACTACATTATTATAATCAATATTATTTTGATATTTGTCACGTTCGTCCTCAACAATCATGTTATGAAATATGATGCTTGCATATATGATATTATTCATTTTAGCATCATCCCAAAAATGTGTCAGACCACATAATTGCGAATCGAGATTGGAGCATGTTTTTACCAAAATCTGTATGAGGTGGGCGTGGCCAATGTGGACTCCAAATTCTGCACATCGGATGATGTGTAGGCTTTGCTTAGAGGAGAAACCTGCAAAACAAAGGAAAAGCACTCCGATGCTCAAGTAAGTACATCAATTTATAAGAGAATAACTGAGTGTGAGGACTCAGTATAAGATGTAGAAAATGAATAACTTGAGTAATGCATTCAAGTCTGAATCAGGTGTGTTTAGAGAGAACCTGTAAGGCTGTATTTATAGTATGGAGTGTGGGCTTTTGGCCTTTGTTTGTTAGTAATCTGTAGATAAGATAATAACAAATAATAACAGACAGTTATCTAATTTAAATATAAGATAATATGTACCTTATTGATATATTGTTATTTGTAGATAAGTAACAACTTGTAGATAAATTGTGAAGATATGATATGATAAGGTGGTTACACCTATTTGAATATCCAAGTATAGTTGATATGCTGTTAATAAGGAGATAAATATAGTAGACGTCCGTGCTCCTGTAGCATGTTCGTGTCCACGCTCCTGTAGCAAGGCTGACAAGGAACCCTGGGTTGACACTTGAAGGATGAATAAACACTATTTAATGTGGCAGTGCTGATGTGGAGGGTGTCCACGTGCACAGTGACCCTATGATGAATGCCACGTGTCATTTTATTATTTTTGACTGTACAAAGCATTTTACAACATAAAATTATGAATTTAAAATACAACAACGACCTACACAACTAAAATTAAAGATCATACACAACATTAGCACAACATTAGTACATAAGAACTAAACATTTAATATCCTAGTTTTTTTCCTAATATGGTCAAATACTTTTTGTGGTCATAGTGTTGTTGTTCGGACATGTTGAATGTATCCTTCATGAGGATTTCATACTCCATACACTTTTTCTGTTCTTCCAAATGTCTTTCATGTGTCTCCTTTAACTGAATAAGTTTTGATGTGTTCACATCTTTGTCCTTCATTACACTTTCTACGACAGATAAATCGAGAGTGTTAAAAGCTTCTTTCCTTTGCTCTTCCTTTTTGCTATTTTTTGTCCAATTGGCAAAACATTGGCAATGACATATTAAATTCTTCGATTTCAATGGGTGTCTCTAGGTTAGAAGACGATGAGTGATTTCCACCAGCAAAAACCTTTGTTCTTTTTGAACACTTTGACATAAATTCTGCATCGAATTTTGGTTGATCTTTGAACAACAATCAAGCATGCTAAACCTCAAATTTTTTATCAGTATCCTTTGAGTAAATCATATAAGTATCAACCATAACATTCTTTTCTGAACTTCCACTTCTCCTATGGTTATCTGCTTGTTTGTAACACCCATTAAACTTTTGAACTCGAGGATGAATCTTATTCCACCAAGATTTCAATTGAGTCCAGCTTCTTTCACAAAATTGTCGACTTTGACGCACATCGTCATTGTTGTACGAGTTTGGTCGACTTCTATAATTGAATTTTTTGACACATTGAGCCACTATCATACGAGAATCACATCTTCTGTCACTGAGAATGTTGTACGAGTTTTTTTCCACTAGAAAATTGTTCTCCCTCATCTTGTTGAATACTGTCTAGACCAATTAGAGATTCAACTTCATTGCTAGGGGGCTCAATATTGGATAAAGAAGTCCTATAACAGGTATTTGGGTTAGTGAGGGGCGGTGGTTGACTACAAAATTATGGATTTTGAGAACTATCACTGGTAGGTGGCTCTACATTGCATGAAGGATGCATATACCACATGTGTAAAGGTGGTGGATACATAACATACTGTGGTGGATTTTAAGAATTTTCACCGGTATGGGGAGATGGTGAATGCATAACATACTACGATGGATTATGAGAATTTTCATTGGTATGGGGTGGTGGTAGATACATAACATATTGCGATGGATTTTGAGAATTTTCACTCGTATGGGGTGGTGGATATATAACATACTGTGGTGGATTTTGAAATTTTTTACTAGTAGGGGGTGGTTGATTTTGTAAATAATTATAGTAACATTAACAATTATAATGATTGTGATCCATTTTAGAGAGAATAAAAAAGATTGAGGCTTGATAGGAACAAGAAAAAAATTAGGAGTAGAAATATTGTGTTCAAAACTCCATCAATAATACCCAAATTTATAGTGAATAATATGTAACGGTAATTTTCAATAGCTAGACCCATATTTCTCAAAATGACAATTGATAGATAAAAAGTCTAGTTTTGATTCCAAACGGTAAAATTCATAATCATAGTAATTTTGAAAACAACACTTCCTAATAAAATCAGGTTAAGATGTGACCCAGTTTGTACTGACTTTGTTTATAAAATGCACTTTAACTTAATTATGTCACAATTGCTTATGAAAACATCACCCATCGTCATTAAAAAAACTCGAGAACCTTCTTCCCCTTCCCCAATGTTTCAATTTCTTTTTTCTTTGAAAAAAATATCACCCACTGTCATTTTGCAATTTCCACAACTTTCATTCCTTCTTCTTCATTTTCCCTTTTCTCCCCCACCGTCAGTTTTGCTTCCTTTGGCTTCTTCTTCTTCCTCATTTTCCTTCTTCTTCGTTTTGCAACCACCCTTCAAGCCATCGGTGTTGCTACTCCCTAGTGCAATCACCGCTAACGTTGCACCCTTGTGCAACCATGGTTGCCCCCGAGCCACCAGTGTCGCTCCCTTGCAACCATGACAACTCCAATCCCTAGTGCAACCACCGCCACCCCTTGAGCCACCAGTGTCGCTTCCTCGTAGCCACGACAACCTCTCAAGCCACCATTGTCGCTCGCTCGAACAACCATTGTCGCTCCTTGAGCCACCATCGCCGCTCTCTCGCAAAACCACTATCGATAATGATGACATGGGATTTTTCTAGATTTGTTGAATATTCATTTCCCCCTTTGTATTTTTCAAGATCTGTTGAATCTGGTTCGTATTTTGAGATGGGATTGCTTTTCTGATTTAATGTTTCCCCTAATGATTTCATTTTGTTGAATCTGGACAATTTTTTCTTGTGAAATTTCATTTGGTCCTTTGTTGTTGTGATTCCAGATTGATTGTGTTCATCTTTCTTGTTCTTGTGGTTATTTTTCCTCTTTTTATACATGGGTGGATTGAAGGTGCTTGATGTTGAATAATAGTTTTTTAAATGTTAAGCATCTATTTCTTATATAAGGAACACATTTTATTCTAAAGGAACAGTTCCTTCCATGTAAATTTTCTCCATTGCATAATTTCTTCAAGAACCCATTTCTTCATGTTATGAAACTCACCACGAAATTCGCGTTGGAGATGGCCTTAAAAGAATGGATGAATGTGATGTGTGGAAAAGTGGAAAATAGTGATTTGAGTTTACAAAGACTACAAATGTTTTTGTCCCATTCTGTTAAAATTGAACAAATTAATGTAGCAAATAGGCTTTCATAATATGGTAAGAAAAATGATATATTTATACATGCATCTAAAATTATCTCAATCTACTTTTTTTTAATCTCTATTTTCTTTTTTATAACAAATTATCTCAACAAATTAGGCTCTTGTTTTCTTTCTATATTTCTTTTCTCCACTTTTAGATAATTCTTAAAAAGTACTACTAAAGTATCAATAGATTTTGAGTCTAACAAAATGTAATAGTCGATATCTGACAATATAGTATATCAACGTTTGAATCTCTCTCGGAAAAAAATATTGGTATGTATTGTATCTTACCATTTTACCATGTTACGAACAAAATTACATTTAAAAAAGAATACTTGTGAGAGAGAAAACTACTAAGGTCAATATTATTAGTTATTTTTAGGGAGTAAAGTATATTTTTCATCTTTAAGGACTAATTTTTTTAGTTAATTTTTTTATGAGTGAATAGATAGAAGGTAACACGTGCTAGTTTCATCTGACTAGGTCCCATTCTCATCTGCCCGCAATTATCGAGTAAGCTATTATGTAATGGAAACAAGCTTCATTCTTTTTTGCTTGCAAATTGCCAACGTTGTAACATGATTATACATATAAAATTAACTAAAAGTTTTGAAAAAATTAAACCCTTGTAAAAAAATTCTGTTCAAATAGGTTGCATATCTAGGACCTACAACCCTCTTAAAGGATTAAATAAACCATTTGTGAATAAGAACACTCACTGAAATAGTTGTCAGAAAACATAAAAAAATTCACCTAAAGAAGGGCAATAAATGAAATGATGCACCTGAAATTGGTAAAAGAATGATAAAAGAAAGGCAGTGAACAAAAAGGTCCAATGGGAACAATAAGGGATGGTTTTTCCTTATTCCCTAAACTTAGCTTTGATACCATGTAAATTGAGAGAAACTGAGGGATATTTGTGTCAAAATTGTGTGAGGTTTAACACCCTGATCGAATCACGTTAGAATGACAGGGATCCAAGGTTATGTATCAATGGGACCATAATTATCATACTCCGACTGATCCTCGACTCAGTCGGGGTAACTAGTCAGTGGATCAGGGGTCAACATAGTGAGTCAATAATTGAGTCACATGATCTGGTGTATGATAAATTATAGTAAATTTCATATTGTTATTAATTTACCAACCAATCCACTTGGTCAAGTGACAATGATGCTTTCCTATAAGCATAGGGTTTTGGGTTTGAAATTGTCTAAGGCTCTTGCTCTTTCATATGTTAGTATACCACTAGTTCACCAAAACTTGGACGAGTCAGATCGATTTATATCGATTTAATTGCATAACTGATCGAATTAAAGACTCAAATCAGTTCACTTGACAGATTCCCAGTCCAATGAGTTGACCAGGGTACATAACATATGCATGCTTATATAGGATAATTACATTAATTCTACATAAATAGAGAATATTATGTTTCCTCTAAATCAAATATAATATTTCTATAAATTACAATTATTAATAGAATCAGATTCATTATGATTTTCAATATATACATATATATATATATATATATATATATAATCATTTTTAAATGAAATTACTTAAATTTACTAGATATAAAAAGGTGTATCCTTTATACAATGACGGTACATATATAATTCGTATGAAGTAAAATCTATATGACGATGAAGCCACTGAGGAAGTTTGGAAAAGCTTATATGCCAAATAATATAAGCTATGCATATACTTATCCTTCTAAAATATATTTGTCCAAGTTCTGTTTGCAGTGTTTTTCACCCAACCATGAAAAAATCAATATATACAAAAGCATACATGTATCATTACTTACAAAAATATACATGTTTACTATTCACAGCTCTGCCATCAAAATTAAGTAGCTGCAAGATAATATGTCGCCACTTCCCACAAAACCAACACAACAATAGTTAGAAGCACATTGTAGAGCTTACATTTTGCAGCTAACTAGTGGGGTTTTAATGCCAGGCAAGATGGGAAATCGGGTCCATTTGATGTACCTAACTTTGTTGATTGATCTCGAATGAGTTGGGTGTTATAGTTAGGACTCTGCTTATCTTGCAACACTATATAGGGAAATGTGTAAGGCCACTAATTCTGAGGTGAAAACCATGGGCCGGTGTGCGTCATTGTTGCAATATTGGGCATGGTATCGCATGCCCTTCATTGCAGCAAGAGTTGATTGCAACCCAACGTATCCATTGGTTACGAGATAATATGATTCTCAAATTCATTGTTATATGATTAGTATAGTATCATTTAATTTAATATTGTTCCATATATTAGATGGAGTGGCGATGGATTAAGCTTTATTGGGACACCACATGGAGATGTCATCGGTTATAGAATACGATTGGACAACATGACACTTGAACAAGTAATAAATACTAAACTATGGAATTCGTAAAAAATTCATTGAGGTTTGTGTTTTAATAATTAATTATTCAAATGTATTATTTTAGTTATTGAGGAATACATATCTCCAATTTTTGGAGCTTATTGAGTCGAGAGTTTTCAAAGACTTCTCCATATGGTCAGCCTGCACCACACTAATTTGTTTCTTAATAGGAGAATGACAACAAGCAGATAGAGTTAAACTTCAATTTCGGCTTTAACAAGAAATACCAGGTCCCCCAAAAAACATGGACAAACTACACAAAATCGACATGTGAGGTTGAATTGGCACAAATTGGGATGAAAAACATGCAAAGTGGTTAAGGTATTGGAGACAATGCCAATACATTGTTCTGGAGCGACAACTGATTATAGGACAAGCAAAGCATTCTAACAAATACTTGGCATTGCATAGAAGTAATTTTGTTTTTTTTATATATATGCAACAACCAAGTAGAGAGTCAATGAATGTAGAAGTTGGTCAATCCTCAAGGTAACCAAACATCATACAAATAGAATATAATCCTATATACACACCAATTTCCCCGAACACGGATTATGTTCCACCTAGTCCTTAGAACATGGAGTATACTCCATCAGTTCTCCAAACTGATGAATTCGTGATCAATGTTTTTGGAACTGATGTGGCATGCCAACATTAACTCGTGAATACATGTGTAGCCTACATAAAGAACTGAGTGATTTTACTCCACCTAGTTTCAATTTGATGATTAGCCAAGATCTTGACGACAATAATCCATCATTTCATGATATACCAGAACAACTCCCACATCAAAATCCAAGACGTATTAGGAGACGTCCTCCTTGTGGAACAGGACACCATTATGGGGATTAATTAATCAAATTTGTTGTACTAGGACTATTATTCTCCAATTACTTTATGTTTAAGTTATTCACTTACATTATGTTCATGTTCTACTACTTTAAGTTTGCAGTTTATTTAAGTACCCTCATGACAATTAAATAGATCATGATAACTTAATTCTATAGTTTTCGGTGCATGTGCGTGAAAAGTTGATGATAAAAAAAATTGAAACTAACAACTGAAAAACATGGTACAAACACCAAATACATAATTAAAACATGGATACAACAACTTATCCAAAAAAAAATATTGTGTAACATTTGCATGAAGAAGGACCTCAAATTAATAGTAAAAAAATCAAAAAACTATGTTACTGACACTAAAAACAATGTTTAAGTGGACATGTTATGCAATTTATAAAATTTATCTACAATACATTAAAATATCCGTGACAAATTTATTTCATAGTTTTGACGTCAAAAAATCCAAAAAATATATATATTGTGTAACAATTTCATGAAGAATGACATCAAATTAATAGTGAAAACAAAAAAAAAAACTATGTTTTCGACACTAAAACAATGTTTAAGTGAAAATGTTATTCAATTTATAAAATTTATCTCCAATACATTAAAATATTTGTGACAATTTTTTTTCATAGTTTTGACGTCAAAGAGTCCAAAAAACAATATCATGTAACAATTTAATGAAGAATGACCTAAAATTAATAGTAAAAATCAAAACAACTATGTTTTCGATACTAAAAACAATGTTTAAGTGGACATGTAATGTAATTTATAAAATTTATCCCCAATACATTAAAATATGTGACAAACTTTCCTGAGTTTGAAAAGTAATAATGGACGTCTAGTGCACCATGTACCAGAGTAAAATGACATTTGAAATTGACAACAGTTTGCAATTTACCCAAGTCTCTAAAAAAAACAATATTAGATGTTTCACCAACAAAACTGACATGAATTGATAACTCATAATTTAAATTTAAGTTTGAAAGTAATAATGGACGTCTGGTGCACCATGTACCAGAGTAAAATGACATTCGAAATTCACAATAATTTGCAATTTACCTAAGTCTCTAAAAAACAATAGATATTTCACCAACTTAACTGACATTCAATTGACAACTCACAATTTAAATTTAAGGTGTGAAAACAATAATGGACTGCTACACTAGATACCAGGATAAAATCACAGTCAAAATTGACAACACTATGCTATATCAATAAAAGAGAAATTTGAATAATGACATGTCTCAAACAACATTGGATTCCAAGCAAGTCTCTATCAGAAAGACAATTCTAATCTTATGAGATTTCAATACACATCAATGAGACAAATATTCAAATAACTATAAATAACACCAAATACCCTCAACACAACCACACACTTCCACATAACATAGCTTCACAATCCAAATTCAATCTCAATACTATGGAATTCTTAGGAGAAACAAAAACTCAAATCATTGCTAACTCCAAATTAGCATTCATTTTCCAAATGGATGAATCAAACACAACCAAGCTGATGTTTATTTTCAATGTCTTACTCCAATACCAATGTGAGTTTCTAATAAGTGTTCTTTTGAGTCACTCAAGAGTAGAATGCACAATATCCTTCTAATAACCAATGACCAATTTGTGCATGAAATCTACTATCGACAACCATCCATAAAATGTAGGTCAGCAATCTTTTTTCATTCTTTGCAATTGAAAAATGATGATGATGTTTGCACAATGTTAATGTGTAATGAGCAATACCCGTGTGTTGGCTCTATAGAATTATTATGATCATCAATAAAACACGACAAGTGGAATATACCATGACAAGGCGATTTTTTGGGTTACTCCTTCACTGGAACAATCCCAATAAAATTTTAAATTCCTTCGGGATGCAGCAGCAAAATACTCAAGGATGTATGTTAACTCATTGGCAAGTGCACCAATTTGTCCAAGTAGTATTAAAATGGTAAATCTGAGTGTCGAGTCCACAGGGACTTTGATTGTACTAACAGTTTGTATACATCTAATTTTAAGTAAGTAACAGACTAAATTTTGGTATTTGCAAAGTGATAATGCATGTATATAAGTTCAATGTAAAATAAACTACGAAATATATCATGTGCAAGAGAGAAAACACAAACACTCAGAGAAGTGAATTGACAGTTGATGCAGAATATAGAACATATTGGGGCTCAACTTACCAAAACTACTAGGGATGCAATATTAAAGATTTTTTGCCATTTAATATTATTTCACATATTACATTCATCTCCTAACCTACTCTAACCATGATTCCTTATGTGAAAGAGCCTAAATCACCTAATTTCACTCATAATCCCTTAAAAGCTACATCAAATAATTTACATTAAGAGTAAAGATGCATATTTCAGGCTAAATAATATCATTTTATCCCTAGATATAGATTATCTAGATTTTTTTTTTCCAGTTCTTAGGATATAAACATTTTCCAATGCATAAATCCTATAACACTACATAAGCATGGGCGATCAAATTACAAACATGACAATAAACTCATAAAAAAGACAATAATACGAAAATAACATTAAATAGATAGTGAGCATCATTACATCAAGAGTGTTTAGTTTCTGAGCTCCCAATAATGAGTGGTTGCTTTAGCCTCTCCTTGTCATGAGAAGCTTACAAATACAAAGGAATACAAGAGACAATGGAAGGAAATGAAAAAAAATGGGAAAACAATGGTGTAGAGCAAGCTTCTAAGGAGTGCATTTTCCTCTCCTTCGTGCCTTAGGTTTCTCTCTTCAATCCATCTTTTAGGTATCTGTTGTGAAATTCTACAAAAAAATACAATCAACACACTATACATCATTTAATTTTAGCATCTACTGGACAAAAGCTCAAAAGAAGCTAAATTCCTACGTTTTAATCACAAAAGCAGTGTTAAAAGACGAAAAGAAGATAATTGTTCTGTGATTTAAATGTACAATTTATGTATGCATATCAATTATCGATATCATCAAGCAAGTTGTGCATGTAGTAGTTTCCCCTTATGGAATTCACAAATCACAAGTGATCAGAAAATTGATTTTTCGACAGTCAGACCATGCAAAATATTCAAAAAAATTTAATCAAATATGAATTAATAGAGTTGAAAAACTATGAAGATGTGTTAAAGGTGTTAGCATAATCCAACTACTAGAAACATTTTTGCCAAATATAAATTTTAGTTATTTTTAACAAACCAGTAACTCAACCAACCCTAATAATCGATCAACATGTTGCAATAATTGATCCAGATGTTGTACATGATGAACAACTCACTAGAATGATTCGAATGGAAGAAAACATATATGTTGCACAACACCTTTCAAACTATGATTGGTTTTTTTATTTTCGTATTTTAATTGTTATTATTAGAATATTCCGTTATTTTCATTTTGTTATGTTTTATTTATTATATTTGTCTCTCTATCTCTCATCTCAATTATTGTAGTATTTTAATTTCTCTGTATAATATAACTAGAATGTACTAACTATTTATTCACTGTATTTTTAATTAATTTAATTTTTTTAAATCATTTCCCCTTTTCTATTTTATTTTTATTTGCATAATAAAACTGAGATGTACTAATTAATTTTTCTCATTTTTTAATTAATGTACATATGGAAAAAAAGATGCCAACAAAACAAAAATTGAAATTCAAAAAATTCACAACATATTCAAGTGCATTAAGTTTTCAATTTATTTAGTACCTTCATGGTAATTAAAAAATTATATCACAACATCTTTATAATCTTAGTAGAAAAAAAAAACATTTTAACCACTTAAATAAAAGTTCAATTGCGTTAATTTTACAAGTTATTTAAGAACCATTGTGACAATCAAAATTTTTTTATCATAACTAAAACAAACATAAATCTTAAATTATAATTTTTATATTATATTTTAATAAAATCTTAAAAAATAGTATAAAAGAAAAATAAAATATTTGTTTATTATTATGTGCAAGTACACATGTGAAAATACTACTTAGTATTAATTTGTCCTTATTTATATTCTCTAATTTTATTATTTTCAATTATTTTTCTTTAGTTTTATTATTTTCTTACCTTTTTTAAATAAATAAAAATTAGTTACAAATTTGGGTTGGGGGAGTAGAATTCTTAAATGGATTTTGAATTTAAAAAAAAAACATACACCTTATATTCATTTCCTTCCAACCCAGATTTATACTATAAATAGTAAAAGTATATTTTTGTAAATACTAATGGTAAATGTATTTTTTTTATATTGTCTTGTTTTTGTATGTTTAGGGGGAAAACTCTATGTTTGAATTCCAAATATTAATTTTGAACTTTTGCCCGTAGAGAAATAATTGACGAATGTTTTTGTAGGAACTGTATGAGGATGACCCTTTACTAACCCTATCATTTTTGTTTCTTTTTTTTATGGTGGCCATTTCATTTTAGGATCACATTGTCGATGTGTTTGAGAGACACTGAGCCTAATTAAATTCAAATACATGCATATGCCCTAACTAGCTAAGCTTCGACAATAATTTGTATGGATAAAGTGCTTCCAAGCTTATCTTTGTTTATCTGATTCCCAAGCCACTCCTTAAAAAGAAAAGAATCCAATTAGTTTCCTTATATAGTATATATGAAATTGGCCTTTGTTTCCTTTTCATACATTGTAAAAGATACACCGTATTTAACTGTTAGCTTTTCATTCTCTTTGGCAAATTAATGTCTTAAATCAATGTGTAACAAACTATGTATACCTAACTATAATTAACGGTTACAAACTATATTTGTAGTAACATTTTTTTATCAGCAAAATAGATATATTGATGGTGGTACAAGGGTACCACAATTCCATGATTAAATAGCAACTAACCAAAAAGTCCAATTATTTTAAATATCTTTTGTAATAGATAAAAGATCAAATGATCAAAGCAAGATCGAGAAGAATAAGAAAGATTTTTCAAAGCTTTATCATACAAGTATCCAAATCAACAATTGTCGCATTTGTATAACTTGAAGTTAAAATAAACAAACTTAAAGATAATATATTGAAGACCATAATCAGTCCAAAAGTTTATACTCAAGATGCAACTATAGTTTATTTGGATGTATTACATAGTTTTTGGACTAAAGATGCAACTAATAACAATTTTTTAATTTTTCATGAATTTTAATATTTAATTTTAATGGAATAAGTTTGGATGAATTTTCATATATTTAATGTCAGTTTTTTTTTTACTTTTTAGGCTTAATTTTCTACGTCATTATAGTGGTAAGTGGAGATTTATTTCTCGTGAGAATTTAATATAATTGGATTTTTTTATGAATTTATACCTTATAAATATGATGACCTTTTAAAGGACATGTGTTACATTTTGAGGAAAGAGAAGTTACTTTTATCTTTTTTCCTATATGGTTCTCTCTCTTAGGTTTCTTCTTTCTTTTTATGTTGTTTTTTTCTTTCTTTTATATGCTTTTTCTTTAGATTTTCTTTTATGTTTTTACTTCTTTGTATTTATCATTAAATTTATATATGATTATTTTTATTATATATTACTTTGAATATATTGTTTATACATATGATAAGAAACGTTACATAGCTTCATTTCTTAATAATTAAGATAAAAAAATCCTCTCATTTTATTGGTTAGAAAACATTAGGCTAAAATATGTCTTTTGTATCTATAAATATCAAAATGTTTGAAATTTATCTCTCTGAAATTTTGAGTATGTTTTTTGTAACAGCCCGTATGCATCCAGGTTGTTAACATTCAATTATGGTCATTAAGCGTAGTAGTTAATATAACAAAATAATTAAGGAAGCAACTAATAAAATGATGTCATCATACGTCCACAAACAAGATAAAAGATTTGTACTATGTATGGTAGGCTAAAAAACCAAAATAATACTTTTTTGATAAATATTTACCAATTTGGGGCTGTTTGGAAACTATTTACCAATATGAGACGTCAAACACGCCTAATTTGGGCGTGACTTATTCCGTCTCTAATTTGGTCGCTAACACTTTTTGCGACAGAATATTCTGTCGCAAAAAGTGTTAGCAACCGAATTAGGGACCACCATGCTATTTCGTCAAAAATTAAAATTCTGTTGCAAAAACGGTTAGCGACGGAATTAGAGACCACTATGATAATTTTGTCAAAAATTAAAACACGCACATTTCGGTCGCTAATTCAGTCGCTAATACTTTTTTGCGATTGAATATTCTGTCACAAAAAGTGTTAGCAACAGAGTTAGAGACAGATGAGTCACGCCCAAATTAGGCGTGTTTGACAGCCCCATATTGGTAAATAGTTTCCAAACAGCCCCAAATTGATAAATATTTATTAAAAAACACTATTTAGCTTCTTTTGCCATGTATGGTAACAATTCATGAGTTTACAAACTTACAAGACCCCAGGTATGATACCCTTCAGGGCCGGGTTACAAACATGTGAACAATACAGTAACAAAAAAAAAAAACAGAGCCACATGCTCCCCAATTGACTAAGGTTTACTAAGAACCCATCCCAGCTCAGTCTCTCGTCCAGAATCCCTCGGACTGCCTCGCTACCCTGGATCTGCTGTCCTCCATGTGCTCATCTCCTGCAATAACAATATAATCCCCAACCGGGGCGAGATAATAATCTCAGTAAACTCCGGGTGCTAAAGGGCTTTTCCTTTCCCGAGTTCACTTCCACAACACAAGGCATCAAAACGGCATTACACAAGCTAGCCATCCCGGCTTACAAAAGAACACATCACATGTATATAATCACACAGATATAACAAGAGAGATAATCCAACTTAATGGACTCATTCCCTTGTATATCCTTGCTTGAGGAAGATCATCCAACTTAATGGGCACATTCCCCCACCCCAGGACTTCATGCAGACACCCCTTGAGGAAGATCATCCAACTTAATGGGCACATTCCCTCTGGGTTCCGCACGAACGTCTATGGTTCAAAGTCCATATTTGTCCATTCTACTGGCCAGAGAATCTCAAGTATCACAACAAAGCAATCACATTGCATATCATATACATGTTCTCAAACAGAAAGCAGCAACACCCAAAATTTCAATACATGCATCATGACATATAACAACCATCACTCCCTCGAAGTATGGTGGAACGCGGTCCAGAGAAGGACTCTCAAGAATAGGGAGCTTACCTATCCAGCATTCCTCACTGGTTCGTCCACCCTCGTGATTTCGAACACCACGATCTTCAGCGTCGTGCCCTACATACATGCATGCAAGAAATCAATAATGATTTTCACCCGTTGCATGTAGAGGAACTCAATACATTTCCAGGTGACCAGCATAAGTCACCCACAAGCGACATGCAGAACCCCAAAAGGGTTCATCACAACTAACCCAAAATCAATAACAGTTATATTCTAAGGTTAGACCGGCACCTCTTACCTCTAAGGTTGTTAGCGAGTCTAGAGAGCAGTTTATCAAGCTCGAACGTCCTAAGAATTACCTTCTATTCTCTAGGCTCGAAGCTTTCTTTGTTTGTCAATTGCGGAAACAGAGAAGGAAGAGAGAAAATGAACACTTTTTTGGTGAAGGGACAGAGGAAGAAAATGAGTCGTGCACGAAATAGCTCACACGCATGTTATTTAAATACTATAAGAGTTAACGTACGTTGCATACGTCACTAAGTCAACACGTGTTACTCCAGTGACCTGACAGTCAGTGCGGATCTTAAGCTTGGAGAAATCACCAACTACTGGGTTGGAGAGTCAAGCGCATATGACTTCCTATTAGTAAGTGTAGTTCAGACAACCCTGTCTGGGGTCTCGCCCTGGCCATCACTACCCGACCTCGTTTGGTTCTTGTCTTGGTACTTCACGAGTCCGAGATTCTGCCCTCTCCAGTCATGTCCGACCTCATTCGTCCTAAGGTGCTGTCACCCTTCCAAGGGTGAATCCGGTCACGGTAACCCGATTTCCTTGTAAATACTAACACTCAGCACGATCCCGACTTCAAAAGGTTCTATTTACACCCCTCTCTTATCCAAGTTCCAAATTGCACCACCCCCATTGTATGACACCCCAGTCACACGGATCTGGATAGTCACAGGGTCATCACCATAACTATTATTACTACTACGTAATTACCACATTAAACCGTTAGAGTGCCACGTGGACACTCGAGACCTTACATTTTTCATCCTAGCAAAATGTAACTGTGTGATATTTTGGCTTGGAGTTGGATTTGGGTTATCCAATCCTATGTGTCAATGTCAACTGGTCAACATGTTAAGTTCTAGTTAACACATGACAATGATTTGACATTCACATTGGATCAAATCTATCGAATCCATATATGAGCAAAATATCATGACATTTACATTTTGCGAAGACGAAAAACATACTCGAAATTTCGCACATATGAATTCCGAACATTTCGATATTTATTGGCAAAAAAAATATATTTTATCCAAAACATTATAAATTTTATTCTAATTTAGTAATTTTGTAGTAAATTGCTCAAGTTTATTGTTTATTTTTTATTATCACATTTTTAGTAATATGATATATAAAGTGATAATTATGAGAAGAATTAAATATTAAATAATAATTTTTTAGTCATTTAAGAATAAAAAATAAATTTTCCTTCATTAAATGAGAAGTGAAATCTGCCAAAATTAATTATTTTAAAAAAAATTTAATTGATCTTAAATAAAATATTAGAGATAGTGTCATACATCATAATATATTTTTATATTTGTAAAATTGTTTTTATAATATTATAGTGATACTAAAATATGTCATTTTAAATTAATTATTTTAATCTTAAAAATATGTCTTTTTAAAACATGGATAATAGTGTAATAATAAATTGTTTTAATTACATAAGCACTTTAACCAATAATTTGCTGGTTCGAATAATATTAAACTCAATCATCTTAAACAAAATCTTAGAGTTAAATTTTTTTGATAGAAATTAATTATCAATAAATTTGATAAATATTCTATATCAATAGCGTTACTCAAAAAAATATATGCACTCTTTCTATTACAAGTGAATTTGTTTACATTGAAATCTAATCGTATTTTTTTCTGTCAAAGGCATATATAATAATATTAATCTTGAACATGTAATTTTTTTTCCATAACGTGAATTTTATCTTAAAATTTACTTATCTTTTGATTTTTTTTTTAGTCCTAACACTATCCATTTTTTATATTAACACTATTCAAATTTTGTTTTTATATTTAGAAAAATTATTTTAAGCTAAAGCAATATTTCAAAACAATTATAATAATACTCCTTTTAAATTACGTATACCAATAATTTTAAAATATGAATAAATTTTAAAGTGGCCCGTCAATACCACGGGTACCACAATAGTAAACTAAAAATTTAAGCATCGCTCTTAGGATAAGAAAATTCCAACTAGGTTGGCATCTTAAAGTCCCACGCGAAAAAAAACACCGAAAGTTTAATAGAAAAAAATGCAAAAAGAACAAATAAAACATGGAGATCAAACTGAACCCATTCAAAGAAAATTATTTGAATCTACAGGATATAAGACATATTCTTTCTCTAATGAAATCTCCCCTACAAAACTAGCTTGAGAATCCCACCAACACAACCATGTGTTTACAATGCCAAAATTAGCTACGGCATCAACGCATTTATTCCCTTCATGAAATATATGAGATACACTAAAGGAGAAGTTGTTACAACGAGCCAGAGTATTCAACCAAGTTGTTCGAAGAGGCCAAGGCACCACCAAAGAGCAATATTAAATGCTTTAATAACCAATTGGGAATCATATTTACTTAGAATATTAACTGATGATTTTTAATATTATTTATTTTAAATTTCATTAAAATTACATGAAACTATTGTAACAATAAATGACGGTAGGTGTGGCTACAACAACAATATAATAATGGTTGAGATAACAATAATAAAGATGACAAGTTATTTTTCACAAACAAAAGAATTTACAAATTTTTTATGGTGTGAAGTATGTTACATTATTAAAAGCAACAATTTTAATATTTAATTTGATATTCAAATATTTTGTTGTCCCTGAAATTGTCATTTTTTTGGTCTTAGTTCAAATAAATTATATTTATTTTGCTTTTAGTCCATGTAAATGAATGATGATGTGGCATTACATGTAACTTTGTTATTTTTCATTTGGTATCATTAAGTATTTGATTTAAGATATAAGAAAAACTAAATTGAACTTTTTGTTATTTAATGAGCTAACCAATAAAATAATATGAATTACTATGAGCCTTAAGTGCTTTAGTGGTTGTTTTATATATAAAAAAAAAGTGTTTTAGTGGGTTTATATCATGATGGGCCATGAAGGTGGGCTTAGTGAACACGTGCAACGGGGGGGTATGTTGGAAATTACTTTCTGCATCTTCTTTTTTCTTCATACACCCGCAAAGAACCTAAACGGATACAAACACCCCTGCCTATCCCAAGCAAGCCTTGCATCCACCCAATATCTCTATCAACCCAAACACCATTGTCGCAACCACCTTGCACTTCTAAACCAACCTAATGTAGGAAATAAAGCACAGAGCCACAGGTGGAGTCATGAACCAAAGAGAGGTGTGAAAAACTGCACTATTTCAGAAAGATCTCGAATACACTTATATTTTTTATAGTTTCAAAAAGATCATTCTAGAAGTATAAAAACATAAATTTTGGAATGACATTTCCGAAAGTGTAAATTTAAATATTATTCTGGAAATGTCTTTCCAGGCCATACTAATTTATTTACACTTCCGAAAAGACCTTTCTTGGAAAAGGTCAAGTTCTACAGCTTTCTTCCTTTCTCGACTCCATTGATGATATTTTTCTACATTAGGGTCGTCGACGATAGTGTTGGGTGGTTGCGACAATGTTGTTTTCTTTATTCCAAGAGCCTCATTTGTTGATTGTTAATTGGTAAGCATCTCTCTTTCCCCCCTTGGTATCTTTACTTTTCATTTTGTTTTTTCTTCTTCCTTGAGATGACCCCATAATGAATTATTGATGTAAAAATCTTTATAAGTATAGTTTTGGATTGTGTTTGATATCAGTGGTTTGATAATACTGATATCTCACAGGCCCACTCTCACACACTCACTGGTGCACTCACACAAACACAAACACACACGTTTCTGGGGGGCAGAAACTCTC
>CM023942.1:3696130-3708186 GCA_013407115.1 Glycine latifolia
AATTCAAACTACGTAACTAACTATCTATTTAAATGTTTATCCTAACAGTGTTTTCATGGTATAATGAAGTGGTGTTGTTCATTTGAGGAAGCCCTTTGTTTTGTCTCAAGATTTCCCTTCTTCTTCTCTAACTGGAAAGGTGCCTGCAGTAATAAGGAAACTTTATATTGGTTTGAATGCTTTGGTTGTGGTTTTTTGCTTGAAATGATGATGTATTTTGGTGTTTATTGATGCTATAAGCTTGGGTGAGGCTTTGCACAAGGTTGAGATGAGTTTTTTTTTAATATTTTTTATAAAATTTTTTATATAAATAAGAAATTTATTCTATCAAATATATAAAAATATTTTTATTCATATTTTCTATCAATATTAATTAGCATTAAATCCTCTCATTTCCACTCAGCAAAAAAATTGTCTCTTTCTCTTTCTATGTGTCTATCTCTACCTCTCTCTCCCTTTTTCTCTTTTCCTAACTATTAGCACTAAATATCTATATTAACATTTATTATAAAATTTAATTCAGTAACAAAACTATGTCATATTATGTATTAAAATATTATTTATATTTTTCTATAAATATTAGCATTAAATAATTCTCTCTCTCTATATATAATGGTTTTTAATATACACGCTTCTCTTTTTTTAATTAGAATACATTGGTAAGCTACACCAAAATTTTAGATAAAAAACTATTCATTCATTGCATGTCAGTTAATTTAAGTTAGAGATATTATAGTACTTAAATATTTAACTTTTTAAATAAATAAAAAAGTAACGTACTCAATTATTATCCATTTCTCTCGATCTCTTGTGCAATCTCTCCCCTAGAAACACTCTTATGTTCTTCCTTCCATTCGTTGCTAACTTTTTCTATATATGTCAATTTCAAAATATTATATTACTATATATTTTAAGTTATAAATATTTTTATTAACATTTTTAGATATACTTTTAGTCAAATTAAAAAAAATGGTTGACTGCATATTAAAAAATATTATTTATATTTTCTATAAATAATGAGTTTTTTAGTTGTCTTGAACCAATGTATCATTGGTCACGCAAAAACTTTACTACGGTGATGTTTTATCTTGTGTAACACACGACTTGACAAAATTTTTGTTTACTTGTAACTCTACTCTTTCCTTTTCTTCATATATATATATATATATATATTGGATTAATATACGCTTGAATTTTATTTCTTAAAATATTTTTACATAAAATTTTAGCGAAATAACAAAACTGATTCTGAATATATTAATTTTTCTATAAGTATTAACATTAATTTCTACATATAGATATATTTAATTTCTTTTTACTAGATTAATATATACGTTTGATATTTTTGAATATTTTATATAAAGTTACTTAAATAACAAAAATGTTTGACTTCAAATGTAAAATATTTATTTATATTTTTTAAATATTCATATATATATATATATATATATATATATATATATATATAAGTTTTTATGTAATTCATTGATAAAAATTTGAATTTTCCTTTTTAATTAACATGATATATAAATTATTTGTTACTAAATCTTAGTCAAATAAAAAGATTTTTATTAGCAATATAAGAAAACAAGTATATATATATATATATATATATATATATATATATATATATATATATATACATATTGCCGTAATAGTATTAGGTACTAGGTTCATATTTTCTTTTCTCATGTCCCATTACTTGTTTATATATACATTATACCATCGCATAGGGATTTCACTCTAAATCGAAACCCTCTTAGCCAAGGAGCTTGACTTGGTGATTGAATTTGTTCCAAGATCTAAATCAAGTATTGAACTCTTCTTACTTAATGTTTATAACACAACATAGATCAAAATTCTAAAATCCTCCATTTTTTCACTACAAAAAATATCGGCATTTTCGACAGAAAATATTCCATCGATAATTCAAGTATTTCTGATAGAATTTTTCGATGAAAATTTTCGTAAGAAATATTTGAATTTCCAATAGAATTTTTCGATGAAACATTCCATCAGAAATATTTGAATTTTCGACAGAATACGTTCCGTCAAAAATATTTGAAATATTTTTCAAACATTTTTTTGCATTTATAAATTCTTTACTTTGCATTTATTTGATAATGCATGTTTATTGATATTTTTTATATTTTCTATAAAATATTAAATTTATTTAAAAATGTAAAATGATTTTCTAAATTAAATATTTTAAACTAATTTAAACTTTTTTTTATTTTTATAAAATCACTTTAAATGTCCAGTATCATAGTATATAGTAGTATAACAAGTGCTATGAGCCCTCGAGGGTGGACAAACAGTGTCATGTGTCGAGGTCAATTGATTTGTTGAGATCGACCAAAACTTTAGACTTACAAACCATGACGGTTCAACGTAGTTTGGATTTATGAACCTGCAAGTTACCAAGGACGGACCTCGGACCAAGGGTAGACATTGAATTTTGTAAAGTACCAAGGGTAGACCTTGGGTTTTGTAAAGTACCAAGGACGACCTTGGGTTTATGCCAAGAGAAGCTCTTGGGCTTTATAGAGGTGAAATCTCAGATTGTTTGATAGTTGAACCTGGACAAGGTAGTTCGGGTTATTTTAAGATTTGAACCTAGACAAGGTAGTCTAGATTGTTATTGCTTAGCTGTCTAAAGTGAATGAAGTACCAAGATTGCATCTTGGGTTTTGCTTGTCATGAATTAACATTGTCATGAAGTAATGTTGGGTTCCTGCTTGTGCAAAAATGGCTAAGTCTTTAGCTTTGCTTGTCTAGGTTCTACATAAATAAAATACCAAGAGTGGTTCTTGGGTTTGCAATGTCGAGAGTGGACTTTTTTGTCAAGATTCACACTGAATGAAAGTACCAAGAGGTTTTTTGGGTTTATGAGACCAAGGGCTGACCCTGACCTTTGTGTGCCAAGTATGGATCTTGAACTTTATGTTCCTAAGAACTTCTATTCCTGCAAGGAGGAAATATGACAATAACATATGTTGAGGGTAGACGTTACCTCATGTTTGTCTGCTTAACACGAATAATGCGCGAGCTTTCCTCGATTATAGCGTGAGTAGAGTCTAGCTCGACAAGAGGAACTGCTTAACTTGACAATAGCTCAACTAGGTCGCCATCCATATGGGAGTTCCCCGCCAGCCTGTGGGAGTGCCACTATCAATAGGAAACAGACTTCTTTCAAGGTTGGTACCAGTGGAGTTGTCCATGCTGGATTTTGTCGAGATTTACCAAGATATGACCTTGGGTTTTGTATAGGACCAAGGACGGACCTTGGGTCTTCATACCAAGGATGAACCTTAGGTTTTGTAAGGGTATACCAAAGTTTTAGACATACGAATCGTGGGTTTGGTGTAGTTTGGATTTACAAACCACGAGTCTTTATACCAAGGACAGACCTTGGACCAACGGCAGACCTTGGGTTTTGTAGAGTACCAAGGGTGGACCTTGGACACCTATTCCTGCAAGCTTGTATTTTTGCAAAAGAAAGCTCAACAACAATAAAGTATGTCAAGGGTAGACCTTGTGTACCTTGAGTTTCCGCTTAGTAATGAGGAGATTCACCAAGGGTAGACCTTGGGTTTGTCAAACCTGTAAGTTACCAAGAGCTAGTCTTAGGTCCCATGTATTGTTGAAAGCGTACCAATGGCGCGTCCGCCCTGGATTTTTGGGAGGTTGACCAAAGTTTTAGGATTTACGAACCTAGACGATTTACCATAGTTTGGTTTTACGGACCTGTAGATGGCCAAGAACGGATTCTTAGGTTGCCTAGATGGATCATAGGCTTAATAAGGTCAACCAATTAGATGAAATTATGAACCTTCTACCAAGGACGGACCTTGGGTCTTCGTACCAGGAGATTGTCCTGGGTTTTGTACCAATGGTAGACCTTAGGTTTTGTATAGCACCAAGGACGGACCTTGGGTCTTCATACCAAGGACGGACCTTGGGTTTTGTAAGGGTATACCAAAGCTTTAAACTTATGAACCGTGGGTTCGGTGTAGTTTGGATTTACAAACTGCAAGTGTTCGTACCAAGGACGAACCTTGGACCAAGGGCGGACCTTGGGTTTTGTAGAGTACCAAGGGTGGACCTTGGACACCTGTTCCTGCAAGTTTGTATTTTTGCAAAAGAAAGCTCATCAACAATAAAGTGTATCGAAAGTAGACTTTGTGTACCTTGAGTTTTCGTTTGGGAAACTTAGTAATGACGAGGTTCACCAAGGGTAGACCTTGTGTAACATCCCGGGCGCTGACGAGGGCAGGGAGTGATCGTCGGTGCAATGAGGCACGGACAAGGAGCAGCTCCTGGCAGGCTTCCAGCGGGAGGGGTACATGAATGAATCAAATACATACCCGAACGAGAGGGATCTAGAGACTGTGCAGGTATGAGACTGTACAGTTGAGAATAACTTAAAAGAAAATAATATGTACTACCTATACCAATAAGGTGCATCTACTTTTTGGTAGCCCATAACTTAAGAACTTCATAGTTAAGCGTGCTTGACTTGGAGCAATTCTGGGATGGGTGACCTCTTGGGAAGTTTCTCAGGAAGTGTGTGAGTGAAGACAAAGCACGCTAAAAAGTCTTGTGTTGGTATGTGGAGATAGTCATTGATCCTGCAAGTGGCTAGGCATTACACCTTGGGTTTGTCAAACTTGTAAGTTACCAAGAGCTGGTCTTAGGTTTTGAGTTGGAGGTCTACCAAGGCTTGGGTTTATGAACCTTGACGGTCTATCAAGACTTGATTTTATGAACTTGTGAAGGCGGAGGTCTACCAAGGCTTGAGTTTATGAACCTTGTCGATCTACCAGAGCTTGGATTTTATGAACTTGTGAAGACGGAGGTCTACCAAGGGGTTTATGAACCTTGACGGTCTACCAAAGCTTGGGTTTATGAACCTGTGAAGGCGGAGGTCTACCAAGACTTGGGTTTATGAACCTTGATGGTCTACCAGAGCTTGGGTTTTATGAACCTGTGAAGGCGAAGGTCTACCAAGACTTGGATTTAATGAACCTTGACGGTCTTCCAAAGCTTGGGTTTATGAGTCTGTGAAGGCAGAGGTCTACCAAGACTTGGGTTTATGAACCTTGACGGTTAACCAAAGCTTGGGTTTATGAACCTGTGAAGGCATAGGTCTACCAAGACTTGGGTTCAGGAACCTTGACGGTCTTCCAAAGCTTGGGTTTATGAGCCTGTGAAGGCGGAGGTCTACCAAGACTTGGTTTATAAACCTTGACGGTTGGGTTTATGAACCTTGATGGTCTTCCAAAGCTTGGGTTTATGAGCCTGTGAAGGTGGAGGTCTACCAAGACTTGGGTTTATGAACCTTGACGGTCAACCAAAGCTTGAGTTTATGAACCTGTGAAGGCATAGGTATACCAAGACTTGGGTTTAGGAACCTGGACGGTCTACCAGAGCTTAGGTTTATGAACCTGTGAAGGCGAAGGTCTACCAAGACTTGGGTTTATGAACCTTAATGGTCTACTAGAGCTTGGGTTTATGAACCTGTGAATGCGGAGGTCTATCAAGACTTGGGTTTATGAACTTTGACGGTCTACCAGAGCTTGGTTTTATGAACTTTTAGAGAGCGACCAAGATGCGTCCGTCTTGGATTTTGACGAGATTCCTATGGACTGGTATCCCTGCAAAGCTAAAGTTTTCATACCTCAGATTTTTGGCAATGCAGGACTTATCTTGGAGGGGCTCACTTAGGGTGGACCTGAGCCTCTTGAAGATGCAATCAGGAACTTGCTCGTCCTGGATTTTGTCTAGGCTCACCAAGGATGGACCTTGGAGAGTAGTACCAGGACATGGTCTTGGGTTTTGTCAAGGCTGGATCTTGGATAGTAGTTATGCGCTGGTCCTAAATTATGCTATGTTCCTGCAAGGTTGTACTCCAAGGATGGACCTTGGGTTTATCGAGTCTTCTGAAGATGTGACCAGGAGCTCGTTCATCCTAGGTTTTGTTAAGTCTTTGTATAGTTGTTGGCTGTTGAGGCACTTGAGCAAGGTGTTGTCAGCCTTCTTTTTAATAATTTGTCATCGAAGGATGACGTAGTGTGCCATATGGCGTTTGTGCCTTCATGTTGTGCTACTCTTGAAATAGCAACCTTCTTGTTGATGGTTCCCCAAGTTTGACCAGAATCATGGCGTCTATGTTGTATGTGAGTCAAAAGGGGGTTTCATAAGTGGTGAGCAATGATAAGCCCAGAGTATGTTAGGGAGTTCTTCCTTCTAGAGACCTTTTAGATACGTAAGGCTTGGAGGATAACTCAATTTGTTGCCTCTACCTGACCATTAGTCTGGCGGTGTTCGACAGAGGTGACAAGGTGTTTGACGCCATCATAAGATTTGTGAGATGGCCAGCTTGTGGAATATGATGTTGGGATGGACACCCGACATGTGAGATGGTTGCCAAGGGAATAGGCCCACGTTCTTGTGTAGGACATCAGCTAAGTGTCTATGCTCGTGGTTGGTATGTTCCTACTGAGCTGCATATACTGTCGGGGTTTGGGTCCAGGCTGTAACTTGATGAATTCTTCAATAGGGTTTGGACCTTTGTCAACGGTGTTGTCATGCTGGTCCATACTGAATGTGTCGCCATGCTGAGTTGTATAGGCAGTTAGGGTGTAAAGGGTGGACCCTTTGTCTATGCTCATGACTGGCTGGTACCCCCCGAAGTGGGATGGTATCTGCCCAGCTCCCTGTTGGGAGGATATGATGCCACTTTTAGACTCTCAGTGTAGCATTATCGGGCTTGCTTCTGATCTACCTTGACAGTGACTCCTTGATACTTTGAAATTGGCTATTACAAAGGAAATTACCATTGGATCGTCCTGATTGACAGGGTTGATTCCTTGGAGACCTTTGTGTGTGATGTTGGATTTAGGGGGAGCTGCTTCAGGAATAAGAAGAAATTACTCAAGATTTGGTTTTGAGCTTTCAACATGCAAATGACAACTTGAAGACAATTTAAAATTAAATTGTGTAAGAGAAAAGCAATTGTGGTGATCCAAGTGCATTGCATTCATTCATTACATAATCAATCTAATTTAGTCAACAAAAATCACAAATCATTATCAAATCAACGAAAGGTTTTAAATAATTCAAATGTTTTAAGAAAAAGCATTTTTTACTGTAATAATCGATTACAGTAACTACAGAAAAATAAAGGGGTTCTCATTCTTAGTGAAGTACTTACGGAAACTTGCTAGTGTCTATGTTTTATTTCAATTTATCAATTTTGGCTATGTTAAGGTTGAGTTATTATATAATAAGAGAATAGATTCAAAATTTGGAAAAGTTGCTCCTGAAAATGGAACTTGAGATCGAGAGGATAAAGTCTTTGTTGTGAGGGATTGCATAAGAGCTATAAAATCAATCTTGAGTCTTTGCCTAGCAGCTTAAGTTTTTAGAAGAATTAATCCTTGACACCCTTAGCATTGGACGTGTCTCATGACTTTCAAATATGCATCTCATCATATACAACTAGTGCTGTTGCTCTAAAGTTTTTGCTTGCTTCCACACTTTGATTAATTTTTTAATGTTGCAGTAGTTCATCCATATGCGGACAAAGTGCCAGCTGCGTCTCACAAGACAAGGCTTTCTACTCTTAATGTATGTATCCTCCTTTGAATGTTCTTTATTTTCCTTCATTTAATGACCTGAAATTTTGACTTCAACGTTAATGTAAATTTTCTTGTTTTCTTTCTTTATTATTTATAATTTTAATGTTAGATTTGTCTTCTTCATAAGCTATTTTTCTTTCCTTCATCTTGTTTGACGTTATCCCATTTTTCCTTTTTCTCTAAAATAATTGTACGTTTAGCAGTGACCATCATTTTATGCCCTTTCATTGTTCCTCATGTTGTTTTAATTAGCATCTTCTTTCACATTTCTCTTTCAGGCATCAATTTGTGCTTCTGTTGTAATATCGATGTCTGTTATATATACTAATTATTTTATTTCCCTCTATCTATGTTACTATGAGGCTCTTTTTGCAATAATTAGTAGCAATGTGGGTGTGATTTGGTGTCTAAAAAAGGGGTGGTTTGAAAGTAAGTTTAATGAAACATTACTATCAAGGTTTGATGACTCTTTCCTTTAAGATTTTAAACCAAGTAAATGTGAGTTCACCCCTTTTATATAAAAAAATGGTGAATAAATTTGTTGTACATAACTAGCATTCCCCATAAATATTTGTGCATGAATGTATACTTGAAGTACTTGTTTCCAAGTAAATTATAAGCTATGTGGCTTCAGTGACTATAAGTATATATGTTTGCTGGTGTGATGTGAATAATGTAGATTTTGTGCAGGAATAAGACATTCTCGTAATCTTTGGTTTGTTAGAATTATATGCATTGAATAATTTATGAATCCTAGATAAATTGTGTTCATAATTAATTGATGTGACTGTGATGATAAATATGATGGCTTAATTTTTTGTCATGTGCAACTATGTTTTTGCTATGTGAATGATGGATGAATGACTACTAACTCTTGGTTATTAATTGCTGGTAGCTAAATTAGCAAATGTGTGAATGAAGATTGATTGTATTGAAAAAGTTGTTTGTTAGGTAATTTCCAATAGATTGATCTGTAGGAAATTACTGACTGCTTTTATGTTGGAAATTATCGACGGATATCCGTAAGAAATTACTGACGGAACAATCCATCGGCAATTTCCAACATAACTTATCGATGGATATTTCCGTCGGAAATTACCGACAAACAACAAAAATTCATTGGTTAAATTTTCAACGACTATTTTATCGATGGATTTTTGCCCGTCCTGACAAATTTTGTACATCAAAAATTTCAATTTACTGACGGATTTTATACATCGGAAATTTCAGTTTTTTTTGTAGTGTTCATTCTCTACAGTATATATCCATTATTTTTATTTAAATGTTACTCTTTCATTCTTGTTTTCCATAATTTAAAATTAAAATTGAATTCCCGCTTTCCTTTGTTTAGGTGGACAGTTCCATGGCTAATCCAAATCATTATTTGATATTTCCGAGTTAGCTTAAAGAGGTAGCAAACTTTAAGTGTTTTATTTGTTTAAAAAAATAATGTTATTTTCATGAATATCCAAAAGTTTGATCTATCCCATTCTTCTATTGCAATATGTTATTGTCAACACCCAAATGTTATTTATCATATACTTCTTGAGCAATACAAATAAGAAGATGATTTTTTATTGCATTTGTTAAAACTTTTTTTTGATATAACCATGTTTTTATACAAAAATAAACACTTATTGAATTTTCTAAAGTGTTTTAGGTAAACTTTTTTTAAAACTAAAAATAATCAGATTTATGTTTTTTTGTGTGTGAAAACCAGGACCTGCTTATTTGGAAAATCAATTTTGATAGGAGAAAGATATTAGATTTATGCTTTTTATGATTCTCCATTTGTTTAACCTTTTTTCATTAAATAATCTCTTATATAAGAATCTCAAAATATAAATCATTTTTTAAGTACAATCAAGTGCGCTTTTATCAACCAAAGTAATTCATTACTGAGAGTACCAAAAGCACTCAAAATCGTGTTAAATAATATATCCCAACCATATACAAACTCATGCTTGTTCAATTTACAAATCCTCAACTATCTACATGACCTTCCTTACAATTTTATTGTAGCTTTTGGTTATCATTTATTTAAGCATTAAAGTACACTACCCTTTTCAATGGATCTAGTTCAATTGATTAAATAAAGTGTGTGAATTATGTAAGTTTCCTGATTGAGTCAAACCCAATAAGTGAGTTTTTCACCATAACATACAAAAAAAAATATTTACCAAAACATGCATGTACCAGATTTATTTATCAAATAGTACATGTTTACTATTCACAATATAAATTCAGGTTGAGAGATCCGAATTTACACTATTTTTTTTTAAATTCAAAACTCAATTAAGAATTCGGGTCCCCCAAATCCGAATTCTTAACTGGCTTTTATTTTATTTTAAAGATAATAAAATAATAAAAATAAATATTTTATTCAAAATAATAAAATTAAAGAATGTAAATAAGGATAAATTAATTATAAGTAGTATTTTAACAAGTGTATTTGCACATGATAATTATTTAATTTTGATAATTAATATTGTAATACATAAATATTTTTATTATAAAATTATAATATAATGAAAGTCTAAGATAAAAAATATTATAAAAATATCAGGTGATCTAGGCCATGCAAAATATTCAGAAAAAGTAATCGAATATGACATAATAAAGTTGAAAAACGATGAAGACGTGTTAAATGTATTAGCATAATTTAAATATTGGAAATGATTTTGTCCAATAGAAATTTTAGCTATTTTTAACAAACCAGTAACCCAACAAGTCCCAATAATTAATCAACATGTTGCAATAATCGATGCAGATGTTGTGCATGATGAACAATTACTACAATGATTCAAATGGAAAAAGATATGTTAATTGCACAACATCTTTCAAACTATGATTAGTTTGGTTATTTTCGTATTTCAATTGTTATTATTAAAACATTCTGTTATTTTCGTTTTATTATGTTCTGTTTATTATATTTGTCTCTCTGTCTCCCATCTCAATTATCGTAATGTTTTAATTTCTCTTATAATATAATCCAGATATACTAACTATTTATTCACAGTGTTTTTAATTATTTTAATTTTTTTTCATTTTCCCTTTTTTATTTCATTTTTCTCTGTATAATATAGTTAAGATGTACTAATTAATTTTTCTCATTTTTTCACAGTCAATAATCAACATTATTTATTATAACTTAAACAAATATAAATATTAATTTATATTAAATTATCATTTTTGTATATTATATATTTTAATATAAATCTTAAAAAATGACATAAAAGAAAAATAAATCATTAATATTGTAATACATAAATATTTCGTTTCAAGCATGTGTACTTTATATATATTTGTATAATTGCAACTTTAGGCTGAAACTCCATCCGCTAGGAAAACTTCAAGGTCAAAAAGAGGAAGAAGCCCCCAACCACCACCTGAATGGCTAAAAAAAATGGGAACGTTGAATGCAAAGAGCGAAATAAAAAAGCGAATTGATAAGGTATGTAGTTGAATTTGAAATGTTATATTCTTCCTTGTTTCGAGATAAACTCCCTGTTCATGATTATTCTTTCTTAATCTACACGTTCTTTCATGAAAACTTTTTAGTGAGAAAATTAACAAACTTATTTATATATATAGTTCAAGTTATAGATAAAGAACATACAATAGTTCAAGTTATAGATAATGAACATGCATAGTATATAGATTTATTTCTTACATATATATTTTCTTAAAGTAAATAGATAGTTCGAACAGTATGTTGCATATATATTTACGAAAAATATTTTTTTTTCAAACCAGGATACATAGTTTTATACAATAGTGTTCAAGTAAGAAAAAACAATTTTTTTCAAATTATAAATCTTTCATGGGTTATACACAAGCTAAGCTACTTAAAATATATTTCTCCATTAAATTCAACTCTCTTAAATTGAACACTAGCTACAATAATAAAAAAAAGTCATTTACTGTCTGTTTGACAGTAAATTAGACTTCATTTATGTCTATACTCTACATCTAACAAAAATTAAAATGTTCTACAAATATTGTGAAGTCACATAAAAATTATGATACATCGTATTTATAACCAATTATGGTAGTACATAGCATTGGTCTATATCATTCATTAATACATAAATTATTATTAAAATACACCACACTTTTAACGTAGATCCCAAATGTTAACTCTAATAACTTAATTTTTTAGACAAAAACTTTATCAACAAAATAAATACTGACACCTATCTTTTGGTTAATAATGACATTTTTTAGTGGTAAAATTATATGAGAAAGTTTCTCGGGTAAAAATTATAAATAATATAAATTAAATATTTAATTGGACAAAGGGGGTAAGTGGGGCAATATTTGGGATTATGGGGCTGCCTAACACGCCCAGGCTAGGCGTGTTTAAACACGCCCAAGCTAGGCGTGTTTAAACACGCCCTAGCCAGGCGTGTT
>CM023942.1:3709338-3767174 GCA_013407115.1 Glycine latifolia
AAAAAGGTTGTTACCCCCCCCCCCCCCCCCCTCCCCTCATGACCTTATTATTATTAAAGTAACTATAACTTACTTTGTTGTGTACAATTTTTGGTTTTGTTAATTAACTAGAAAACAATTACCTTATTTTTCCTTACTCTTAGTTCTGATGTTGATAGCTATTAGTGATTTTTGTTCCAACTTTTATATAACTCGTTTTTCCTTATTAAAAAATAAGAAGAAATAATATACGTTCTTTCTGAGAGTTATTTTTTTCTCTAGCTTCTTTAAACCTCTCGATGATTGATTCCACAGTTTTTTTTTTCTACATATATATTCACATTAACATGATTACTTAATTATAAAAAATTCTGATTGATTCCACATGTGATAACATGTGATAGTGTAACACTAAGGATTGCGTAACTATACAAGATTATGTTCTTTTATTTTTTGTCAATTAAATTGATCTCGCATATTTTCCTTTATTAACTAGTTTATACTCTCTCTCTCTCTCTCTCTCTTTATATATATATATATATATATATATATATATATATATATATATATATAAACAGAATTGCATCATTATATAAATTAATAAATAATACCACTATTACTCCAATTCGTGTGCCTACTTTCTACTAGTATTTTTTTTCTATTGGGCATACTTTGAATTATTGAATTGTAACAACAAAAATTTTGAATACAACTTCTTATCTTTTATTTTTTAAATGACCACTAATTTCATTAAAAATATATATTTTTTTACAGATTTATCGAGAATGACTTTTGGTGTCGATCTCTCGTAGAAGCTGAAAGATATGAAAAATTTAGGCATGATACATGATATAGCAAAACAAAATACAAGATGTTAGCATGATATCCTGCTGCCTAGATTCTCGTCAATACCTAATATCTTGGAGATTATGTGACACCCTATAATCTATTATGAATAAACATGAAACTTTCCTTTAATGTAGGCTCTTTTTAATGTGATCGATTTCATTAATACAATTTTGAAAGAATTTTACTTTAAGAAAGTGTTAGTATTCTTTTTTCCTTTATACATACAAGTCATGACGAAAATAAAAACATCCTTTGTAATAGTCTGTATGCATCCGGTTTATTAACATTGACTTATGATCGTTAAACGCAGCAATTAATTAAAGATAATTTAATTAGGAAGCAACGAATAAAGTGACGTCATCGTACGTCATAAAAATCTATGCATTAAGTATGGCAAACGCTCACGAAATATACAAAATATAAGTATGAAAGTATGTCCTCCCC
The DNA here is from genome assembly GCA_013407115.1 of Glycine latifolia. Lineage (NCBI taxonomy): Eukaryota > Viridiplantae > Streptophyta > Magnoliopsida > Fabales > Fabaceae > Glycine > Glycine latifolia. The sequence continues at coordinate 3,710,611 of CM023942.1, forward strand.
CTGGAGACCAGGGTACAGAGTATAAGCGGACATAAAATATGGGCCAACATGCTAAAAAAAAAACAGCTAAACTAAGATTCACTTAGAACCTATCCCCGCTCGTTCTCTTATCCCGGGGTCCACCAACTGCATCCCTACCCGGGCCTCTTGCCTTGGGATCCACCATCCTTTCTCTCTGGCGATCACTTGCAAAGACACAATATCCCTAACTGGGGTGAGATACAATCTCAGTAAACTCCGAGTTCTTGGAGGCTTCTCCTCCCCCCCCTTTTTCACGATACATAGCATCAAAATAGGCATTACATAAACTGGCCATCTTGGCAGTAATAAGAAAATGCATCACATGTATATCACAACACAAATATAGCAAGAGAAGATCATCCACTTAAGGGCACATTCTCTGCATATTGTGCTTGAGGAAGATCATCCACTTAAGGGCACATTCACTCAGGGTCTGCTTCGACGTATATGACACTTCCAAGAGAAGATCATCCACTTAAGGACACATTCTCTTAGGGTTTTTATATATATAATTGACCACTTAGAGTTGTTCCACATGACTTTGACTCCAAGCACACAACATATCATCATATACATGTTCTCAACCAAAAAGTAGTAACACACAATTTCAATACCACATGCATCATGACATACTAGGACCATCACTTCCTTAGAGTATGGTTGAACACGGTCAAGGGAAAAACTCCCAAGAATGGAGAGCTTACCTGCTTTAAGAGTTACACTGGCTCTTCTCGGCCTCGAGGTCGCGATCGCCTATGTCCTCTGTATCACGCTCTGCAAAAGCATGCAAGAAGACGAAACGGTTAACACTCACTGCATGCAAATAGTCCAAAACGGTCATCGGCCGTTGCATGTAAACCATCCAGCTCAGGCCTACATGGGTCTCTGAACCTCTCAAAACACAGACTCAAAGAAATAAGTAAGACGTGAGTGTCTTACCTCTACAACTTCTGGGAAGGCTAGAGGATAGTGTCTCCAAGCTCAAAAGTCCTTAAAAGCTTTCTTTCCCTTGAAGTCAAAACTCTGTGAGAGTTGTTGGAGAGGACGATCTCTCTGTCTGAAGGCTTTCAGAAGGACCAAGGTTGAAATCTAGCTCTGGGGCGGCTCCTCTCAATCTTTCAGTTGCATGCAAAGGATATAGGTTAGGGGTGAGGGGTAGTGAAGTTTCTCTCACTAGGAACTGAAGAAAATGGAAAGAGGAAGAAGATGATAGAGCTTGGATTGAAACATAAAGAAGAGGTCTATTTAAATGGCCCTAGCGTGTGTGCCACGCGCCAATAGTGCCAGCTGTAAAAAATCAGCTTCGTCATCAAACGCACTTGCTGTCGGGTTTAAATTACCCATCAAACGCCTACCTTGTATAACCCGGCATTCGTAAACCGGATAGCCTTGTGCAGATTCAAGGTATAAAACAATCAAGTCTCACCTGTTGTATAAATACGTGCTGGGCCTGTCCTCGTCACTTTATAACTTCCAAGGTTCCGCCCTTATCCGACCTTCTCCGACCTTGTTCGGGGTCTACATTAACACTTCATCAAACCCAAGGTTCCGCCCTTATCCGACCTTCTCCGACCTTGTTCAGGGTCTACCTTGACACTTCATCAAACCCAAGGTTCCGCCCTTATCCAACCTTATTCGGGGTCTACCTTGACGTCAACACTGCCCCATAAAGGTGCTATATACGCTCCAAAGTGGTAACCCGGTCACACAACTTTGGTCCCCTCAGTAATGCTTACTTTAAGAAAAAGTGAACCCGGATCTATAACAAGATCTTAAAGAACATACTACCTCCTAAGCATAATATTAAATTTTTAAAGTGTCCATCTGGACACCCCAATCCTTACATTCACCCAACCTTTTAGGAATTTTGACCGCAAAATTCAAAATCTTACCCATCAAGCAACTCGGGGTACGGTTGCAAGAGTTCCTACTCCCGCTCCAATGTCGCCTCCTTGGGTGTTCTTCCTTCCCACTGTACCTTGACTATAGGGATAGTCTTACTTCGGATCTTTTTCTCCATCCTATCCAGAATTCAGGCTGGCCGCGTAGGGTAAGTCAGGTTCTCCCTAATCTGAACTGTGTCCGACTCTACCACATGTGAAGGGTCCGGTACATATCTCCTCAGTTGGGATACGTGGAAGACATCATGCTGCCCGGATAGTCGGGGAGGCAAAGCTAGCCTGTATGCCACTGGCCCTACTCTCTGGAGAATCTGGTAAGAGCCAATGTACCTAGGGTTGAGCTTCCTCACCCCCAAAGCCAATCCAATCCTGGTGACTGGAGATAACCTCAGGAATACGTGATCGCCCTTATCAAACTGAAGTGGGCGATGCTTGCTATCATAATAGCTCTTCTACCAGCTTTGAGCCCACAACAACTTATCTCGGATCATGCGGATATGCTCAGAAGTGTCCCGTACCATCTCGGGTCCAAGAAGCTGGCTCTCCCCTACTTCAGTCCAACAAGTAGGAGTTCGGCACCTTCGACCATAGAAGGCCTCGAAGGGTACCATGCCCAAACTAGTGTGGAAGCTATTGTTATACGAGAACTTCACCAGGGGTAGGTACATATCCCAACTCGTTCCCTACTCCAGAGTACAAGCTCTCAACATGTCTTCCAGAGTCTGGATAGTCCTCTCTGTCTGCCTGTTAGTCTATGGATGATAGGCCGTGCTGAGTCTTAATTGGGTCCCAAAAGCCTCCTGAAGAGCACCCCAAAACCTGGAGGTGAACTTCAGATCTCTATCGCAAACAATGCTCTCGGGGACACCATGCAATGTGACGATCTCCTTGACGTACAGCTGGGCCAACCTCTCTGTGGTATAGTTAGTCTGTACAGGTAAGAAGTGAACCGACTTGGTCAGTCTATCAACAATGACCCAGATGGAGTCGCATCCGGGTTGAGTCCTTGTTAGCTCGATCACGAAGTCCATGGAAATGCTATCCCATTTCCATTCCGGGATTTGCAAAGGCTGTAGTAAACCTGATGGTCTCTAATGCTCAATCTTTACCTTCTGACATACCAGACACTTAGCTAGGTGCTCGGCTATGTCTCTCTTTATTCTCGGCCACCAGAAGTTCCTCTTAAGGTCCTGATATATTTTGGTGGCACCGGGATGAATGCTAAACCGGCCCTTGTGAGCCTCAGACAGTACAACATCCACCAACTCGCCCTTGGGCATCACTATTCTCCCTTTGTATAACACCAAGTCTTGGATCCCCCGAGAAACGTCCTTCTGTCCAATCGCGGACTTCACATCATCATCACGTTCCTGGGCTTCTCGAATCCTCCTAACCAGATCGTTATCGATAACTCAAGACCCCGATCACCCTCAATCACGGTCAGGTGCATACCTCGGAAGTCCTCTATCAGCTTGCGGTCCACCATCATCATGCAAGCTATGCTCATGTGCTTCTTACTCAAGGCGTCTGCCACTACATTGGCCTTCCTGGGATGGTATCTCAACTCAAAGTCATAATCCTTGAGGAATTCCATCCATCGCCTCTACCTCATATTCAGCTCCTTTTGATCAAACAATTATTTGAGACTCTTGTGGTCGCTTAACACCACTAGCTTGGCACCGTACAGGTAGTGCCTCCATACCTTCAGAGCAAAGACCACTGCTGCCAGCTCTAAGTCATGTGTATGATAGTTTTCCTCATGCGGCTTCAGCTGCCAGGATGCATAGGCAACCACCCTTTTCTCCTACATCAAGACATACCCAAGACCCTGCTTGGAAGCATCACAATAAACCTCGAAACTTCCTTCAGGATTGGGAAGAGTCAATATTGGAGCCGTGGTAAATCTTTCCTTCAACCTCTGGAAGCACTCCTCGCATTTATGAGTCCAGACAAATGGGTTACCCTTCCTGGTAAGGCGGGTCAAGGGCAACACCATCTGTGATAACCCCTGGATGAACCTCTTGTAGTACCTGGCCAGTCCAAGGAAACTCCAGATCTCGACAACATTCTTGGGCCTCTCTCAAGTCGTCATGACCTCTATCTTACAGGGGTACACGTGACCAAGGAACTTCACCTCAAATAACCAAAACTTGCACTTTGAGAGTTTGACATATAACTGGTCGTTCCTCAATGTCCTAAGAACAGTCCGGAGGTGCTCGACATGCTCCTCCTCACTTCTGGAGTAGATCAGTATGTCGTTAATGAATACCACTACGAACTGATCTAAGAAAGGCCCGAACACGCGATTTATATAGTCGATGAACATGACTGGGGCATTCGTGAGACCGAACGGGATGACTTGATATTCATAATGACCATACTGAGATCGGAAAGCAGTCTTCGGTATATCCTCAGGCTTAATCCGAATCTGGTGGTACCCGGATCGTAGGTCTATCTTGGAGAACACACAAGCTCCCCTCAACTGATCCAACAAATCATCAATCTGGGGTAAAGGATACTTATTCTTTATAGTCACCTTATTCAATAGTCTGTAATCTACACATAACCGCATACTCCCATCCTTCTTCTTCACGAAGATGACCGGCGCTCCCATGGTGACACGCTCGACCTTATAAACTCTTTGGACAACAAATCCTCAATCTGTGCCTTCAACTCTTTTAATTCCAAAAGAGCCATAGGATAAAGAGCTATAGATATGGGTCCTATACCTAGGATCAAATCAATGGAGAATTCTATTTCTCTCTCGGGTGGAAGCTGTGTAATCTCCTCAGGAAATACGTCAGTAAACTCGTTCACCACCGGGATCTCTGACAGGTCTAACCCCAGTTTTTCCTCTGCTGCACTCAACAAAAGATAGCCTGGAGCTCCAGTCTTCATTTCCTTGCGGGTTTGCAAGGTCGTGCAAAACGAAGTGGAACCCGGGCTTACTCCATCTGAAGGTACCACAACCTTCTTATTGCAGCAATCCAACATAATGCCATACCTGGCAAACCAATCCATCCCTAGAATAATCTCAAGGGTAGGCATCGCAAGGTAGTATAGATCAACACTGTACTCCTTGCCCTCAAACTGAAACTGCATATCTCGGTAGTACATATCAATGCAACACTGCTTCCTAGAAGCGGTGGTAACCTCCACAGGAGGAGAAAACCTGAACACTTGAAGGTTCAGTCCTAAGGCAGTACTATCCTTAATGAAGGAGTGGGTAGCTCCAGAGTCAAACAAGACTCTCACATCATAATCATTAACCAAAATTGTACCTCAAATCAAGTTAGGAGCTCAGGCTGCTTCCCTGGCATCCACTGTGTAAATTCGGCCCGGGGTGAATGCTGTAGAGATCACTGGGGCGGCTATAGCCCGGTTGCTGGCCTGTGGGCACTCTCTAGCATAGTGGCCAAGCTCGCCACATCTGAAGCATATCAGCTGACCTGTGGGGCATACTCCCCAATGATTCCTCTCACAAGAGGCACACTTGGGAGGTTGGGTCGGCCCTCCGTAGCGATCCTCTTTGACTGGAACCTTTCTTAAACTTGTTTGCTGAAGAAGAAACTCTCAAATCTCGACTCTTGCCCTTCCCGGCTAAGCTTAGACCACCAGACCTCCTCACCTCTTGTCTCACGGAGGAAGTTAGGCTGGCTTCCACTGCGCCTCCTAATCATGTCCTCGACCTGGCGACACTGTCTCACCAGGTTGCCCAAATCCCGGGATCCACTACCAGCTATCTTTTCCTCAATGCTCTCCCTAAGTCCTTTCTAGAACTTAGCAGCAAGAACCTCCGCATCAGGTGGGGCCGAAAATGCGCATACTTAGCTAATTCATTGAATTTGGCTAAGTACTCGTCCACTGACGTCCGTCCCTGGACAAGGCCCTCAAACTCGGCCTGCTTTTGTTCCCCAGCATCCCTAGGAAAATACCTATCCAAGAACTGGGCCTCAAAAATCTGCCAGGTAATAACCTCATCCTGGCCTCTCAACAACTGGGAAATGGTGACCTACCACTCATGCGCGTCTCCCTACAACAGATAGGTAGCATAGAGAAGTCTCTGATGGTCTGGGCACTCCATCACCGTGAAGATCTTCTCTAATGCCTGTAGCCATTTGGCAGTAGCAACGGGGTTGTAACCCCCATGGAAAGCTGGAGGGTTGAGCTTGCGAAAGGCAATAAGCATCTCCTCTCTAGCCGCTATATCCTCCCTGGCCTCAGCTTGGGGAAACCAATCCCCTCTGTGGTGGCTAGGTCCATCAGAATGATGGCTACCTCCACCTTGGTGGCAACTACCCTCGCCCTCGAAAGCAGGTGGTGGGGAGGGTACTCGGTCCTCTCTCCGCAGAGACCTCAATTCTGCCATCAAAACCTCGTTGGCCTGTATCAAGGCCTCATTCACCCGCCGGTTTATAGCCATTTCCTGCTGCATAGCTGCTAAGGCAGCTGTCACTGGGTCAGGGTGTGCGTTGGCGCCCACCATCTCATTGTTGTTCCGGGTTCTCACCATGGTACTGTACATGTCACACAAGGGGTGAGTTGATCAGACCCACACTCAGTGACCACACATGTAACAGTTGTGAATAACACACAAATCGCCATACATAATGCTTCCCTAGGAGACCGCTTTGATACCATAAAATGTAACAGTCCGTATGCATCCAGTTTGTTAACATTGACTTATGATCATTAAGTGCAGCAATTAATTAAAGATAATTAATTAGGAAGCAACGAATAAAGCGACATCATCGTACGTCATAAAAATCTATGCATTAAGTATGGAAAACGCTCACGAAATATACAAAATATAAGTATGAAAGTACGTCCTCCCCCAGGGGACCGGGGTACAGAGTGTAAGCGCACATAAAATATGAACCAACATGCTAAAAAAAAAAACTAAGGTTCACTTAGAACACGTCCCCGCTTGGTCTCTTATATGTGTACATTTTGGTAAATAAATCAACACAAAATTTATCAGCAACCATTGAGTCCAAACCAATAATTGCTCCACCAATATTAATTTTTCAAGCCAATATCATATTTTAATCTACACTCCAAATCAAAGGATTGTATTATTTAACCAATCTACAAAGGAATATGTCACTAATAGGGGATGGTCAATATGAAAGAAATATAAATATACAAAACCATTTTATATCATTTTTTGGATTTTATACAATTAATGGATGTCCTTCTATAATTCCTACATAAATTTTTCTTTTTCTACATCTTACGTGTTATTGTCACTACTACACAAAAGGCCTTTAACGACACGCGTTCTACAGTGGTCATTAGAAAATCGTTGTTGTTGAGTAGGCGGTGGCATTATTGTAATTATGTGCACTTGACAACGACGGTTATTGGCTAACCCGTCTTTATTTATTGAGAACGACGACGTTATTAGGGAACCGTCTTAGTATATACTGATTCAAAAACAGTTTTTTACAAAACCATCGTTGTCTTTAGTGAATCAAATACTGGTTTCATTTGAACCGTATTTGAATGTCCCCAACTTAAACCCTAAATAAGTTTTCTTTTTCAAACACTTAGGCCACCCTCGAACATTCTGCGCCGCTGTCGACTGAAACCATATTATCTTCCATTTTGCGCCGTCGTTCCCTTCCGACTGAAACCATACACGTTTGCTCCGCCGTTTCCTTCGATAGCCTCTTCAGGTAACCATTTACCATCTCATCATCACATTCATTCCCCCCATTTCTAGGACACTCGAAAATATTGCATTGACTTGGCTGACTTTGTTATTCCTAGAATTTCTTATTCTCCAAATTATATTTACGTGGTTTTAGATATTGTGTTATCTCAGACCATTTGGAAGTTGAAAGTTATTGATGTGACAATTGGGAGTTAACATGTGGTTTCTACTCTGGTTGTAGGTACCTTAAGCAGTTGGCCTATGATAGGGTTTATGTGCGAATTTCAGATTTGTTTATAACAAGGTAATTAATTTCTAACCTGCTGCTATGGTTGCTACCATAACATTGCATCTTTATCCCTTTTTTCTTTTTAAAATAATTTGCATTCTTCTTTGTTTACATGATTCTGGTTGCATCTGTTTAATCCTTTCAATATCATGTCCATATTTGGACTGTGAATGTAATGTAGTGTGAATATGAAACTGTAATGGCCTATTGACTATCATAACGATTGAAATGAGGTTTGTGTTAATCAAAGCTTCTTAATTTAATAGACCCATATGTACTAATGTAATAGCTGTAGTGTGTGCTAGTTAAGTAAAATGTATTTTGGAGATGGGCACCTGGAGTCATTTCACAAACCTATAAAAACCCAAGCTCAAATGAAATTCATTGTATTCTCCTCTTCATTTTTTTCCATTTGTCTGTGTGTATCAATGCTACTCTTAGCCAAGACAAAGTTAGTAGTAGACGTGAGTTCTTCACTAGAATCACTAGTATGTGTGTCCGAGTCTGATCTTACCACTGTTGATCATGTTGTGTTTGGAATTGCTTCAACTGGGACTGCATGGAATAGGAGGTACGTATACACAAAGCTCTGGTGGAACAGAAAACCCTATAAAACAATGAGAAGGTGAGTTTTCGTAGATACACTTCCACTTTAAGAAAATGGCAATAACAATGATGGTTCTGTTCCACCTCTTTGTGTCTCTGAAGATACTTTTTTGTTTCCCTACACTTACAAGGGTGGTCCACGGTCAACAATTCGAGTGGCACGTGTTGTGAAAGAGATTGTGGCATTGAACCATTCTGGTGTAAGATGGTATGTGTTTGGGGATGATGACACCATTTTCTTCCCTCAGAATCTGGTCAAAACTCTTTCCAAATATGATCATAGGCTTTGGTACTATGTTGGGTCCAGCTCAGAGATTTATGATGGAGCCCAGGTTTTTGGTTTTGGAATGGCTTTTGGTGGAGGTGGTTTTTCCATCAGTTCCTCTCTAGCACAAGTCCTAGCTAAGGTTCTTGGTTCGTGTATACAAAGGTATCCTCATGTGTATGGAAGTGATTCTAGGGTGTAGTCTTGCATAACAGAACTAGGTGTAGGATTAACACACGAACCAGGTTGTACTTGGGGAAGCAATGTCGTACTTGCTACTGTGGTGTTTGTTTTGTTTGCTTCTGTAATGGTGGGAATGAGAAGCAATGTTGTACTTAGGGAAGAACATATGACTCAAGAGGAGGAGTTGTTGGGGTTGTTTGAAGTTATAAAGGCTGTTGTGGATGACCCTAACCGTGTCTAAGCAGTGTCAACCATGTAAAGACACTCAATGGCCAGGAATTGAGTGTGAAGTTAGCAATGACCCACCAATTTTTCATGTCACAAAGTGCCACATTGGTCCTGATATAGTCTCCTCACCTTCCAAGTCTTTTGCTTACCTATCTCAGTCCTAGTTCAAACTCACTTACTTGAAAACACTTTCATTTTTGAACTGTTTTGTTTCTTTTGAATTAAACCTGCCTTCAACTCTCTTTGGTCCTTTCTCTTCCTTGGAACTCCTGGCTTTGCAGTCTAATCCAACACTCTCTGGAGATCACCCTCTAAGTTCGGGTCATGTTGCTAGTCTTAGATTTAGGAGCCTTTTCCATAATAGCTTCCAAGGAAACATTCCTATACATGTACCTTCTGTAAAAATGTAAAATTTATGTTTTGGGCAAAGTTCTTTTGCCAAAGTAGGGGTCTATGAACTCTCATTGCAAACATGTAAACTTCATCAATATTTCCTAAATTTTACCACTGATGTTGTTGTTTGAAAAAATTAATTGTTAAACAGAGTCGCTAAGATTATGTGGCTTCAGGTGTTATTTCTGTTGGCCAATCACTAAAATTCATTTTTACCTTTCATCTATTCTCATCACCTTGACCAATTCATAGAAATTTGGAACGGGGTCTCTTCCAAAATCATTTTTTCAACATTATTGTTCATTTCCCCAAGAAATTTTCTCATGTTTCGGGTTTAAGATCAAGCAGCCATGATCCTGTTAGTTTAGTAGGTACTATATAGTTGACTGAGTCCACCATTATACTGATGATTTTTTTTTTGTAACTAGGCAAAGTCTGTGATGCTGTTGAAGTAGTAGGAAAAAGTGTCATGTCAACATCTAAGACTATGACAACTGAGCTTGTGAATCACAGGTAAAGTTAATAGATGCATTATCTATGGTAAAATACCTAAAGAATAAAGTATGAAATTAAGTATTGCATTAGATGATACTATGATCTTTGGTCATGCTTTGATGCTATTATCTCGGTAATGTAAGAAGCCCATGCTGACCAGGAGAATTGAAATTTTAATTGTGGCTATGATACTTGTGAATGTAGAGATCTTGAATTCCCAACTGTCCTACATCCACATTATGCCACCCAAAATACTGCAATTTGTAGGACATCTTGAGCTTAAGAAACACCTCCCATGAGTTAACTGGTAAAAATTAAGTTGATTGTTATTTGTATATTCACTTAGAAAATAAAATTTATTTGTTCTCTCAAGTATTAGTGTATTAATGCTGGCCAAATCAACAATAAGGAATGTATTAAAAGAGACTTTAAAATCTAAATTGAATTCTTTGAAGCTATTTTCCTCTTTTAAGCATTTTGGCGTGTGATTATGCCAATTTAGAGACTCTTCAGTGCCCATATGCGCACACACACACACACATATCAATTGTTCGTTAGTTTTATCACTAGTAAAAAACATGTTTTCTTTTTTTTTTCTTCTAAATTTCTTTCTTTGTAAAGAAGATAAACGTTTTTTCTGTTTCTTCCTTTGCTAGGGGATATTTGGCTAGTGCTTAGAACTAAAACAACATTATGGTGATGATTGTAAGCTAATGATGTTTTAACTCACAATAAAAGTTTAATTTATTCATCCTCGTCACTGTTTTTGTTACCAAAATATGTGTGCATGAAGTTAATGTTGGTTTTGCCAATGATTAATGTTTGCCTGAAAAGCGACCTCTCACTTTTAGTAGGTCTCCCCTCCTAAGTGTATTTTTTTCTATCCACATGCTTAAGAAATCCAACTATCATTTCACTTAGATCAATGTAATGCAGAAGAGGATTAATTAAGATCACAGTCACCTTTTCATCCGCTTCAAAGTTTCAGGACTAATGTCTCCCTGCTAACCCGGAGCCATCCTCCTCTTCATGACCTTATTCCCCCACTGCAGACGCTCCACTATCACATCCCCACACCACAAAATCCCCTTAACCAATTGTCCAAAACCAGCCGCAATAAGCTTTTGTTTCTCTCACTTAATAGCTATTTTGGGACTTCAATGAACACCATAGTATAGAAGAAGGATTATGTGATTGGAATCAATTCTAGTTCACAGTGCTGAACCGTCTTTGAATGTCACCCTTCTAAGACGATTGTTGCAAAAAACCATCTGTGAATGTGTCTCTAGAAAAAAAAAATTCCAAAAAAACATGTCATTCAAAGACGGGTTTTTGGAACCGTCGTTGAATGTATTCGCTTTCTACTACACTAGTTTCAAAGACGGTTGTGGAACCGTCATTGTATGCCTCAAACAACCATCGTAAAAGGCAATCGCTGTAGTAGTGTGTCTTGTCTTATTAACATGTCATTCAAAGATGGTTTTTTGGAACCATCGTTGAATGCATTCGCTTTCTACTACAGTCGTTTCAAAGACGGTTGTGAAACCGTCGTTGTATGCCTCAAACAACTGTCGTAAAAGGCAGTCGTTGTAGTGGTGTGTCTTGTCTTATTAGTGTGTAAAAGAAGAGAAAAATCTAAGTCCATTGATAATATAATTGGGATTTTATCCTTGTAATCAAGGATAGCGGAAATTTATTTCCTTCTATTATTTTGCATGCTTTTCACTGGAACTAAAATGTAATAGTTTTTTAAATTTTGTTTCTTTGTGTTCTTTTTTAATATATCAAACAAAACATTTTCCAGTTGTGTTTAATTTTAACTTTAAGTCCACTGTATGCCTCTTTAGTTTAAGTTATCCATGAATATTATCATGCTTATAAAAATAAACGATGAAAATTCACTTTGCATGTGTTTGGATCTATATGATTGCATAAGTGCTTTCCGCTCTTTCGTCTATGATGATGTTAGTATTTTTTTTTTTCAATTTTTAAAATAAGGCCAAACAACCAATAATTTTGTAAATGAACATCGTACGGTAAGAATGCACTTGATTAAGTTGTTGATCGAAATTAGTATATTTAATTAATAATGTGTCGGTAATACAAATGAAAGTTTTAAATGTACTTACTCAAGAGGCATCTTTATTTTTTTTCTTCTCACCTTATATTTATATTTATTGTCTTCTGTCAAGCGAGGGCTCCAAAAGATTTTTTTTGTGCCTTATATACTCAATTGTATTGAATTAAACTAACAATGGATAGTAAAAGACATTAAATATATTAAAATATCTTCTTCAGCCGAGAAGAGTAGGAAAATATATTCATTAGAACTCAAACTTGGATCATACATGTATATCTTCCCTGCATAATTTTTCCAACCATAATATTGCAGTGGGTTTTACTTCTCTTTGCGAAGGAGCTTAATTACAAGGAGGTAAAGCATGTTTCCAAGGGTTAAACTAGTACTCTTAAAATAAAAAGAGCTAAACTAGTAATGAAACTTATTATGCGTCCCAGTTAAATTCATTTTCTATGTCTTCATTGTTTGCATGCAATATAGTATACTAGTTGTGATCCACCTTCTTATCTAGCAAGTTTTAGTATCTATAATCTCTTTGTGAAAGGTGTTTAGTGACATATGATCAAATTGAATATGCACAATTTAACTACCTTGTTGTTTGTGTTATGTTAACCTCCAGGATGAATTTGGCATTACATTGGAGGAAAAAGATAATGTAAATATTTGTGAAAGTCCATTACCGTATGCACAACTTTTCTGATGATACTGTGTTCAATGAATTCATCAACCAATTACAAAAGGTGGTATATCTAATTTTGAAATTAAAATTTCCTTTTTGTTATATTAATTCTTCCATTATTATAAACTTCAATTAATTGTATATATCATTTAATCATATATTATATAACTTTTTGGGTAAAAATGACGCAACAGTCTTACCCTCAAATAAACTCAAAGATGGGTTATCGTCAATCCTCAATCAAATGCGGAAACGTAATTAAAGAAAGAGAGCGAGAGCCAACACTTTTTTTTCTTTCTGAAAAAGGTTGTATTTCACATGTCTAAAACCTAATATTTAATTTATCTAATTAGTTTATAGGCTTGTTAGACAAAAATAAGAAGTTTATTAAATAAGCATTATTATAATAATAATTCATAGCTTAGAAGCTATTATCTTCTTATAGCTTATATAAGTTTGTAACGTTTTTCTTTTCCTTCAATGTTTACATATTAGTAGCGTTATAAACTTTATTTATTGTTATTATTTTAATCATTTTATACCTTATCCTTTCTAATTGTTTTAATATACTTCCCCAATATTTTGACTTTTTAATAAATAGTTTATCTTTAAAATATAAAAGATTTTAATGTTAATACAAAATCGAAAACTATAGTTATGTAAAAGTATTTTTTTATTCACCAAAAAATGGAATTTATACAAAAAATATATAATGGGTTAAACACATGGTTTTTGTCCACGTAATTATATTTTTATTACTAATTATCACAAAATTTTTAAAACCTGAAAAATATCTATATAATTAATCACTTAGTGGTGTTGTCACATACATGTAAATATGTCATGTAACATGTTGATTGAAAAAAATCTTTGCATGACAAGACTAAATACAAGGTACATAATCAAAATATAATAATATGGATTATTTATAAAAAATTATGAAGACAAAAACCTGGAGTACTAAAATCAAATTCAATCATAATAAAACAACTTGGTAAAGTTAGTTTTGTGTTTTAAACACTAAAACTGGGATATTAGTTTTGAAAACAGTTTAAAAAGATACTCTTGCAAACATGTGTTCCATTGAATCCTGAAATTATAACCCATCATATATTTGCACACTTTAAAACTCTGTTTAGATCTTCATGAATATCTTATAAAAATTTCAATTGTATATTTTTCATCTTCTTTGTTTTTTTTATAATTGTGTATTTTCATTTATTCATAATTTTACACATTTTTTATTCATAATTTTACACATTTTTTATACTAAAAAGAAGAAAATCAATTTCCTTTACCTATGCCTGAAGTCTCAACTTATCAAACAAAGGTATGGTATACATTGAATCCTAAAAAGACACTGCATTATTGCATACTTGAAATTTCAGTTTTTATTCTCATGTTATGAATATCTTTTTCAAGGTTATGTACCATATTCATATATATTTGTTTAATTATAAGTTTAGACTGAAACCCCATCTGGGAGGAAAACTTCAAGATCAAAAGGAGTAAGATGCTCCAAACCACTACCTGAATGGGTTGATAAAAATTGGAACATCGAATACCGAGAGCGGAAAAACAGTAAAAGGGTTGATAAGGCATGTAGTCAGTAGTGCAATTTAAAATTTTATATTCTGATTTATTGGTTCTAAGATAAACTTCCTATTTATGAGTATATTTTCTTAGTCCACAAGTTCTTTTAAGAAAACATTCTAGTGAGAAGATTAACAAACGTATTCAGGTGCACAAAGTCAATGCATGTTGGTGCAAATCATTAAAGATTTGGACAAAATTTATCTTTCTTGTGAGCATGGCTTTGAATTTCCTTGTAGTCGTCCGAAGTTTACTTGATGGATATTGTCGCAACGTGTATGACTATGACAGGACGACAATAAAAAAGAAGATAAAAAAATTCCTAAATAGGAAAACTTGAAGAGAGTCGCCATCAAAAACTTTATTCGATTAGTTAAAAGTCTGAAAATGACCTGTTGACTATCTTGTTAGTCTTCCGGTCCATCAACGTTTATTTAAGGAAAACGTTGGAAAAATCAAAAAATAAGGAACGGTCTACGATTTGAGAGAAAAAAAGCTAGGGAGTCATTTACACACAAGGAGTGTGTTAGCAACCCATGCGTTCGTCATGAAGACGACAACCTTTAATTGAGTGTATTAAAAATAAAATGGCTTTTTAATTATTTATCTTCCCTTAAGAACATGAATTATATCTTTTTTATTTTTATTTTTGTTTATTCAAAAGAAGAAATCAAATTTTTATTTTTAGAAAAGAGAATATTTTATATTTTTTTTAGTTTTTTAGGTCGACAAGGGGTATGTCCTCGCTCCTACGTATCCCCAAGTGCAACGAGGAAATCAGACTTTTGTAGTTCTTTGGTAGAAAACAACTTGTGTGGGTTGATTTTATTTTTTTTTTCGAAAGATTTGTTTCAATTGCATGAAAAAAAAGTTGTTAAGGTGTTGGACCTCGAAACGACATTGAATTTGAGGAGAAAAAGCAAAGAGAATCGCTTAAGGCATTAGACCTTGAAGCAACCTCGAGTAATATGTAATATTGTGGAGAAAAAAGGAAAATTGATTGATCATTTATTTGAGTATTTTTAGATGTTTTGGAAAAGATTTTAGATTTACGGTAAACTTTGTGAAGTCAAGCAAGTCGGGGACCTAGCATGATATTCACAAAATCTATCCATATGTTATTGAGACACCACCAAGCAAGTCGAAAACTCGGCATGAAGTGTAAGGAACGTAAGCGTGTACTAAAGAAAACTAAAATGGAATTGCAAAATAAATAAATAATTGACATAACATTATGTAATCAAATAAATCAAATGGTAATAGAAATGGAAAAAATAGAAGTGGGGAGTACACTTAGCAGTACTTATTTAATTTCAAAAGGTGTCTGGTCCAAAAGGTGAGGAGGTGTAGATATGAACATGGGTATGTTAAATAGCATTAAGTGATTTTTTCAGAAAGGGCTATGCCCAACAACTAAGGGGTGCAGTTATGAACTCGTGGGTGTAAATAATATTATATATTTTGTTTCAAAATGGGGCAGACCCAACAACTAAGGGGTGCAGTTATGAACATGTGGTTGTAAACAATATTATATATTTTCTTTGAAAATTGGTCAGGCCCAACACTTAATGGTTATAGTTATGAACACGTGAGTGTAAACAGTATTATATATTTTGTTTCCAAATGGGTCAGGCCCAAAACTTAAGTGGTTGTTTTTATTATAAAGGTGGTGCAATTAGCATAATGTAATTTGTTCTAGAATGGGTAAGGCCCAACAGGTTAGGGGTGTGTGGTTATAAATACTGGAAACATTACTTATTTTGTATCAGAACGGGGTAGACCCAACAAGTAAAGGAGTTGTGTTTATTAACTTGTAGGTGCAAATAGTAAAAGTAAAGCTTTTGTTTTTTTTAGGGCTAGGGCTGGAACCGGGTCAAAGCGACCTGGCCCAACCCACAGTTAGCAACTGGGCATAATAGCCAGCAGCCAAACAACAAGGGGAAGAAGTCGAAGAGTCCCAATGGAGGAGGCGTGGCCCCTTATCGCCACCGACAAGGGGGCCTAGCAGCACACGGTGGCGGCAGGATGGTGTACGTGGTGGTGCGGTGATTAAAATAACAATCGAAAACACAAGCAAACATGAGAAATGCTTTCTTATGCGACCTTGAGCCACCATGACAAGGTCGGAGGTCAAGATCGGGGGTTAAAGGCCCTCGCTGGCAGCCAAGGAGCTCGCCAACAAGCTGGAATGAGCAAAAATGAAAGAGAAGAGAAGAAATGGGAAGGGAGAATAGAGAGAGGAAAAGAGAGAGATAGAAATGAAAGAATAAGGGGTCACCTGAGAAAGCCCCCCTGGTTCCTCTGACGTGATGCCAAATGACGCTGCCGGATTGGCCCTTCTTCATGCTCCAGGATCTGTGCCTCCTCTGTGTAAATTTTCTTTTCACTATGCCTACACTTATGCTTTTATACTGGTGTTGCTTGACGTAATGGGTTTTTTTCTTTTTTCTGTTCTCTTTTTCATTTTTTTTCTTTCTCTTTTTTTTCAATTGTTATATTTTTTATTATTTTCTTTCTGTTATCTTTTTTATCTTTATTTTTTTCATTTTGTTCTTTATTTTTTTTTTGGGGGGGGCAGAATTAAGATATGACAGTTGCCCCTCTTTACTTATCCTTTATTAAAAATAAAAGATAAGTAAAGACAAAGACACTAATTCTGTTCGGGTGATCCTTTGATAGATCACAACATGAGAAAGAAAAAACTTTGGAAAAATAGGATTTGGTGTATCAACAAAACAAAAACTTTGAGTTCAAGGTGACAAGGCATGGAAACGAGTCTCATGAAACAAAATGCAGAGGACTTTGAGTCCTATGAAACATAAAAGCAGAGGACGTTGAGTCCTATGAAATGTAAAAGCTGAGGACATTGAGTCCTATGAAATGTAAAAGCAGAGGACGTTAAGTCCTATGAAACATAAAAGCAGAGGACATCGAGTCCTATGAAACATAAAAGTTGAGGACGTTGAGTCCTATGAAATTAAAAGTTAAGGATGTTAAGTCCTATATAACATAAAAGCTGAGGACGTTGAGTCCTATGAAACATAAAAGCTGAGGAAGTTGAGTCCTATGAAATGTAAAAGTTGAGGACGTTGAGTCCTATGAAACATAAAAGCAGAGGACGTTGAGTCCTATGAAACATTAAATTTGAGGATGTTGAGTCCTATGAAATTAAAAGTTGAGGATGTTGAGTCCTATGAAACATAAAAGCTAAGGATGTTGAGTCCTATGAAATGTAAAAGCTGAGGACGTTGAGTCCTATGAAACATAAAAGCAAAGGACGTTGAGTCCTCTGAAATGTAAAAGCTGAGGACGTTGAGTTCTATGAAACATAAAATCAGATGACGTTGAGTCCTATGAAACATAAAAGCTGAGGACATTGAGTCCTATGAAATGTAAAAGCTAAAGAAGTTGAGTCCTATGAAACATAGAAGCTGAGGACGTTGAATCCTCTGAAATGTAAATGCTGAGGACGTTGAGTTCTATGAAACATAAAATCAGATGACGTTGAGTCCTATGAAACATAAAAGTAGAGGACGTTGAGTCCTATGAAATGTAAAAGCTAAGGACGTTGAGTCCTATGAAACATAAAAGCAAAAGATGTTGAGTCGTATGAAACATAAAAGAAGAAGACATATGCCTCATACGGATTACACAATACGTAAGCTTCATACGGGTTACACAATCCGTAAGCTCCAGAATGGGCCAGGCCTAACAGGTTAGGGGCGTGTGGTTATCAATACTGGGGCTGTAAACATCATTACTTATTTTGTATGAGAATGGAAGAGGCTCAACAGGTAAAGGGGTTGTATTTATTAACTTGTAGGTGCAAATAGTAAAAGTAAAACATTTTTTTAGGGCTAGGGTTGGAATCAGGTCAGAGTAACCCAGCCCAACCCGCATTTAACAACTGGGCATAGCAGCCTGCAGCCAAACAACATTGGGAAGAAGATGAAGAGTCCCCATGGAGGAGGCGTGGCCCCCTGTTGCCACCGGTAAGGGGGCTTGGCAGCACCGAAAACGCAAGCAAACGTGAGAAATGCTTTCTTACGCGACCTCAAGCCACCATCACAAGGCCGGAGGTCAAGACCGCGCATCAAAGGCCCTCGCCGGCAGCCAAGGTGCTTGCGAGTGAGCTAAAATGGGCAAAAACAAAAGAGAATAGAGGAAAGGCCAATGGAGAATAGAGAAAGAAATGGAAGAATATGGGGTCACCTAAGAAACCCCCCTACTTCCTCTAACTCGATGCCAAATGATGTTGTCGGATTGGTCCTTCTTCACAATGAGTACAAGTGCTAAAACTCAATCGAGGATACAAGGAAGCAAAGTTTTCAGCTAGTGGTGAATCAATAAATATTTCTTAATGAAGGCAAGAAATAATTTCTAATATTTTCACAAAGCTAAAATATAATAAGGTACTATAACTACAAAATATATAATATCATGATAAAATAAATATAAAATACTTGAACTTCTAAAAACTATAATTGTCCTCATTGTATTTTCATACTATAAAAATGTTTTATAATTTTTTCACTGTCAATACCATCAAAAATATCTTTCTCTTTGTATGTAACCAAACAATAGTTCAACCATTCATTTCCCATGTGATTCCGCATTCTATTATTCACGAAATTCATTGTAGAGAAACATCTTTCAACTATTGTAGTTGCCACATGCAAAATCGAAGCTAACTTCACAAGCAAGTATATCATTCGATACACAATATACTTTTTAGTTTTCACTAACATTTAAGAAAGATCAACAATCCCTTTTAACTTTAAAAACTGATCATCAAACATAACATCTTTGATAAAGTTTCAATTTGACTTTCAAGTCCCATAAGTTCCACACAAGAAACTCTTATGTTTGCACATCATTTCCTATAGACATATGATGTTTTCATCCTATGTGTTTCCTCTTTTTCACCTGTTTTTATCTCACTTTCTTTTTTGTTTCTACACATTTCTGTAATTGATGTCCCTTGATTCTTCTAATCTTTATTTATACTAATTTCTAGCAATTTTAATTATCTACTATTGATTGCATCTTA
Source organism: Glycine latifolia (assembly GCA_013407115.1). Classification (NCBI taxonomy): domain Eukaryota; kingdom Viridiplantae; phylum Streptophyta; class Magnoliopsida; order Fabales; family Fabaceae; genus Glycine; species Glycine latifolia. The sequence goes on from CM023942.1 coordinate 3,730,050, forward strand.
TTGATAATTGCTAAGCGTACGTAAAGTTACATGTAAATTCCTTAGCAATTATCTCATATTTTCCTCGTTTAATGCTTCTTTTTGTGATTAAAACATAGGAATTAGCTTCTTCTGAGTATTTATCCAATGGATGCTAAAATTAGTAGATTTATGAGGTGTTAGTTGTATTTTTTGTAGAAATTCATTGCAAGGGCATGGAAGGTGGATTCAAGGTCTGGAGCTACTCGCTCAGCGCGATAGGCTAGCTCAATGTGCAAGAGCTACCTACTCAGCGCGATAGACTCGCCCAGTGTGAAGGCCCGCTCAGCGCGACCAGCTCGCTTAGCGCGTGGTCACTTATTCAGCTGGACATTGAAGGTGCGCTTAGCTCGCAACCACGATACTGGGCTACGTTTTAAGGCAAAAGAGAGGGAAAATATGGATTATCTTTTATCTATACTTTGACACAACTCTTGGAGAAGGAGGAAGCTCAGCTAGGTCATGAAGGAGACATCCTTCCACACCATTGGAGCTACCTTTCCATCACTTGTTCCTCATTTCCTTCCACTCAATCCCTTTCCTTGCATTAATTTTCCATTTTTGTAAGCTTCTCGTGGAAATGAAAGGCTAAAACCCCCATTGTTCGGAGCTCAACAACCAAACGCTTTGATGTAATGATTCTAACCATCTATTCAATGCTACTTCATTATTGTTGTTTTTCTAAGCTTTATTCATATTAGTGGTTTGATCACCCATTTGCATGCTTCGTTATAGGTTTCAATGTATTGAAAATGGTTATTGCCTTAGAACTGAATAACATTTCTAAACAATATCATGTCTAGGGATAGAGTGATTTTGTTTGTGCTATGTTATCATCTTCATTATTAATGCAAATCAGTTAATGTAACTCTTGAGGGATTAGGAGTGAAATTAAGTGATTTAGTGTCATGCGCTTGAGGAATCAAGGTTAGAATACCTTAGTAGATGGAGGTGAGCGAAAATAATGTTAAATAACGAAAAACCTTTAATATTTCATCAAAGTTAGTTTCGGTTAGTTGAGTGTCACATATTCGTCACATTGTATTTCAACCATCACTACATCATTTCAAGTGTTTGTGTCTCTTTCTCTGTATTTATTATGCTTTATAATTGTAATTACGTCAAATTTGGTAATATGTCATTTATTCTACAAACTAAAATGATTCATTAATTACTTAAAAACAAATGTATATTCATTCTGAGTACAAGCAGAGTCCTAGTGGAATCGACATTCGGTCTTACCGTTTCTTTATTACTTTGACAAATTGGTATGCTTGCCAAAGTGTTAACAAGTTTTTGGCGTCGTTGCCGGGGACTTTGTTCCTCGTACTCGGTACCTATATATTGTTGTTTTTAAGTAATTATTCTTTATTCTTTGATTCTTTATCTTGTTTTATTTTATAGTTAAATTCTTTAACCTTGTTAATTTGTTTCTAGTGTTTTCACTCTTGTATGCAAGGTAAAACGTAGGTGGATGATCTCTTTCCAATGAATTTGGAAATTGAAGCCACTTGTAGAAGGAACAACACAACAAGAAGGAGATAGGAGAGACGGGGAAATAGGGAAGACTTTCCATCTTCATCATCTTCAAATCATTTGCCTATCCTTGAGGAACCTCAAATGGCAGATGACCAACCACAGAGGGTTACATTGAAGGATTCCCCTAATTCCACAACGTCGCAGTACTTTAAAAGTATTGCACGACCAGACGTTCAAGCGACCAACATCTCCTACCAACATTCACTCATCCAACTCATACAAGGCAATCTCTTCCATGGATTGCCTAATGAAGATCCTTACGCTCACTTGGCTACATATATTGAGATATGCAATACAATAAAGATTGCTGGAGTTCTAGAAAATGCCATCCACCTCAACTTGTTCTCTTTCTCTTTGGCCGGTGAGGCTAAGAGATGGCTACACTCGTTCAAAGGGAATAGCTTCAGAATGTGGGAAGAGGTGGTTGGGAAATTTTTAATGAAGTATTTCCCAGCATCCAAGACAGTCGAGGGTAAGGCAGAGATTTCTTCATCCCATCAGTTTTCGGATGAATCATTGAGTGAAGCTCTTGATCGTTTCTGAGGGATCCTTCGCAAGACTCCCACACATGGGTTTAGTGAGCCTATCCAGCTCAATATGTTTATAGATGGCTTGCGACCCCATTCGAAACATCTCTTGGATGCATCCGCTAGTGGCAAGATTAAACTCAAGACCCTTGATGAAGCAATGGAGCTAATTGAAAACATGGCAGTGAGTGATCATGCTATTTTGCGTGATAGATCTTATACGCCGGCCAAGAAAAGCCTCATTGAACTCACATCGCAAGATGCATTGTTGGCTCAAAACAAGCTCCTAGCCAAACAATTGGAGACCCTTACTGCAACATTGAGTAAATTTCCTCAACAATTACATGTAGTCCAACCAACTTCACCTACTATGATGCAAGTTGGTGCTTGTTCTTTGTGTGGATGAGCTCATGAGTCGGGTCATTACATGACTCAAGACGAGGCATCCAATGAAGTTAATTACATGGATAATCAAAATCACCAAGACTTCCATCAAGGGGGAATTTCAGGTTACCATCTGGGAGGTAATTTTTCTCAAAACCAAGGCCAAAATTAGAGGTATCATCCAGGTAACAATTTCAACAAAGACCAATGAGGTCCATCTAATAGACCTCTTAACCAAGGCCCTAACTTGTATGACTGGACCTCTAAGCTAGAAGACATCTTGACTCAGTTCATGCAAGTCGCTATTTCTAATCATAAGAGCATTGAGTCAGCCATCAAGAACCTTGAGGTACAGGGGGGGCAATTGGCCAAGCAAATGGCAGAAAAATCCTCCGGTAACTTTGTTGTAAACACTAAGCAAAATCCTTAGGAAGAATGCAAAGTGGTGGTGACTAGGAGTAAGCAAAAGGAGCACCTTGAGTTCTATGAAGGGGTAGTTGGAAATGCTAGTGAGGAAGATGAGGATGAGAGAAAAAAAGAGAGAGTCTGAGAATAAAAAGAGTGAAGAGAGAGGAAAAAAATGAAAGAAGAAGAAAAAAATAGTGGTTTAGAAATGGGTGGTGAGGTCCTAACATCTAAGACCAAGAGCCAGTTGACAAAGAAGGCCAAGAAGGGTGTTCCATATCCTCTGGTGTCCTCCAAAAAGAACAAAGAGCGCTATTTTTCCCATTTTCTGGATATCTTTAAGAAGCTAGAGATCACCATTCCTTTTGGTGAGGCTCTACAACAAATGCTGATGTACTCCAAATTCCTGAAAGATTTACTCACCAAGAGAAAGTACATCAACAATGCAAATATTATGGTAGAAGGCAATTGTAGTGCTATGATTCAGATAATTCTACCACAAAAGTTCAAGGATTCGGGGAGTGTGACTATTCCATGCTCTATTGGATCGGTGTCTGTTGGTAAAGCACTTATAGACTTGGGGTCGAGCATTAATTTGATGCCTTTGTCTTTGTGCAAAAGAATTGGCAACTTGAAGATACTCCCCACTAGAATGACCCTACAGCTTGCAGATAAATCCATCACACGACCATATGGTGTGGTGGAGGATGTCTTAGTCCAGGTCCGCATTTCACTTTTCCAGTGAACTTTGTCATCATGGACATTGAAGAAGACTCAGAGGTACCCTTAATTTTGGGTAGGCCTTTTATGCTTACAGCCAAATGTGTAGTAGACATAGGGAATGACAATTTGGAGATGAGTGTTGATGATCAGAAAGTCACATTCAATTTATTTGAAGCCATGAAGCATCCTAGTGACCGCAAAACTTGTTTTATAGTGGAGGCGATCTAGCAAGAAGCGGTACTTACTGTTGAGTTTAAGGGAAACTGCAAGAATATTGAAGCAAGGTGGAAGGCTTGATGATGTTTTAGGTTTTTACATGCCCAATCATTTGAAGGCATTTGTAAATTTGTCTAAAGTGGTTCAAGTAAATTGTCTTGTGATCTTTCATTAGCATGTGCATTCTCATGATCATGCATACATGGTTTTCAGTCTCAAAGAAATCAAATGGTTTTATAAGAAATTAAGTTCTCAATGACTAAGTTGTTTAAAAAGCAAAACTTACTTCTTTAATCGATTACACAAGCAGTTTAATCGATTAAAGACATTCATATGTTTCTGGAAAAGCCTTGAAGAACAGTGTAATCGATTATCTTAATTGGTTTTCTTGATGTTGTTCTGGTTTAATCGATTACAGTACGGATTAATCGATTATATTGTTCATGAAACCATTTCTAGAAAGTTGATGAACACATTAATCAATTATTTAGTTTCTTTAATCGATTACATATGGCAATTTAATCGATTACACTAGCAAATTAATCGATTACTATCAGTTAATTCTATTTTATAAAGCTTTGTGAGTCTATTCTCTATAAATACATATTGAACAAATTGTTCTGAACATATAAGTGATCTACCCAAAAGACAAAAAGCTTACTAAGAGTTTCAAAGACTGATTTCTGAGTGAAAAACATTTCTTGTAAGAATCAAGAATTCTGATTTTTTTAAAGATGTGTTAAAGAAAAGAAGGTTTTCAAGATAGAGTTTTTGAGCTATTATGTTTTCAACCTAGAGAGTGTGGTAATCTCATTTCATTCATTCATACATGAAAGATCACAGGTTGTGTTTATCTTGAACCTATCTTTTTAGATGTTCTAACATTTTCTGTTGTATTGTGATATATCAATTTATTTCTTTTCAAGCATACTAGAGTAGGGTTCTCTAGGTTTGGGATTCTGAGTAGAGTTCTCAGTATCTTGGTGATTTGTATTCTAATAGGGTGTTAGAATTAGTATCTTTGTCTAATGTTGATAAAGAAAGTCACTTGTGGATTGCTTGTAAAATATTCTTTGATATAGTAATTACTCTAACTTAGTGTGGGTTGGAAGCAACTGGATGTAGCCTCCAAGGTTGAGAGGTGAACCAGTATAATTGCTTTGTCTCTTGTTTAAAATTCTGTATGTTTCATTGCATGTCTTGTGAAATCAAGTATTATTGTCAAAGAAACTTTTTCTGTCATTGCTTTCATATCAAAGGTTGATCTTGGGTGAAGAAAGATTTCTGAATTTGAAAGAGGTGAACTAGTGATACGATCCAAAGTTTTAATTCCGCATTTTGTTTTAGAATTTTTTTAAATCTCAGGTTTGAACCAATTCACCCCCCAACCTCTTGGTTCATTTGCAGTGTATTCTTTGTATTTTCACTTACAGTGAATCAATTTATACAACACTCATGGCTGGAAAGAGCCATCATTAATGCGGTAGATTGCCTCTCTAGTGAAGAAGAGGAAGACCTTAGGGATTGTCTTGAAGAGTTGAATGGATCAAAGGATGTTCTTCAGGGGAATATACCTTTGATGAGATGAGGAAATACATGCTAGTAGAAAAATTGAAGGTGGAGTTGAAGGTGTTACCTCCTCACATGAAATATGTCTTCTTAGAGCAACAAGAAACCAAGTCGATGGTTATCAGTAGCGCCTTATCTTCAGCTGAAGAAGCACAGCTTGTGGAAGTCCTTAGGAAGTATAAGGAGCAATAGGGTGGCACGTTTCTGATCTAAAAGGAATCAACCCATCTTATTGCATGCACAAGATAATGATGGAAGCTAACTTTAAGCTGGCTAGGTAGCCTCAGAGGAGATTCAATCCCTCCATGAAGGAGGAAGTGCGATAAGAAGTCCTCAAATTGCTGGAAGCAGGGCTAATTTACCCAATTTCTGATAGTGCTTGGGTAACCCCAGTGCAAGTGGTGCCAAAGAAAGGCAGTGTGATGGTAATCCGCAATGATAAAAATGATCTCATTCCCACTTGGACTATCACTGGGTGGAGGATGTACATTGATTGACGCAAGCTGAATGATGCCACTAGGAAAGATCACTTTCATTTGCCATTAATAGACCAAATGTTGGAATGTCTCTCAGGGCATGCATTTTGTTGCTTTTGGATGGTTACTCAGGATACAATAAGATTGCAGTTGATCCAAAAGACCAAGAAAAAACCGCCTTCACATGTCCATTTGGCGTGTTCGCTTATAGAAGAATGCCCTTTGGATTATGCAATGCCCCTACTACATTTCAGAGATGCATGTTGGCTATTTATGCAGACCGCGTAGAAAAATGCATAAAGGTGTTTATGGATGACTTCTCAGTTTTCGGCTCTTCTTTCTATCATTGCCTATCCAACCTAGATTTGGTTTTGTAGAGGTGTGTGCAAACCAATTTAGTGCTAAACTGGGAGAAATGGCAATTCATGGTCCAGGAAGGGATTGTTCTAGGCCACAAGATCTCTGTCAAAGGGATTGAGGTGGATAAGGCGAAAGTAGATGTTATTGAGAAGCTGCCTCCTCCCGCTAATGTAAAAGTCACTTGAAGTTTCCTCAGACACGCCAAGTTTTGCAGGAGACTCATCTAGGACTTCTCAAAAATTGCTAAACCTCTGAGTAATCTGCTGAATAAGGAGGTTGTATTCAAATTTGATGAAGAATGCATGTTGTCTTTCTACACTCTGAAGGAAAAGCTCATCTCAACGCCTGTTATTGTTGCGCCTAATTAGAATCAAGAGTTTGAGCTAATGTGTGACACCAGTGACTATGCTGTGGGGGCAGTATTAGGACAGCAGAAGAACAAGGTATTTCATTCGATCTACTATGCGAGCAAATTCCTAAATGATGCCCAGCTCAACTATGCCACTACAGAGAAAGAGTTGTTGGCTATTGCGTATGCCCTTTAAAAATTCAAGTCATATTTGATTGGCTCAAAAGTCATTATCTTTACTGACCATGCAGCCATTAAGCACCTCCTAACAAAAGCTGTCTCCAAGCCAAGATTGATAAGATGGGTATTTTTTCTCCAAGAATTTGATCTCGAGATCAAAGGCAAAAAGGGTTACGAAAACCTCGTGGTTGATCACTTGTCTTGATTAGTCAATGAAGAGGTCACAACCAAAGAGAAGGAAATTCGAGATGAGTTTCTAGATGAATCCTTATTGTCTATAAATGAGCGACCTTGGCTTGCAAATTTCACCAATTTTAAAATGACTAGGATCATTCCCTCTGACCTCAATTGGCATAAACAGAGAAAATTTCTTCATAGTGTAAACTACTATGTCTGGGATGATCCATATCTATTCAAGCTTGGAGTGGATAACATGCTGAGAAGGTGTGTTACCAAAGAGGAATCTAATAGTATTTTGTGGCATTGCCACAATTCACCCTCTGGTGGACACTACAATGGAGACCGGACAAATGCCAAGGTTTTGCAGTTCGACTTCTTTTGGCCTTCAATATTAAAGGATGCTCATGATCATGTGCTTCATTGTGACCAATGCCAAAGGACCAGAGGTATCTCTAGGAGGAATGACATGCCTTTATAGAACATAATTAAGGTTGAAGTCTTCGATTACCGGGGCATCAATTTTGTAGGGCCACTATCGTCCTCATTTGGAAACAAATACATTTTGGTGGTTGTTGACTATGTTTCCAAGTGGATTGAAGCGGTTGCTACGTAGAAGAACGACTTCAAAACAATTGTTAAATTCATTAAGAAGAACATTTTCTCTCGTTTTGGAGTCCAAAGAGTGCTCATCAGTGATGGTGGGTCACACTTCTGCAATGAACAACTGTAGAAAATATTGGAGCACTATCATGTCAAACACAAAGTGGCTTCTCCTTACCATTCTCAAACCAATGGGCAGGCTGAAGTCTCTAACGGGGAATTGAAGAAAATTCTTGAGAAAATGGTGGCCTCATAAGAAAGGACTGAGTAATTAAGTTAGATGATGCCTTGTGGGCTTACTGGACTGCTTTCAAGACCCCTATTAGTCTATCTCCATTTCAAATGGTTTATGGGAAAACATGTCACCTCCTTGTAGAGATAGAGTATAAGTCACTTTGGGCATTGAAATTCCTCAACTTTGATGAATCATTGTCTGGGGAGAAGCGGAAGCTACAGATGATGGAATTGGAAGAAATAAGACTCAATGCATATGAGTCCTCAAAGAATTACAAGCTGAAGATGAAGGCCTATCATGACAAGAAAAAGAAATTCCAACCAGGGCAATAGGTTTTGTTATTCAATTATCGCTTGAAGCTTTTTCCTGGAAAACTCAAGTCAAAGTGATCTGGGCCATTCATCATCAAAGATGTCAAGCCATATGGGGCAGTGGAGTTGATTGATCCATCCTCTAGTGACTTAGAGCGCAACTGGATTGTCAATGGACAAAGGCTCAAGCTATATAATAGGGGTGACATTGAACGCTTGACCACAACCATCCATCTTCAAGACCCATGAGGGCGTTTTACGTCAAGCTAGTGATGTTAAAGAAGCGCTTATTGGGAGGCAACCCAAGATTTATATCCTTAACTCTTTATCATGGTAGTTATCATTGTGAATTACATTGTTTTGTTCTGAGTGTTAGTGTTTTCATTGTTTGGGTAGGTTGTGTATGTTCTGTTTTTATTTAGTGCAGTTTTCACTAGTGCACATACTCACGCTAAGCTCGTCCTTTGTGTTCGTCCTGGCGTGCCAAGCACCACTTCTCGCGCTAAGTGCGACCTCACTGTTTAGCATAGGCACTGAGCATGCCCATCGCGCTCAACCTAATAAACTCTCTGTCTAAATTTAATTTTGGACTGTGCTTAGCGGGTATATTCGCACTAAGCGTGCCACCAAGCTCACTAAGCGGGTGGCTCGCACTAAGCCCAATAAACTCTCTATCTAGAATTTATTGGAATTGGGTTGAGCGCGTCGTTGTCGGGCTAAGCATGTCCCTCCGTCGCTGAGTGCCCAGAGCGTGCTTAACGAATTTTGCAAAAGGATTTTGACCTGCAAAATCCGCTAAACCTGCCTTTTTCATGGTAAGCGCGCCTTATTGTTAAAAAAGGGGGGGGGGCAGAATTCAAATGTTTCTGACCATTAGCGCACTAAGCGCGCATATGCTCGCTAAGCACACCCTGCACCCACATTAAATGCACTTTACCGTCAGAGGTGTCTCGCTTAGCGCGAGACTCGTGCTCAGCGCAGCACCCATAACTTCAGAGCAATTTTGTAACTGCTCCATCTCCCCACCTACTTATCCCTTTCTCTCCTTCACCTTCTTACTTTTCACTATCTTCCTCTCACTCTCATTGTTGTGCCTTCTACACATCTTACATTTATCTTCGTGTTCATTCAACTACTTCCCGCTCCCAAGTATGCTTTCTATTTTCTACACTTTTCTTTCTCTTGTTTTGTTCATTTTAATTGTTTGGAGTTTTTGTTGTTCTCTTTGTTATTTTATTCTCATGATTAGTGTTCCCTATATGTAGTTAGTGATTAGTTTTAGGACAATGTTGATGTAATACGACGTGTTATTGTGGGTGGTGTCCATGGTTTTTATTTATGATTGCTGTTGTGCATTTGTGTTGTAATGTTGTTTTGGAAAAATGCTGAGTGCGCTTAGCGCGTTCATACATTTCTGGAAATTGCCCATGCAATTTTGGGTTTATGTTCTTCATGTTTGTGCATTTTTCTTGAGTGGTTCGTCATTTTGGGTGTTTACCCAGATCAGGGATTTCTCCAGAATCTGGTGCCCGCTTAGCGAGTCCATACGCGCTAAGCAGGCCACCCACAAAATAGTTGTGTTGCTGGTGGGTTCAGCGCACCTCCTCATGCTGAGCCTGACTTGACTTTTGGTCTTCCCAGCAGCCCACTCAACCCGTGTGTTCGCGCTAAGCGGGACAATTTTTTATTTTTCTTTATTTATTGTTTTAAGTTTAGAGTATTTGGGCCCCACGCGTGCTAAGCCCAAATAAATCTCTATCTGGATTGTATTGTTACTTATGCTAAGCGTGCCTTGTCGTGCTAAGCGCGCCTGCTTTCTTCAGAAGTATATTTTGTATTGGGCTCAGTGCGCCTTGCACGCTCAGCCCAATAAACTCTCTATCTGAAAATTAATTGAATTGTGCTAAGCGTGCAAGTGTCGCGCTCAGCACCAAGGATTTCAGCAGATGATGGGCTTAGTGCTCCAGGTCGCGCTAAGCCCAATGTTTTTGTTTACTGCTTAACTTTGGGGCGCACATATGCTCGCTAAGCGCTTTTCCTCTGTCCATTTTGAATCTTCCCTTTGTTTGTTTATGTTTTTCTTTTCTATTTTTTTTCTTTTTATTGTCCTTTCTGCATATGGCCTCCAGGAAATGATGAGGGTCCACATCCCAGCCTTGTCAAGAACCCGACACCATCCATGGTGCTTGGGATTCCGAGCGATTCAACTCACACATGGGGTGGGTTAGATACTGCGAGAATGTCCATCTCTGGAGCATTCTTCCAGAACGGCAGATGACTTTGGAGCCTGACCAATACGACGAATTCTTACATGAGTTGGAGAGGCGTCACTGGGATAGGAATTTCACGAGATTTTCGGAGAACAACATCAATGTCGATTTGGTGAGGAAATTTTATTCCAACACCTATGACCCCGACGAGAAGGCACCTAAGCAGTGCAAGATCTGAGGGAAGACTATTCGGTTTGATGCCCAGGCATTGAACTAGTTCCTCTAGACTCTAGTGGTTCTTGAAGGCAACTCCAATTGACCACCTACTCTCAGTTTTTTCACACGTACCTCGATCCGCAGGCCATAGAGGCCAAGCTTTGCATGCCGGGAGGCCACTTTATGCATAATACCGAGGGGACTTTGTGGAAGATTCTACAGAAGGACATGACTACCTTAGCTCAAACCTGGAGTGTGCTTTCCTACTCCAACTTGGCTCCCACTTCTCACACCTTAGATGTTAATATGGATCGAGCTTGGTTGGTGTATGGCCTCGTGATGAAGATAGACATGGATTTGGGCATTATGATTTCCTTTTAGATAACTCAGATTGCCCAATCCAGCACAGTTGTGGATGATGATTACTTTGCAGATGTTACAGCAGCCCAGGGAGCTTGGGAACCATGGCCGACACAAGACTGAGCCCATGTTTTACACATGACATTTTATGTTTTTTCTATTTTATGCTAGTTTATGCTTTCTTCACTATTTCATCGCATTTTAGACATTTTTTTATAATGCTTTTGACTTTGGATTTATATATGCATGATGGATAGTTCTTTTGGTTGACACTTTTTGGTAACAAATTTTTTAGACATGTTTGGTAAAGCGTCTACATGACTGAGAGTTGTGTTTGTGTGAAATTTTAAAGTTCGATTCATAAGTGAGCACATGTTGTGGTTAAATGATGGCTTCTTTAATTGTATATGCGTGAGTGAGTTAGTTAGCTTGCATGACAGGAAATTCTTGCGAAGAAAAACTCTAGGCTTCACTACACCGTGTGAGTTGTGTACCTATTAACTGTGAGAGAATGATTGATTGTACTATCTGGCTTTGCATGAATCTTGAACTGCTTTAATGCATGTATGATATGGAAATGATCAAGGCCTTTTTAAATCTAAATTTAGCCACTTAGCCAAAAAGGCAAACCTGTTGTCGATTAATGTTGAAATCTCTTACACCCGTTTGAGCCTAATCGGATAATGAATTTTTGATTCTTGAACCTTCAGCTGAAAAGCAATTGGAAATATGTTCACCTAACCTTAAGTTTTAGGAGAGCATCATTAGGTATCAAGAAAAATTTGTCTCAAATTTGGGGGAGTGTATTTGAGTAAAATTTATTACAGGGAAGTGAATAACAAGCACTTAGAGGTTAACATACCTTGGATGAGTTTTTTTAAAAAACAAACAAACAAAAAAACAAAATCAAGGTCAAGTAACTCTCTATGCTGTTGTTTTGGCAAATGAAATGAGTTGGGGAAACAAGAATAAAATGGTCCTCCGAAGCAAATCAAGGATGACTGAATGCTTTCCTAGAACCTAGTTGTTAAATTCTAGAAAAACCATGATTTCTTGATAGCCCAACTACATTACAAGCCGAATGAAGCCCTTTCTGAACCATATTGTGTGTATGATTGTATTGAATGAGATTATGTGCAAAACTGAGAATGGTAATTTTCAATTGTATTGAATGAAAGTTACATAACTGAAACACTTGTGTGCTTGAGTGAAATACCATCCTTGTGAGGATTGAAGCATAAGTTGATCTTCGTTGATATCTGTCATTCTTGCTAACTCCCTTCACTAAAGTGTATGCTTTGCTCGATTCCATTATAAGACTATGACTAGTGTGAACTAAAGTTTTGGATGTTTGAATTATTTTGGAAGTCGCAATTATCTCAGTGGTGTGATGTGTTCCATTCCTGACAATGCCATTTATCTAATTTAGTTAGCATTTACGTACTTTTGCTTGAGGACAAGCAAAGCTTTAAATTTGGGGGAGTTTGATAATTGCTAAGCATACGTAAAGTTACATATAAATTACTTAACAATTATCTCATTTTTTCCTAGTTTAATGCTTCTTTTTGTGATTAAAACATAGGAATTAGCTTCTTCTAAGCTTTTATCCAGTGGATGCTAAAATTAGTTGATTTATGAGGTGTTGGTTGTATTTTTTGTAATTCACTACAAGGGCATGGAAGGTGGATTCAAGGTCTGGAGCTACTCGCTCAGTGCGACAGAAGCTACCCGCTCAGTGCAACAAGAGCTACCCGCTCAGCGCGACAGACTTGCCCAGCGTGAAGGCCCGCTTAGCGTGACCAGCCCGCTTAACACGTGGTCACTTATCCAGCTAGACATTGAAGATGTGCTTAGCGCGACATTTCGCACTTAACGCGCAACCATGATACTGGGCTGCATTGTAAGGCAAAAAAAAAGGGAAAATAGTGATTATCTTTTTATCTATCCTTTGACACAGCTCTTGGAGAAGGAGGAAGCTCAGCTAGGTCACGAAGGAGACATCCTTCCACACCATTGGAGCTACCTTTCCATCACTTGTTCCTCATTTCCTTCCATCCAATCCCTTTCCTTGCCCTAATTTTCCATTTTTGTAAGCTTCTCATGGAAATGAGAGGCTAAAACCCCTATTGTTTGGAGCTTACCAATCAAACACTTGATGTAATGATTCTAACTATCTATTAAATATTATTTGCGCATTATTGTTTTTTTTTTAGTTTTATTCATGTTAGTGGATTGATTACCCATTTGCATGCTTCGTTATAGGTTTTAATGCATTGGAAAATAGTTATTGTCTTAGAACTGAAAAATACTTCTAAACAATATCATGTCTAGGGATATAGTGGTTTTGTTTGGCCTAGGTTATCATCTTTATTATTAATGCAAATCGGTTAAAGTAACTCTTAAGGGATTAGGAGTGAAATTAAGTGATTTAGTGTCTTGCGCTTGAGGAATCAAGGTTAGAATACCTTAGTAGATGGAGGTGAGTGGAAATAATGTTGAATAGTGAGAAACCTTTAATATTGCATCAAAGTTAGTTTTGGTTAGTTAAGCTCCAACATTCATTACATCGTATTTCAACCATCACTACATCATTCCGAGTGTTTCTGTCTCTTTCTCTGTATTTATTACGCTTTATAATTGTAATTACATCAAATTTGGTAATATGTCACTTATTCTACAAATTAAATTGATTCATTAATTACTTAGAAACAAACGTATATTCATTCTGAGTACAAGCAAAGTCATTGTGGAATCAACATTCAGTCTTACTGTTTCTTTATTACTTGGGCAAATTGATACGTTTGCCAAAGTGTTAACACTTATCTTATATATAAATACAAAATAAATCTAATATTGTATCTTGTCTTATTTATATTATATAAATATAAGATAAACTAATATGTTTTAAAATAAATAGAAGTTAAGAGATATGAAAATTTTGGAATTTGTGCAGAACGCAACTAAACAAAACACAAGATGTCTATATGATATTCACTACCATGATTCCTATGAATCCCTAATATCTTGGAGATTATGATTCTTATCATTAGGAATTAATTATTTGTATCAATTAATCTTAAATTAGCATACAGACAAGAGATGATTATGTTGAACTCTTATATTTATATTTGTATAAGTATTTGTATTAAATACAAAGAGAATCTTCTTCACTGGAATTTCCTTCTTTACATGGTACTCAAAATATTTCTCAAACCTAAGACCATCAATAATTCTAGTCCCATGATTAAAATATGTAGTTGATGGTACAAGGATGACACAAACCATATTTCCCTATGACATTACTGAAGTGAATTAGTCGGTCACTAGAATGAGATTGAATATTGACTTTTTATTGATTTGGCTATTTTTTTCACAAACACACTTGCTTCTAAATTATTTCTCTAGCTTTTCTGCTTACAAAATCAAAAGACTAATAGGAGTACTTTTATGTCATATTACAAGTACTTGGATTAATTGATAAGTTCAATGAAAAATCACCAGGTAGACTTGTTGATTACTATTTCAAAACCTACTCACAGATGATACAAAACCTGTTATTCACAATTTCTAATTTTCACTTGATTGCACAGAGTTGGGGTTGCTTTTGAATGATAAAAAAATTATAAAAAAAAACTTGATTAAGAATCAAGTTAAAGTTTCTTAAAATAGGTTTTTGTAAAAATAGATTTTAATTGTACAACAACAATAAATTGAAAGCAACAAGAAAGCAAAAAACAGACCAAGAATTTTACACTTTTTTATCCAACTCGGGCTATGTCCAATTCCTACATCTGTAAGATTTCCACCAAAACCAAGCACCATGTTGTGATCATACAATTTTATTTCTTGAAGCCTCCACAGGCCCCTACAACTAGGTATTATTTCTTTTCTGAAACCTCCCCAGGCTCTTACCCAATTATTATTTCAAAAAGCTCTTCAGGCTTCACCCTGAATAGCAATTGCTACTTGGCACACACAACAACCCATTGTGTCCCCCAAAACCTAAGAAACCATAGTCACCTGATTGTCTTCCTAGTTCTCTTTAGCACCTAGTTCTCTTTAGCAAGACCTTTACTAGACACATACACACACAACAACCACATGTTATGCTCGTAGAACATCAGTTAGTCACCTGACTATTCTTTTTTCTAAGCTCTCTTCAATAACACATGCTACTGGCTACACACATCTACCTATTGTGGTCCTTTACACCAAAGGAGTGGTGGATAAAACACTTTTGGTTTAAGCACAACTAGCTTTCACCTAGAGTGTTATGGGTCAAGGAAGTCTCTAGATAGAAGGTTTGTCTACTCACTTTTACCCTCTACTTTGGCAATCTTCTTTGCAAGTTGCTCCTTCGCATTTAATCAATTTATAAACTTGATCAAGAGCTAGCTGTTTATGGCCATTGGAGGTTGAATTCAAATGATGCATGAGTTGTCCAAGTTCATGCACATAGTCATTCTATCTGATTCAACTTCTATCATACCCATTTATTGAGTCGTCTTCTTTGTCTATGCTCTTGCTCCATCGTCACCAGCTTTTGCCTTATAGTTGTTTGAAGAATCCATTGGGCAATATCCATTGGTTCTAGTTGTAATATTGGTGGCTTCCTCATGAATTCGAATTTTGAATCTTGGAAAGTTTTCTAGAGATTGTTTCGTGGCTAGTCTTCTGTTGAAGTGTTATTACTGCTTTTACAATCTCTCTTCTACTTTTGGCTGTCGGTTCTTTTTTCGATTAGGACAATCATCTCCTTTGAATTTCTATGACTTGACTTTTTCAAGGGTCACAAAGAACAACAACATCAAGTAGTGTTGTCCAAGCTTTGATGCATCTAACTTGTGTGTGCTTCTAGAGTGCAAGACATGTTTTTCTACACGTTCAATTGCACCAAAACTTTTGATGATCCTCAAGTCATGTGTAGTTTATGATATTTATCCCTTGACTCAAGCTATCTTGTACATTATGCTTTGGATCATTTATAACTTGTGATATATGCACTTTGACCCAAAAAACGTGATTGTCTTTCCATCTTCCGAGTAATTCTCCTTTTGATAGTCCTACTCTTGATTGCAAAATCTATGTCATGGAGAAGCTTCCACTATAGGCTTATGTATCACACTTATGCTATGCTTCTGAATATGTCTTGTCTTGTCTTAATAAGAACACTTAGAGCAGCCATTAATAACTAAATTCAGTCACTTCAATTTTGCTTCATAGTGGTTTATCATCATTCAAACACTTAGTTCTTGGAGGGACTTTGTTTCAACAATTACCACCAATGACAATCCTAGTAGCTTGTTGACGCAAGTTCAATTAAAAATAGTGTTATGAGCAAGGGAGAAGTTCAAATTCGTCAACAGAATGATCGAATGCCTGAAGGAGGGATTGACAAAGATTATTAGACCAACAACTCATTCTTGGTCTCTTGGTTCATAAACACAATTGAACCTTCCTTGCACTCAACTATATCTCATATGGAGATTGTGCAAGATCTCTAGGAGTACTTCAAGATAAAAAAGAACCTCACCAGTCTCTCAAACACAAACACAAGTGAATATATAACTAATGAATGTGGTTCAAAAGAAATAGATTTGGGCTTAATGCAAAAGGAAAATGGAGAAAGGGTTGTGGGTGTCACGTGAGAGGAAAGTGTGAGGGAGGAAGGGGTTGTAGAAAAGGGAGGAGGGTAAGTTTGTCATTTCATAAAAACTAGGGTGAGAATAGCAATTCTTTGTGCGTATTTATTTGAAGTTTGAAAGAGCACCAAAAGCCGAAATGAAAACTTAACATTGGGCCATTTTACACAAAGTCACAAAAGTCAGAAACCCGTTTACCATCAAATTCAAAGACAGTTGCTATATCCACTTCTCCTTTATACTATAATGCACTTCCCTTAAATAATTTTTTACCCAAATTACATACCATGCAAAACACACTCCCCCGGTTACTGTTTTCTAAAAAAAACAATCCACCTCCCACGTGACTCTTCCAAAAAACACACTCCCTCTCATTTTTCCAAACACTCCCCGGTTCTACCTCTTGCATATGTGACAAAAATCAAACTCTAGAATCCGATTGAACTAAATAGCGTCTCTACCAAATTAGTTTATCCATAGAATAACCACTACACAAAATTGAATTCTTTTAAATAAACAAACGGCAACAACAGCGTCTCGCCTAAGGATACGATGACGTCAATCTAATTTGTTTGGGTATAAGCTGCTTCTTTCATGCGGTGCATGTCATGCTGTGCCATGCCGAGATTAAATTCTTTATTATGTTGATAATATCAAATTAATTATATTTTATGTGTTGCAGGAGGTACTTGGGTCATAAACATCCGTCCAAATGCAAAGAAGTATTTTCTTTGAAAACACAATATGGCATTGCTATCTACAAAAGTAAAGTTCTGAAACACTGATAACAATACCATGTGAAGTAAAAGCACCTTGCACACTTGCTCCTCCGAAACAAAAGTAAATATCTAAATTAATTTGACTATTTTCCTAAGATTGGCATTAAAGGCTTTATTCATTAGGTGTGTGATCTAACCATAAACTTAAATAATCGAAGAGGTACAAAATCAAAGTTGAAGCTAAATTTATCGGTTTATTGGTGTGAAATCTGGCAATAAATATTTATAAGGCATCTGGAGGGGAGATATTATTGGATTGCTATCAGGATATTTACATTTGAAGTGAAATAAGATGCAATTGCATGGACTAACGAACTCAAAATATACAAAGAATGCTACGTAATTTTTGAACTTGGGCTAATATGATTACATATCATTGGAATCAAAATCTTCTTGAGAGCCTGATTTTGTTGATTAATTCAACCATGAATGAGTAATCATTCGGTGAAAGAATGCCATGCTAGTTATTCTGATACCTTTAATTTCTCTGTTAGTGACTTTGTTTTCATTCATAACTGATTTTTTAGTTGAATGGTTTGAACCTATGAGATCAAGGAAAACCAACGCACTCTATTAGTTATTCTCATTAAGTACTAAGGGGAGTGGGTTATACTAGCTAGCTAGCCTCTTTTCTTAGCTAGCTATATGGTATCAAATTGATGTCTATATTTTGTAATTTTCCAAGATGACTTCTAATACTGGATTTGACCTAAGCAAGGAGCTTCCCCGAGGTGCTTAGAAATTTACCTAAACTTTCACGTTCATAGGATCCTGCCTCACTTTGGTAGGAAAACATATGTTTAATCTAAATGGTTTTAAGTCATAACTACCTTCTATCAACATAAAGACTTAGCAAAATGTACTATCAGTCAGATGAGTTTCACCGATTCTTTTTCCTGCATTAGCTAAAACAATTCAATTAAAGGAAAGTTATGATGGAATCACCCTATCACTAAAACACAATTTTGTAGGTGACATTGAAAAAGTTGCTCCCTCATTAGGATGGACATATTTCAGGGACACCTATAAGATGCATAATTGAACCCTAGTACTCAAATTTTTCTAGAAGATGAGATCATCTTCCATATGATGAGTATTTGTGTTCAACGCATGTGTTCTGAACCTAGAAACACAATAAGTACATAATCATGCTCATGATCGTGAAATTAGCAACAACTCAAACCTACTCATGTTTAAGTTTTAAAACCCTCAAAAGTCAGTGTCAGCAGATGATGATCATGCATTGTTGGAAGAAATTTCTCTTATGAAAAAGACATCTTTGCTAATGACTTGTTGCTATGATACGAGTTATGACCAATAATAATACGCATGCATACCCTAACAACCTTGCACAAGAAATAAGAGCTAGCTTATTTACTATTTTTTATCAGTATCATTCAATGAATTCATGACCCACATAAGCTATTTTTTCCTGCCTAATTGACGATCCTACACACTGTATTGAAACTTAAATTTTCCTTTTGTATTGCCATCATATTCATAAATGATTGAAATCGATAGCTTGTTTTTTCTACTTGTACGACGAATACAGTTCGTTGATATCTAGTTTCCTTATCTAGCTAAGTACGGACTTTATTTAGGCTTCACTTCCATTTAGGTTTTATTTTCATGAAATAGACCCTAGGAAAAGTTTGGTTACACCAACATATATTAAACTTTAATTCATGTATACCCACAAGAATTTAATAAAGATAATATTTCAATTGATTACCCATTTCTTTTTTAAACATTTATTTGCGATCAATTTTCTTAGGACTTAGAAGTCTATGGGTTTTGAGTTTTACTGTAAATATGCTATCTATTAATAAACATGGTGAACACTTTGTTCTTGATTGCTGATTATATCTCTAATCGTTAATACTACTTGTGCTTAATAGCTTTTTTACATCAATGGAGTTGTTTGCTTGTTAAAATGCTTTTACTGGCTGGTTATCAGTAAAATTGTAAAGATTTTCATTTGACCTCCGTGATCTTGTAATTCTGGCTTAACTCAATGTCCAATGAAACACTCAGAGACCCATATATATATATATATATATATATATATATATATATATATATATAAAAGTTGAAAACAATCTTCAATCTGGTTCAAATCTTGGAATTCATATAGTAGATGTCATATCAAATGAGAGAGAATTGTTTTGAGTGATATATTAAATTTTTTTTAAGTCACTTTTTGTGTCAATTATTCTTATATTAGATGGGGATCAAATGAAACGTGATTTTGTTGGAGTGATTATTGATTAGTATCAGCTTAGTTTAATCATGATTGAGATTTAAAATGAATTTTATAAGATTTATTTTTTATCTGAAATAAAAAGGTTATATATATATATATATATATATATTGGATCTTTTTGCTGATATATGTGATTTTTTTACTTTATGAAAATTGTTGGTGGACCATTTATTTTAATCAGCATAGTTACAATATATTTATGTGAGTAGAGCACAAAGTGTGCTCCAATCTATTGTTGGTGGACCTTAAATTTAAGCTTTAACTGTTTTATTTGAGTTGGTATTGACTTGTATTGTGTGACTTAGATATATTTATGAAACTTAATTTTGATATCCAAACTTAGATAAGTGTACTGCTCAACAAGTAATAAAAGTAAGGAAACGATCATCTCATATAGGTTAATTACCTGGTTCTTATCATTAATTGTTCATGAAGTGAATCAAAATATAAGATTGTCATGGTTAGTAGTAGGTGGTAATTGAAAATCTAATAACCAAATAAAGACATCTGGACTATTCAAATATTTCCAAATACTCAAGAAACACAATGACTCTAGGTGGAAAATATAAATCAAGATCCCCTACTCCTTTGTTCCTATTTCACTTGAGTAACTAGTTGTAACTAATTACTAATTCATTGAATTATTAAATAAGAACCTTAATTCTGTAAGTACTCTCACTTAGGATCTGTTTGGATGTAAGCTTCTCTAGGAATATTTCTAGAAAAAGAAAAAATGAAATGAATTTCTCTATAAATTAAAATGAATTTTTTATTGGTTCATTTGTAAATGTCATCTCATATTTTAGGAAATCTATATTTGTAAGCTTCTAAAAATTAGCTAATGAAAAATTTATTTTTGTTTATGAAAAAACTAATCTCATTTTTTTCTTTTTATTTTATTGTTTTAAAAATACTTCTAAAGAAACTTACCCAAACAGACCCTTAATAAGAATACATTAGGCTCATATTCTAAAGAATGCACATAACCATAAGCTTACATTCTTAAATTTATGTAATAATGTCTCTTAATTTTCAGTTCACCCTTAGATCCAACTTTCCAAGTGCAACCCTAATTAAGCTAAGATCAATGCATTGTTTTTCAACATACTAAAGACATTAAGCAAAGAGAACAAGATTGAATCACAATATATGAAATTAACATACAATTGAACGAATGATTCACAAAGTTAGAACAGAGTTTCATTCATTACAAAAGAAAAGGACATGAAACTGAAATTAAGAACTTAGCACAAGATAGGGGCATGGGGGAAGATCCATGATTGTAAACCATTAAAGCTCCACTTTCATTCCTAGAGTACAATTCAATTAGAGAAACTTCAAGAATCCAAACTCAACTCCCTCTCCTATTAACAACTCACAAAAATAGAGTAAGACAAAGAAAATAGAAAGAAAAAAAAAAAGAAGTTCCCTAAAATAGTTGGAAAAAAATGCTTAATTATTTATGGGTACAAAAATCAAGTCATCACTCAGTACTGGAAACACATTGCTAAAAGCAACGCTCACTTTTTAGCTTCCACGTTGGGCGAAGACTCCAGTATTGAATATTTGAATGTCATTGTAACTGAAATGGTTGAGACTGTTATAGGTAGTTACAAAGTCCCTAATTCAGCATAGATTGGTTGGGTACTCCATGACTGAGCGATTATATCCTCACTAGGTGGTGCTGATATTTTTTTCAAAATCCTGCAAAGTTTCAACTGAATTTACAATATTTCTAATTCTTAATAATATTTCTAATACTTACTAAGTTATACTAATTTATAACTATATTTGTGCCATTTCAATCTTATGATTTTAGTTATTTAGTTCATCAAATCATCATTAATTAAATGAATACTCATTTGCCACATAATTATTTGAAAAATATCATATGATCTTTTTAAGAAAAAATTACATGACTTATGTGTTTTAATCTTGATTAGTCATAATAAAATTTAATAATCAATATTTATTATTCTTACTCTTAAATAAAAATGATTTTCTTACTAGATATTTTTCTTCACGCATATATAAAAGTGTATCATGTATGGACTTAAGAAAAATAAATTTTGTTTAATTGATTCACTCGTAGATTTTGATTTTCTTTTTGTCAGATATGAAGCATGTGGTACTTGTATCACTTTGACAAGTGTAATAGTTACACATTTAATGGGATCATTAAGGCTATGTTGGACCATTACGATGCTTAGAGCTGGCAACGATCAAAGAAAATTTAAGGAGGGTGTCCCCATTGTCTTTGCTGCAGCCAATGAGTCTCGGATCCATGAGACTTTTTTCCTTCGCACACCACGTACGAGCACGGACATTTAAGTTTTCTATTTTAGCCCTTTTTCATCACGGGACCCTTCTTTTGTCTTTTCATGCACCAAATCATTCAAGATACCCCTCCGCAACCCTATTGCCCCACCCTCATAAATTGCTCACTCATCCTTGCAAATTACAAAAGAGCCCCTAAACTTCTTTCATGGATTCATTCACCTTTGTCACAGCCTCCTCTATTAAGTGCCAACCTTTTTTGGCAGCTCAATTTTCTCATCTGGGTAACTGGTAACTTGATAGTTAAAACCTAAAACCCATATTTAGTGGATGCCGACTTGGCTTAGCTTGGTCATCTGTTTTTTTCCCTTAATAGTATGGCAAAGAACGAGCTTTCACGGATCCAGATCAATATAATAATACGATGATAAATTCAGATTGGTTAAATCATTGGTTCAGTTTAGATTTTAGATCAGAAAATTATAAATCCGATCAATTTAGTTTTGGATCTCATATTTTAATTTTAAGAATACAAACCTAATCGATCTACCAGATTAAACGATATCATTTTAGTTTTTATATTTTTATTAAGATGTAAGTGTTTGTATTAAGAAATGATTTTAGCATCAATTTCAGTTCTATCTTGAACTTTTGATTGTCATGACTTATGATAGATTATCAAGATAGATTTGATAATCATTAGTAATTTAGTTTGGTTTAGGTTGGAGAACCAAATAAGAAAAAAATATATATCAAACTCGATCTAGAGTGACCCTTGCCTACCCTAATGGCTAGAATTGGGCATGCAGGGAGTGTAACATCCTCATGTGTCGACAACTCAGCATCTTACACATTAAGATACTTAACACGATGATACTTCACTTAACATTATTGTTGGTCAAAATCGTCTATCGGTTAGAACCCTACGTAGTCATTTTTGAAATTTTGACAATAAATTTCGATTGCTTTCAGGATTAATAATTGTCACCCATCCCATAATTGCTCAAAGCCAATAATGCTTAACTATGGAGTTATTAATTGATGAGCTACCCTATATACCTCTTACTGATATAGGTATTGTATCATTTAATTCTTTTAATTTTAAGTCATCATCAATTGTATAGTGTTATACCTACATAGTCTCTAGAATCCCTCTCACTCTGGTGTGATTTATTTGGTGTGTTATAAGCAAGCTCACCCATGAATCTTGTAATCTACAAAACCCAAAACTCGCAAAGTTCGCATTTCAAATGAGCTCATTTTTAGCGAGCTTGCACCGCCTTGTTAGTCGATAGGTTTAGAGGTTCGACCCTCATTTGAAAACAATTTTTAAAAAATGGAAAATGTCTAGGTCAAACTATGACACAAGGGTCTGTGCTGAATGCTTTGAACCTATGAAGGTGGTGAGATGATAGAGAATGAGAAGGATTGAGGAGGATCACCAGCTGAGAATGAGAAGGATCGAGGGTGGTGTTGCAGGAGATTCTGAGGTGTGCGAGTCTGCAATGGAGCTGGCGGTGGCACCGATGGAGGGTGCAACAACTTAGGCGACGACGGTGGTAGTCACACTCAAGTGGAGGTGGTGGCAATCATAGGTTAGGTGGAGAATAAGTGAAAATGGAAAACCTAACTTTCTAAACACAATGCAAGGCACCGAGTCTCTTAGAGTCTTAAACTTAGACTACTTTTTTTAAAATAAATTACTCCACTTATACCCCTTATTTGTTAGTATTATATTTTTGTATTAATTATTAAAAATCCGTTAGGGCCTACGGATAAACTCGTTTAACCTGTAGGTCAAGCAGCCGGGATTAAAAAACCTGTATTTTAAATGGCTCAAAATATCAAGGTCTAATTAAATACCACGATGGTTGCAGGCTATGGAATTCTCGGGCAGCCCACAAGCCCAAACCCAAATGCCCATCTCTACCTATGACTAAGTGCTTCAATAAATTTTGAAAGAGACTACAATCCAAGTTTCCTTTTATTTTCAAAATTATCTTTTCTTTTCAGATAAAAATCTTGTTTGAGTTACTTTTGGACTCCAAATGCATGGAACCTCTTCGAGTGAATTAGACTCTTTTTTCACAGTTAACTTTTTTTTAAGACAATCTTATTTACTATTAGACATGCACTAAATATATAAAACTTCTTTTAACAAAAAATCGAACCGTAATTAGTTTATCACATTCTGAAAGACTATTTTATTAACCTACCTCTCGTAAGTATTACAGTCCAAGATGAAGTGGGATTGTTGCATGTAATTTGGATAATTCTAAATCCTCTAAAATCTTTTCATAATTTTTAGATGTTAAATATATTATTTTATTTAATATTATTTTTTATAAAACATTACGAAGATCAATAGAAAAATATTGTAGAAGGATGCTATTATTCTTGTAAGTTATTAAATTTCTTAATTTCAAATAATCCGTAAGAATTAATTAATCATACTCTTCACTATGAGAAAAATAGTTTTTTCAGACTAAAACGTACAGCCTTATCTAATTAAAGAGGCGGAGTTAGTTGTAAATTAATTGAGTATTTATAGATGAGATACCAAAACCAAAGATATTATTAGATCATCTTCCAAAAAAATATATTATTAGAAAAATTATTAATGCTTTTTTTTAAGTCCTAATAATAAATTTTCAAAAAACCAAAATTCTCAAGTGATAGGTGTAATTTGAATTGAAGAACATTTCTAACTCTTATATAGTCAATAGCAGAGTAAGTAACACACTTTCTTATACATTTTTCAGTACATAATCGATCTCTATTATTAGTTGAAATTTACAAGTAATCATGACATGTATGAATCATTTAATAGAGTGAGTCAAATGATTTTGTGTTTCTGATTAAATTTAGTAACAAAAACAAGAATGTATTTAAAAATGTGTTAGAAAATATATCACAAATATTTGTCCTAGTGTAAATTATAACGTACTCCATAATGTATGAACAAGTTTTTTTTTTTATAAACTCCTATATAGGCTTTTGCGTCTTCTCATCCTAGTGCTATATCAAATTTGCTCTTTTTAATTGAGAAACTTTTGAACTGCGACTGTATATGTACCATTAGATAAGGCATCAAGTAATTTCACTAATATACAAATCAGAAATGGAAGAAACTACTATCTTGGTAGGTTTGTAGCCGACCTTTAATTGATATCTCCAATTTCTAGCAGGAATTCTTGATTGCTTTGCACTTTTTGGTCAAACCTAAATAAAGCACAAAAAATAAAATTAAATTTGAGGTAAAAACTAAGGTGTATAAGGGACTGGAAAGGGGTAACTTCAACTCATACGCTATTTCTCATACACAGCAACGCTAAAGAGTTAATGAAAAATTTGATTTCATTATTTCATGAATCAAATTTAATTAAAAATTTACGTTTTTAACTTAATATATTATAAGTTATATAGCTTGATATGTACACAATATATGGGCCTTTTTTTTAAATTTAATAGCATTATATATATATAATGTTTTTAACCTTATATTTTTTTTATATGTGTGTGTATAACTATTTGATTTTTTAATATTATTATGACCTTTTTGAAGTAAAATATATAAATTAAAGAAATTAATAAATATAAGATTTGAACCTAAACCTTTTTTATAAATATCATTATCCTGTGAAACAAAATAAGAAAGACTTGAGCTAAACAACTTCACTTTTTTAATGAGTTGAGATTATTCTTATCAAGTTAATTAGGCCTCAATAATTAGGTTCATCTTAGTTCACTTATATCTATAATTTTTATAAACATTATTTTTAGTTGAAGGTCTATGTAAATTTAAATTAAAAACATGGGACAATTACTAGTTTTATTTCAAATAATTTTATGTAATTTTTAATCAATTTAATATTACAAACTCTACAAATATAATTTAATTAATTGATGATAAATTTTAAAAATATCTTAAATAAGAAATAAAGTTAATTAATAAAATATGTAAAGGAAATTTTTTTTAGTAAAACATAAGATACAAATCATCTACCGTAATGCCTTTATCTAATTCAACCACCATAAAAACAGAAATATCAATTGTTCACGAACAAAAAATAGCAAGTATTGGAATTATTTCTGTCAGTGAAGTCTTTAGTTAACAAAAAAATAAATTATTAGTAATTTAGTATAGAAATTATGATTGCGCATTAACGATATGAGGCATTATATACTAATTTTTTTTTTTTACAGAATTGCATTATACTAATATTGATGTAATGGCAGTATTTATTAAATTTCTACACTTAACTTGATTCATTTTCCACTTCTGCTACTAGTACTTGACAAGGATGTAAAGAGAATAATATATAAATAGTACTATCGAAAATAAAAAATGTATTCCTACTGATATTGATTGACAGAGAAAAAGAAAAAACTGAAAATGAGCCATATGATGTATAATTAATAACCCGCCTTAGCCATGCCATAAATACTGCTGGATGATGTATCACTTAAAAATTATGGCTATAACTTGGCATAACTCATTGCTGTTGATGGGTTCAAAATTCTACCCAAAGTGAATGCTACGAAAAGACAATGGACACCTTTGCTCTTTATAATTGATCTTTCCATCAATCTATTATTGCATAAAATATAATAGTGTATAGGGTTTTCGTAATTAATGTCTACAGGATATTAATTAAAAAATTAAAAGAAAAATATTTATTGTATAAATTATTATAAAGTATAAAAATATTATGATCAATATAATTTCTTATCTCTTAATTAATTATAATATATATATATATATATATATATATATATATATATATAATCAATACCATTCAAACACTACTTAATATTTATCTAATATGTATTCCAGTTGAAAAAGTGGACTATACTATATACCATAGAGAATTCAGTTGGTAGTGATCATAGGGTACTCTTGTAATGATATTGTCCACACACATATACCTTACTGTTGTTAATTTAGTTTTTGTTTATTATTCCATTTATGCCGGTAACCTTTCTTCCATGGCCATATCTTCATTTATAATTAAGTGCATGTTCCTCTCTCTCTCTTTCTCTCTCTTTATATTTATGTCTCTCTCTCCCCATAGTTTTCTTTTTCTTCATATTGTGCTATATAAATAAGAGGAAAAGCTACTACAGTCTTTAGTGTTAGTTATTAGTTTCCACTTGCAAATGGGACGATCACCATGCTGCGACAAGGTAGGTTTAAAGAAAGGACCATGGACTCCAGAGGAAGATCAGAAGCTCTTAGCTTATATTGAAGAACATGGCCATGGAAGCTGGCGTGCTTTGCCAGCAAAAGCTGGTACTATATAATATATATACACTTTTTTTGTTGTGTTAGTTTGATGTATATTGTGTATATGTAGTGAGTAATAATGTGTAAGTACACATATATGAAATTATTGCAATGTAGTATTCATGCTTTTAAATGGAACTCCTTGTGTTGTTGTTGTGTGTGTATGTGTATATATATATAGGACTTCAGAGGTGTGGCAAGAGTTGCAGACTAAGATGGACCAATTATCTTAGGCCTGACATTAAGAGGGGAAAGTTCAGTTTGCAAGAAGAACAAACCATCATTCAACTTCATGCCCTCTTAGGAAACAGGTTTGGTATCTTTCTTTGTTGAGTAGTAGGATATAGATATATCATTATATGGTTGTATTTTTCACTTTGAAATCATAGTCATTTGCATCTTAGTTTTCCTTTGAGCAAGGTACCAGATAATTTCAAAACTCAAGACCCATTATGGATTTTTTTTTCTCTTTTGAAAATGTGAAAGTGATATTTTTGTTTTCCTTCCACAAATATTTTCCGATTTTTTGGAAATTTATAACAAAACATGTGAAAATAATGATAATTATGTTACTGCATTTCTCACCTCAGCTTGATATTTTATTCCCATACTCGCTATACACTAACTGTGAATCATTCATTTTCCGTGTGAGAGCTATAATTTCTCTTCTGCTCCTGTGCCCTTGCTGTTCAGCAGAATGTCTTAAATGCAATGACCTCTCAATTTCTTCACCCAACTATTCCAACCCTTCCCCAACAAAAAATTTCAGAAACTGTGTGCTCTGTGGCCTGTGCCATTTCCTTAAATTTTCTCCCTGACATACAAGTTTATTCTAGACGAATCTTAATTGCAAAATGATCATATATATCATATATCTTCTGCCACAATCAAAAGCAAAAATGCAATGTTAGCTATTTATATTTTTTAAAAAAAAAAAAAAAAAAGCAATGCCACATAGAATTAATGTGATTATCTAATGTTCTCAACATGGTTTACACACAAGCTTCTCATTCTCTCTCATAAGTTACGTTGCGTTTTCTTTATATAATATATTAACATTAAAATTATCAATTAAAAACAACATTAAATAATCTGTTAGTAGTTGATGGATTACTCTAGGGTTTAATACAATTTTTTAACATTGCTTCTTTTTTTTTTATTGTGGTGTGTCTCACACTATGCTTGTGTTGTCTTTGTACTCAGGTGGTCGGCAATAGCCACACACTTGCCAAAGAGAACCGACAATGAGATCAAGAACTATTGGAACACGCATATTAAGAAAAGGTTAACTAAAATGGGAATTGACCCTGTGACACACAAGCCTAAAAACGATGCACTTCTCTCTAGTGACGGTCATTCCAAAACCGCTGCAAACCTCAGCCACATGGCTCAGTGGGAGAGTGCTCGCCTTGAAGCTGAAGCAAGACTTGTAAGAGAGTCAAAAATACGTTCACATTCTCTTCAGCAACAACTTGGAAGTAGTTCTTCTACATTTGCATCTTCATCTTCAGCATCAACTTCAGCTTCAGCTCTCAATAATAATAATAATAAGCCAGAAGCACAGCCGCCACCGCCACCACCATCGTCACGATCTTCCCTTGATGTTCTCAAGGCTTGGAATAGTGGAGGGTGGTTAGAATCCAATGAAGGAAATGGCGGCATTGTAAGCAACGTTGGGGTAAGTGGGGACCTTGAGTCTCCTACTTCTACACTATCTTTCTCTGAGAATGCACCACCAATTATGAATGGAATTGGAGGAGAAAACAACAATAATAATAATGATAGTGCAATGCCTATGATTGAGTTTGTGGGGAATTCAGGAAATTCTTCTTCTCTTGTGAAAGAAGAAGCTGAGCAAGAGTGGAAAAGTACTTATGATAGTTCCATCACTACTACTTTTAGTTCTGGTCTGCATGAATTCACAATGAACATGGAAGGCACGTGGGCCTCTGAGTCCCTCAGGACTAGTGGCTCCCATGATGATGACATTGTTGAAGAAGGCTTCACCAATCTTCTGCTTAAAACAAACTCCGACGACCCAAGTTTATCATCAGAGGATGGTGGAGAGTCCAATAACGATGATGGCGGTGGCAGTAACAGTGATTTTTTTGAAGATAACAATAATTATTGGAACAGCATTCTCAATTTAGTGAATTCTTCCCCTTCTCATTCCCCTATGTTCTAATAATGTTAATTAGTTGGGGAATGGATCATTTCATGTTGAATTTTTACCTAATTTTGTTACGTGAATTTTTTTTGTTTATCTCTTGGCTTCATAAGTGTTCACAAAATTCTTATAGGGCTAAACTTATTTTATGCCTAAGAAGAAAGAGATAAATGAAATTTCACGTGACAAGGTGAGGAGAAAATTCAAATACAAGAGGATTTATTTAAGTGTTGAAAAGGGTATGTGTTAGTCACATTTAGGCAGCATATTCCTCAAAATCAAACCCATCAGAAGTAGTTGATTTTCTTCCCCATCACCATAAAAGCGAACATGCTCACAGAAACATCTGGATTCCATAGAGTGGTTTTTGTTGATGCTTTAACAGAGACTCTTTTTAATTTTTTATTATATTTTTATTCTACCCCTGTGATAGCTTGTTTTGGAAAACAGATTACTTGGTTGGTCGTTTCCACCATCAAATGTGCCATATCAATTTGTTTGGATTTGGCTTTGATTTTGATCTGTTTATGTCTTTGGATTTCTCTGAGTGGAGGCTATGCTTGGATCTCTACTAGTCAAACTGATACTAGACAAGAGTGTGTGCGAATTAAATGACTTTTACGCCAAGTAATTAATTTTCCGGTTTTCAAACTGTATACAAAAAAAATTCAATAAAGGAAACATTTAGTATGGACTTTATTGCTGTTGGTTTCATGTCGCATTCTTGCCTTTTAATGTTTTTTTTTTTTTTCATAGATTGATTTCCAACTCATCTTATCTTGAAACTAAATTTATACCATTCCACAATTATCATACTTGCCTATTATCACGAATTCTAGCTAGCCTCAATCTCTCTAGATCTCTCTTTGAAAATTTAGAACACGTATTTGGGTTCTCTTTCTCCTCTCTATTCATTTGCTTGGTTGTCGCGTCCTTTATCAAGGTGGTACCAAATACATTTTTATTTTTATTTTGGAACCAAAAATAAAGAGAAAATAACTTCTTCAGTTCGTACTATTGTTTAATTAAGATACTATTTGATGAGTCGGTACTATCTTATATTATGATAAAGGGTTTTGCAGTTTAGCTCTCTCAGAAATATGTGCATCTAGCCAAAAAGAGTTGTTGAACCTTCGCAGTTTTAGAAGTGCAACAACTTAAATCTGCTATATTTATTTACTTATCGTCATTAATTAGTTTTCTTGTACGCTTACATGGTTTAAATATACTATAATGATTTCTGAATTATACAACTAAACGGATTTTTACATATTAATTAGGATTTAATATATTCAGGAGAATCCAAAGCACAATAAAATTTCTCATTTTAATAATGCCAATGACATAATTTTATATATAATCTGGCATAATCATGTAATTTATTGTGTGCACACTCCATCTAAGTAAAAATTGTATGATTAGTCGTATTCGAATAAAATTATTCTGGTAAAAGATAGTTATAATCTAAAAAATTATATAATTAAGGTTTTTAACTTTATGCTAAACGAGTTTTTTCTTAATAAACACACACACACATAATATATATATATATATATATATATATATATATATATATATATATATAGTTTCCTCTAAAAATGCTTATATCACCTACAAATATGTTTATCTTGCTTATTGAATTAGCCTAGTAGATAGATATAAATTGTAAATACTTAATGATTTAGGTCATTTAAACAATTTATAATGAATGATTTAAGGTAATGATTTTCCATTACGAATTATTTAGGTTCTATTGTGACATTTTTTTTATCAAACAAATGCAAAGGAGTTATAACATTCATTCAGATCAACATAATTAAAGGAATTCATTTTTCCTTTGTCATTTATATTTTATATGATTAAGATTTTCTCGTTAAAGTTGATTTTTCACAAGTTGGTATGTACAAAGCTGTGGCGTCGCAGAAATTTGATGCTGATCGAGAAATTTACTGTAAAAAAAAATATAATTTGATCAGCTTGTGATATAAGCTAGCTATAAGCTCACACATCATACATATATATATGCACATAACTGAAGGAAGCATCCCATGTGCCATGTTCCCCCTCACTTTAATGACCCTTGTATTGTCAAATCTGAACTCAGTTGATTGAAATATTGACAAAAGGATGTTTTACAACGATTAGCAATTATGAAAGCGGCAGCTGTAGCAGAATTCTGAAAATGGTGCATTTTTGCAACAATTGAGAAATTTAATTTGTATTTAAATTCACAATAAATTCGACTAAGGAGCATGTAACTAACATGTGTTAGAAATTAGAATATGCTTATTTGCACAAAATTTTGAAATATTCTCATTGTGTTCCCACCAAATACATTAAGGGCTACACTTGAAAATCTTATGCTTACGTCCTGTGGAGAAATAATCCATGGAAGTAGTAGTAAGAACTTCATCAAGAGAAAGTATAACACCATTAAATTAAAATATGCAAAAAGAAAAAGAAAAAAAATAGGATGAGCCGAAGATATTTAGGTGTCAATGAGCCAATGGTTTAATAGGACACTGAATTAATTTGTGCTTAGCAATGGGTCCTATTCATGTCATGTAGGGCACCTTGAGAAAGGGAAAAACATCGTGCCTCATGGACATGCACCTAAGAAATCTTCAACTTTATCGTGCTGCACTCCAATGCCTAGCAGATAGCTCTTCTCATCATCAAAGATGTTCCAATTTCTTTCCTTACATAGAGAAAACTAGAGCAGTTTGAGGTTTCATCTAATTGAAAGATGTACATGGTGGACTTGTTCCGATCAAACTTGACATGTATTTCTCTTTCTTAAAATGTGAATTTATGTTTAACTTACTCCAAAGATTAACTGATAGAATGTAAGTTATCTTTTATTTATATATTTTATCTTCATAGTCAATATAAAATTTAGATTTTTCTTAATACTCTTGCCATATGTGTAATGTATGTGTGATTTCTTTGGTAAGGACGGCCCACAAATTTATTACTCGCAGCAAGTTCAAATTATATGTACAAACTCTGGCAATCCATATAAATGATCAATTAAGTGAAAGGACATGACGGTTAATTTCCCAAAAAAAAGTATCAGAGATTCGGGCATATCACTCATGAGTCATGAACAAAATCAAGTTGACAACTTTGATTTTTGCAATAGCAATGTCATTGACATGACTATAGTACCTTAATTTATATTACCTTAACTAATTCTCTCAAAAACAAAATTTCCTTAACAATATTTTAGTTAAATCAAATCATATTTGTTAGGAGAAACATTGTACTCGCTTAATTTAAAGTCTTCTCAATTAAAATACAATCTCTTTAGATTTAAGAGGAAGGTTATAAGGATAGGAGACTTAGGCTGTGTTTGCAATTACAGGTAATGGAATTAATTTTGTTGAGATGGAAATGAATGATGTTGGTTTGTTATCAAAGAAATAAATTTAAAAATGACGAGACTCATTTATATTATTATTTCTTACCTACTTTTACTCATACCTCTCTATTTAATATAATCATTGTTTTATTTTTCAATTATTTTTATCCTCTTATTTTTATTGTCATTTATTCTATTTCTTTTCTCTAAATCAAACACTGAACAACCTTAAATATATTTTTTTACTATAAGAAATGAATTTTGTCCATTAGATATAATTTTTAGAATAAATAGATGATATTTTTTCTTTTTTATTTTCTCTTTCCCAACTTGTTCCTATGCCTCTCACCTCCCTCGACCCGACCCGCTTGTGGGAAACCACACTTCCGCTACTTCCTAGAGTTCTCTACTTATCACCCATTACTACCACCTTTGCCCCTCACTTCTCTCGTTGCTCACTTGCTCCTATGGAAACAACTATGGAAATATACGATTAATTGACAGAGAATATCGAGAGATAGAGCAATTTTGAGAGACAATCAGAGAGTGTATGTATTTGTGTATTAATGTATGTCTTTAAATGAGCTTAGTTGCCTCACATATGTTGAGGATCTATCTATTTATAGTTGTTCTAGAGTCTAAATTATAGGTAGAATCTCGTGTCACGTGTCATATGTTGATTCACATTGGGTGTCTCATACTTAAGGTTGTGCTTATAGCAGTTCATATCTTATGCTGGTCTTATACTTCATGTAAGTTCTGACATTGCTTTAGAAGCAATGAAGCTTTGTCTTGGACGTGGTTTAAGCACAAAGGTCCATTTTCAGCAGGGGTTTCTTATGCTTTTTGATGTAATTGTCCATTTGATTGTTTTGGAGCAGTTAGTCAATATTTATGTTTATCAGCTTCTGTTGAAATACTTTTAGTAACTGTTGAAAGGCTTAGTTTTGGTATTGCCTTATATGTTTACCTCGAAACAACAACCATCACCACTCTCCCATTTTCTCTCCACCATCAATCCTTTCCTTTTCCCCTCAACAATACCACCAGTCATAGTCCCAAAATCAGTTAAAGTTTGAATTTTTCTCAAACCCACTGACACCCCAGTTTTAGTCTCTACTACATCAATCACCAATCACAAAAACAAACCAATAATCAAACATCAACAATTATAAATCGAAATAGAGAAACCGACACCATTAATCAGCCCTAATGGTCGACTAAATGATAAGGAAAATATGGAATGATAAAAGGACCTGTGTCAGAATGAACTATTGGGTGTGATTTCGTGAATTCCATGTTGGCGATGGTGAAGAGAGATAATATGATGAAGGTGAGTCTTAGGATATGTTGAGATTAATTGTTGGTCACGATGCAATCAGCTGGGTGGTGCTCTAAGAAAAATGGGCGACGAGTCCACAAAGCAACTTGGTGGCTATGTAGAACTTTGTCGTGCTACCAAGGCCACCAATTGCAAACATGATTTTGACGCCATCAACAAGACCCACCTCTTGGTAGCTATGTAAAACTTTGTGCGAGCAAGTCCACACCTTCACAAATGTACTTAGGTTGTCAGTTGTGTTGTAGAAGGAGGGAAAATAGGAAAAAGTAGAAAAGTAGGAAAAAGAAAAGAAAATATCCTTTTTATCAATTTAAAAATAAAGAGATCTAACTGTCTAAAACTAGTTTCCATGGTGAGAGACATTAAAGTTTAAAGGATCTCCCACCCTAGCTAGTTTTCTTCTAGTTTTAAACAAACATTCACTTCATTCTATTAACTTGTAGAGTGTATTGTTTGGTTTATGGGAATTTATCCTTTAAGTGGAAGTCATTTTTAGTATCAATTCATTTTACTCTTTTAAGTTAGTCATCAGGTTCAACTATGATATCAATTATTGTGTAATCACAAGAATATTTTCATCAATGAACCACTAAACAAATCATATAAATGAATTTAACATTATATTTCAATTTAAAGTCTTAAGACTCAATTTTATGACTTTCTTATTTATATTCAATATAAAATTTCACTTTCCACTTATACTATAACATTTTATTGTCCGTAAAATTGATTTCATATCAAAACCTCAAAAATTGGATTGATTAAAATTGATAAAAAGGTCTTTTCTCTATGATAAAAGTACACTATTTTCATAGCAAATTTGCTTTTAGGATATAAAAGCATTCACGAAAGTCATTTCATTTGAAAATAAATTTTATTCAAAATGAATTATATCAATTTTTATCCAATTACAGACTTAATAAAGTGATAAATAATGTACACCCTCTCCTAGATGATATAATTTACTACCAATGTTATAACAAGAAGCACTTACACAGCTTCTTCTACAACTCTTCATCGATAATTCTTGAGAACGCAAAATTAGTTATATGTTGCCTAGACAAAGTTATACTTTGTGCTCACTTTTTTCAATAGTTATGCAACGTATTATTAAAACGTTTGCTCTTTTTCTATATTTTGCTCATTTTTCTTTTCACTGTGTTTATTTGTGAGAGTTTATATTTGGGCCATATATAGATTTAAAGAGTTATTCTTTGATGTTATTCCAAGAGAGATAGTATTTTTAAAATAAAAACAAAATGAGGAAATGTTAGTGATCATTAAAGTAAAAAAAAAAAAGGAGGACAAAGCAATTTTCTTTTTTGTAGTTGTAACTTTCATAATATGGAAATATAGAAAATTATTAACTATTTGCACTGAAAAGATGTTAAGATGATGGAGGCACGTTTTGATAGTAGGATTAAAATAAAGTGGCAGAATGGGGGATCTGCTATTAAGTTTTCCAGAAAGAGAAATACGCCCAACAAAAGTAATTGCAAATATGGTCCCCCATCTACCGATTTGATCCCTTTGTCTGCTGAGTGCTGGCCTTTAATTTTATTTTGGAAAATCGCATATAAAATATAAGCAAATGAAAGACATGGAGGAGTAATTTTGATGGATGACAGGGAAATAAATAAAATTCAAGCAACATCTGAATGCATCGTATTACTTTCTTGGGGTAAGGTTGCCAATTTAAGTACGTTTTCTAGCTTTGTAACTTTCTTTATATGAGTAGAAACTAGAGACATTGCATCATAAGGTACCCCTTTTAAATTCGCTCTTAATTATTTTAGTAGATTTAAATTTTTTAGAATATTTTTAGCCACCTATTGTTTTTTTTTACGGATTAGCCACCTAAAACTTGAAAACACTATACTTCCATAAAAGTTTCAAACCTTAAATTAGATATACCTAGTGAAACGAATGCTTGTATTATAGCTACCAGTTAGCATTTTCTCTGCTTATTTATAGGTTGGATTAACAAGTAAATTACATAAGCTGATCGTATATTATCTGTTTTAATATATTCAACCATGTTGTAAAACTTTTATCGTGTATTTTAATTCCTTTGGAAAACACATTGATAGATGATCATCAACAACCTCGGGATCATTTTCATAATAGTAACTATTGGCCAATAACGAATTGTTTGAAAAACAACAATGTAATTTGTGAAGTTGTTATTTATTTATTGTTTATTGTTGTTGTGATAGATGATCACACACATTATTTAGTTTGAACAAATTAATCATACTAAAAAACCATGTTTCGCTTCTCCAATAGTTTTTTCTTCAACATATTCATATATGGACCTGGCCATAAGCACTTCGATATAAGATATAAATGCTTGGAGAATAAGTGAATAATGCGTGATTTTGCTGGAAAATATTTTTTTGGTATTACAAAGATTATAGCAGACTTAGAAAAACCAATATAAAATTGAGGAACATCACTACCCAGTGCTAAATCCACACTTTTCATAATGCCTTACGTCACGTTTCATCTATAACACAAACTCTCACATGATTTTCCAATCAAACCAGGATTTCAATATATTGTTTGATTCAATCAATGCGACGAGGTGGCTGGCATTTTCAAACAAAAATCAAGTTTCACTAAATAAAAGATAACGTGATTCATTTATTATATTCTTTAATGGTTGTGGTCCAACGTGAGAATAATTTCCTTCCACATTATTTTCAACTTTACTTTTTAAACATTTATTGTATATACAACTTATGTAAACTCTACATAATTTTAAATAACTTTTAGTTTAACCATAAATGTATAGAGACTATTCTTTTAACCGTTGTTTTTCAGACAATAATTAAAAAACAAAAAATGAAAAATTTAAAGAGCATAACATTTAGTGTCATATTTTTATTTTAATAAAAAATTGTTTTTATCATTCCTTAACTTGTGTTTAGAACACCATTAATTGCGCCTACAATAATGATTAACAAGTTCGATAAATAAATAAGAAGCATAGTTGTTGATTTTTTTTTAAGGTTAGAAAATAATGAGATGAGATGAGATAATTATTTTA
This sequence comes from Glycine latifolia, assembly GCA_013407115.1. Lineage (NCBI taxonomy): Eukaryota > Viridiplantae > Streptophyta > Magnoliopsida > Fabales > Fabaceae > Glycine > Glycine latifolia. Next base: position 3,767,075 of record CM023942.1, read on the forward strand.
ATTAAATCTAATTTTTAATACATTCAGCGTGATTTGCTATAAGTTTCTTGATGTTCTTCATATATATATATATATATATATATATATATATATATATATA
>CM023942.1:3767274-3779709 GCA_013407115.1 Glycine latifolia
TATATATATATATATATATATATATATATATATATATTAAATTTAGATAGATAAATAAATAGAGAAGAAGAGAGAGAGTTGTATTAAGATAACTGCTATAAGATTTAAACACTTTTATAACATTGGATAAAATGTAAGATTTTCAATTCAACAGTTGAATTTTAATTCTTCACCACATTAACTAATTATTTGTGTAGATTTTGTCAAAATTAAATAATAATAAATTTATAATTAAATTATTCTTATTTTCATATATTTTTGTTACAAGAGATAAAATAAACCAAATTATTTTCAATGTTTCCAAAATGTACATGGCGTTATTTTTTATACATATTAATAATCTATTAAATAACTTTGTATTTATGTAAAATTGTGTGAAATATGATATATATGATAATAATATTCAATCAAACTGTATATTTTGAAATAAAATTATTTGATAAATATTTATTAAATAATGCAAGAATGCTATAGTTTTACACAGATATTATCAAATCTAACTTCTCACTTGTATATTACTATCAAAGAAATAGGAGAGAGAATGGAAATTAATATGGGTGATCGATGGAAATAATGTTAGTTGTTTGGTATCATAGGAATAAAGTAGAAAATAGGATGAAACCTATTAGTAGATTTTTACTCTATTTCGCACCAATTTCTACTTATCTCTTTTCTTATTTTTTTTCTTTTATATTTATCTTCAATTAAACACATTTTATTTTTACTTTTTTCCTTACATATTTTCACATGAAAAGTATAACACATTCTAATTAATAATAAAATATTTATCTTATTTTCAAATATTTCTTTCTCTCACCAACTAATTACTAGAATATTAAAACATAACAAAACTATTTTATTATGATGTAAATTGATACTTACATTTCCAATGTATCTAAGGAAAGTGCCTTGATGTCCTTACTATCTACACTACCTTCCATGTAATAATCATGGAAAGACAGTGGCTTCTTGTAAAAAAAACTAACGAAAAAGAATACACACGTAATTAGGATGGGTGAGATGAATTCATCAATCATGTTTGGGATATCACATTATTTTCTCTCCAAAAGTGAGTAGTGGATGTGTTTTGTCATTTTTTCATCTTGTGAAAGTTGAGATGTTGTAAAATGGGTACAATCATTACCACACTAAATACATTTTACAACGCATTTTTATAACGATTTTTTTTTAAATTGTTCTACTGAAACTCGATAATGATTGTGTTTGGTAGTCGGTCAAGTAAAATAGTTAGATCCCAAATATCTAGGAGATTTAAATAAGGTAAGAAGAAAATTTTATCTCTTAATCATAAGATAAAAAAATATAATTCTAATACCATAAAATATTTTTTATTAGAGAAAAGATAGGATAATTATCCTATTTTTTCCTATTTATATTATCTGAAAGGAGAAGATTAAGATTAAATAATATTAATTCTCCCTATATAAAAGACCATCAAGACTCAGATAATTCGTTTTGATTTCAACTCACATACTATTGCTTGCATACCTCTACGCCTTTAACTTCAGCGTTGGAGTGTCTTTGAAAGTATCCACTTTCCCACTGTTTATGGAGAGACTCACGAAGGATTACCACCGTGAGCAATCTCTTACAAAATTTGGTAAGAACATTTGGCATCGACCGTGGGGCAAGGGAAAACTTTTCCTTCGACCACATAATCATCATCAATGGCAGCAAACAACGACAACACCTCCACAGGCATCCAAAAAGTACCACCACTGGGGCAGGCGACCAACTTGTTTGGTAAACTCGTCATAGGAACCCTTGAAAACGGAAGCCCAACAATTGTGGTAAAGATCTTGTGTCAGGTGACTGGCGATCATTCCTTGATCGTCACCATGCAAAAGAAGATGAATGTCATGAAGCATCAAAATGCCTAAGAGATGGAGGAACTCCGAAAGGAGAATGTCATCCTTAAAGAATAGTACTAGAAGCTTCGGGAGGACAACATGTACTTGGTCTTGATAGCCGAACCCATCAGACTCATCTACCCGAGACCAATGAAGTCAACATGGCTTGAAGGGAAAGAACTTTATCGATTACTCAGTAGGTCCATAGAGCCGAAAATCAACTCCACCATTTTGTAGATGGGATCATGGAAACACGCCTACCACCCGAATGGGAAACACTAACGATAGATAGATATGACAGACTATCGGACCCAAATGAACACATGGATCCATTCGTCACCCAGATGAACCTATTCAGAATGATAATGCCATCATGTGTCAAGTATTCTCGACAATCCTAAGAGGAGCAACACTTCACTACTACACCCATTTATCGAAAAACTCGATAGACTCCTTCACAATGCTAATTACGAGTTTCAAAGCCCAATACGCAACAAGTCGACCATATCATCTGACTGTAGTGGCACTCACAAACATTCGACAAGATGATGAAGAGTCGCTCTACAACTTCATGGAGAGATTCTCCTTTCTCGATCTAAATTTGGAACCTAAGTCCGAAGGTTGCAGTCACATTTATTATTATGGGATTAGAGTTAGGTCCCTTTTTAGACAGCCTATGCAAAAAGCTACCTACAACCTTGGACGAGTTGAAAGCCAGAGCAACTAGTTTCATCCAAATGGAAGAGATGACTTCATTCAGAGAAAAGATGCATGGAGAAAACCCCAAGAGGCAGATAGAGCGGGAAGTAAAAAATAAAGAAGGACAAAGTCGGGGAAGATCCAAACCTACAAGCTACCTCGATCCAAATTCATCCACTACATTGCCTTAACCAATAGCCAAGGCCAAATACTGTAAGAAGCATGCAGTAGGGAACTGATCCAGTTATCAAGAAAGAACCCACCTTCTAATCTAGGTATTGTTGTTATCATAGGGTGGTTGGACACAACACTAAAGAGTGCACCACCTTGAAAGATAAAATTGAGAAGCTGATTCAAAAAAGGCACCTTCAAAAGTTCATGAAGGACAAAGATTCCTCACATTGGAAGAATGACGAGCGCAAGAAGAGTCGAACCTTAGAGCCCAAGGAGGCGACATCATAAGAGGAGGGTAATCCCCAGGAACTCAGCTCTGTGGTGTAATCAACATGATAGTCGAAGGGTTTTTTAGGGGCGAAGCTCAATCTCGGCACGCAAGCGTTATGCCCGTAACCTCAAATCATTCATGGAAGTAGAAGTAGAAAAGAAACCTACTAAAAACATGCCCCATGTCACTTTCACTGATGAAGACTTTGGAGACATTGACTGATGCCACAATGATCCAATGTTCGTCAAGACAGGGATGGAAAACTTCCTAGTATGGAAAGTGTTACTCGACAATGGAAGCTTGATAGTGTCTTGTAATGGTCGACCTCCAAGTAGCTGGGCATACCAAAGAGTTAAATAGAGCCAATAGACGGCTAGAGGCCAATTTGGAGAAGTGTAGTGCCATCATTGAAACGAGGAGTACAAACAACTTGAAAGAGGTACAGAGACTCATCGAATCTAACTAGGTTCTTTCTAAGAGTCGCAGATATAACCCAACCTTTCTTCAAGCTACTTAAGTAATAATGAATGGAATGGAGCGAGGAATATGAAGCCCACTTCCCAAAACTTAAAGAGTTCCTCGCTTCACCCCCCATCCTCACTAAGCCCCAGTTGGGTAAGGATTTAATCCTATATTTGGCAGTGTCTAAGTATGCTATAAGTTAGGTAATTGTAGTAGAGGAGGAAGAAGGGTCAAAATCCAGTCTACTATGTTAGCCGAATCCTCAAGAATGTCGAGACAGGTACTAGATGATTGAGAAGTTAGCCCTGGCCTTAGTCCAGCTGCTAGAAGACAAAAACCATACTTCCAAAGCCACCAGGTCGTGGTGCAAGCAAACTATCCCATTTGAACCATTCTGAAGAAACAAGAATTAGCAGGCCAGATGATTTCCTAGTCAATCAAGCTATCAAAATTTAGAATCAAATATGAGCCTAGAGGGCCAACGAAAGCTCAATGCCTAGTTGACTTTGTTGTCGAGTTAGCGACCACAATGAAAAAAAAAATTTGAATGGTGGACACTATGTAGATGGGTAATGCAACAAACAGGGAAGTGAAGTCGACATCATCCTAGAAAGCCCAAACGAAGTCATCTTAGAACAGTCATTGAGGTTTGAGTTTGAAACAACAAGTAATTAGATTTATCACAAGGCCTTTCTTATCAAACTTCGATTAACCCAAGAAGTAGGAGCCAAGCATTTAAGATGTTGGAGCAACTCCAAGCTTGTCATTGGTCAGTTGAATGGGAAATACTAGACCAAGGACCCTCAGATGACTGGGTATTATCACTTGGTCACTTGACTAATAGAAGCTTTTACTAAGCTCGAGCTCAAGCATATTGTAAGAGAAAACAATGAACGAGCCGACTTGCTTTCAAAACTCTCTAGTACCAAGCAAAAAAGAGTAGTACAGGATAGTAATTCAAGATAAAATCTCATAACCGAGTCTAAGCAAAGTAATGGCAAGCCTAACTCTGGTTTGCCCACAATGGATGACTGAGATTTGAGACTTCTTAAAGAAGAGCTCACTCCCAAATACTTCAATAGAGGCTGAGAAAATCAAAAGAAATATCAGCTATTGTGTGATAGAAGGAGGAAACCTTTGCCAAAAAAGCCTTCATAGCCCCCTATTAAAGTGTTTAACTCAGGGTTAGGCCGAAAAAATGAGATGCAAAGAGGAATATGTGGAATGCACTCAGGAGCAAATGTATGAGTAAAGTACTTAGAGAAGGGTACTACTGGCTGACTATGAGAAAAGATTACACTTAATACGTGAAGAAATGTCAAGAGTGTCAAATGTTTGGTATCATCTCTCACTTACCCGTCAAGGAACTGCACAACATAATGGCATTGTGGCCCTTCGCCATATGGGAGTAGACATACTCGGCCCTTTCTCGCCATCAAAAGGGCAAGTAAGATATCTCCTAGTAGGAATAAACCACTTCACCAAATGGATAGAGGCTGAACCCATAGCCACATCTCGGCAGCAAATGTATGAAAATTCATTTGAAAAAATATCGTCTGTTGGTTGTAATTCCAAAGTCTTTGATCACTAACAACAAAAATCAGAGTCTTTGACAAAGGAGTTAAAGACTTTCTTGAAGGATTAGGCATCAAGCACAAAGCAACTTTAGTAGAACATCCACAGAGCAATGGAAAAACTAAACTAGACAACAAAGTCATACTCGAAGAAGTGAAAAAGAAAGTAGGAAAGACCAAAGAAAATCGAGCTGAAGAACTATCGACCATACTATAGGCTTACCGTTGTTCTCTCAAATCCACAACAGTGGATACCCCTTTTCGGTTATCATACCGAACATGCACAATGATACCATTGGAATTCAACAAACCCTCTCTCTGAAACATGAACTTTGTAGAAGAGAAAAATGATGAGATGCTAAAAAAAACACTAGACCCGGTTGACAATACCATTAAAGAAGTCCACATGAGAGCCGAGTTGTACAAAAAGAGAGCTGAGAGGAAATATAACAGTAGAATCAAGCTGAGAAGTTTCTTAGAAGGGGACCTAGTACTTGGAATACGTGATGAGGCTCGAAAAGATTCCAGAGAAGATAAGCTTATAGCCAAATAGAAGGTCCTTTTAGAGTTACTGAAGCACTCGAAAATGGAGCCTACTAACTAAAGCACCTATTTGGAAAGCATATTCCTAAGACGTGGAACATCAGTCACCTCAAGTTCTATTATTGTTAGACCTGTAGGCGGTGATGCACTCTTTTTCCTACTCTAACATTTTTCCCAAGAGGTTTTTTGTCAAAGAGGTTTTAATGAGGCACACTAAAAGTGCTCTTATTATTGCCATAAAAAATTATTTATTCGATACGAGTAAACCAATAGAATACTCAGACTAAAGAAATTCAATCAAACCAAACACATATAGGTTCACTAACAAAAAGACCAAAATTTGCAAACGGCTTAAAAACCACAGATAACTTGGTTGAATTTTGGTTGTTTAAAAAGACCAAGAGATTGATTTTTATGTGGCTAAAAATTGAAACTCATAGTCGACTTAAATAAGACTGCTACACGAAGTCGACCCATAATAGACCACATATTATTTTAGAATTTTTGGCTATAAAAAGACAAGAAACAGAGTTACGTGGCTAAATCATACGATCGAAAAGAATTAAATCAATTGGCTAAATAGACCATAGATTAATCAAACGACTATAGATCAGAAGATTAGATTACTGTTGGTTAAAAATTAAGCCAAATTAACTAAGTTGAAATGACTTCAAATCAATACGATAAATTCATTAAGTGATTATAAGACCAAGTAGTTCCTAAAAGTTAGAGAATAAAAAGCAATAGACAACATGGAGATCCGAAACAAAGTTTCCATTAAAAGTAAAGGAGTCCATGGATGTACAGGGACCAGCCACCCTCAACATATCTTGGTCAATAGGGTTGAGCATGGAGGATTGCATAAGGCTTGGGGGTTGAAATCTTTACCCCACAAAGATAACACCTAATCCATAGCATAAAGGCCTGATGACTCTTGTCTGTCGAAGCAACATTGAGCATCACCTTATGGAATCAAAGCATCCCTAATGATGATGCTAGTGTTATGTAGAGGAGACGGAGGAACCCAATCATCTTATCGACTTCTTGGCTCAAGCCTTGTCAACCTAAGCCTTCTCAGCCTTAGCCTTGCCACCTTCTTGACCTTAACCTTCTTCATGGACTGGTAATCGAACTTGGCCATGATCACCGAAAAGAAAAAACAAATACCAAGTCAAAAGATGATGCACAAATGGCAAAAGGAAAAAAGAAAAGGCAAGGAGAAAAACACATGATTCATAGTCCAAGTTTGCATCCGAAATCTTAGAAAAAGAAAGATCCCTAAGAGTTTATGACTAAGATTCCTAGGGAACTTGCACAAAATGACCATGTCATCCTAATTCGAGTCAAACATATAGACAATTTTTTTAAATAAATTTAGTAGGACATGAAGTCCAATAAAAGCGAAAATGAGGTTGCATTTGCCGAGTGAAGTAACGACAAATACCTAGTCCTGGAATGCACTCGGAAGAAGTGACCCTTAAAGATCTTATATGAAAAAGTGTAAAGGCCAATAACAGCCTTACTGGGAATGTTGGTAAAAGAAATCCAACCACCCTTCTTGTTCTCTTTCACCAAATACTGGTGAAAAAACTTAGTGGCAGTCATATTCATAGAAAAAATGTTGCAGAAAGTCTTAAAGGCACAAATGGCCACCCGAGCATTTGGATGAAAATTAGTAGGAGCAACATTCAATTTTCTCAATACATCAATCTCAAACTTTTTAAAAGGGACAATGAGATGAAGGGTTGAGAAGAGAGTCGAGTACATATATATGAAATGAGTCTTACACGGAGAAGCTCACATGAAGACATGCATGCTCTCTCAGCAAGGCTTAATAAACATCACGTCAAAATGATCGATGTGAATAAACTCAACAAACTCGAGAAACTTGATAATGGAGTTGTAAGAAGTAAAACTACTCGAGTAGGAGTCCACTTCCCCATGTGATAACCCAACAAAGTTACAGAAGGGAATTCCTTCTTCGCTTTACAAGCTTACAGGGAAAGGGGTGTGGAAGAGGAATAAAAGGATGGTGAGGAAGGATCTAGACAACTTGGACTCAATAACCATTATGCTTGGTGGTCAGTTAAGTAGGCTACTCAGATCCCAAATATCTTAGAGATTTAAATAAGGTAAGAGAGAAACTTTATCTCTTAGTCATAAGATAAAAATATAATCCTAATACCAGAAAGTATCTTTTATTGGAGGAAAGATAGGATAATTATCCTATTTTCCCTATTTACATTATCTTAAGGAGAAGATTGAGACTAGATAATCCAATCTCTCCCTATATAAGAGACCATCGAGACTCAGGTAATTCATTTTGATTCTAACTCATACTATTGCTTGCATACCTATACACCTCTAACTTGAGCGTCAAAGTGTTTTTTCAGGTACCCCCAATAATCGTTCATGGAGAGGCCCACAAAGGATCACCATTGCAAGCAACCTCTTGCCGAATATGGTAAGAACAAAATCCAATGTTGAAAGAGGTGCAATGGCATTTTAAAATTAAATGTCACTTCACAATATTGGTTTAATAAGATCTAATGTTGTTATCTTATTTCATTGCACCTCTTCCAACATCAATTTTTCGAAAACTATTATAGTATTGATGTTGTAAAATTTATAGTAATTGGTGGAAAACTATACATGTTTTATACATTGAGTTTGTAGGACCCTTGCATGATGATCCCCTCATTCATCCTCTGCCTACTGGATGTGTAGGGAATGCAAGGACGTATCGTATGATGTTTCATACTGAGACTCGTGCGCGCCGACACAGACACGATGATGAGGATACAACCAACTATTTAGGTGTGATTTTGTATCCCTCTCTCCATTAAGTTTTTTATGCATCAACGAGTTTAACTAGTATTTATGCTCATTACTCAAAAAACTTTTTTTAGTGTTTTTTCTATTTAAATCTAATCCATTAAGATTTGTTATTAATCTTTTCTAATCAATTTTGGATTTTTTGATTAACTTTCCTAATTCATTATTAATCCTATATAAGAATGGCTTTTCATTGAGGAAACTTGTCTAAAGAGAAAAAGTAGTTGTAGTCCAAATAGAAATCAAAGACCTAACATAGAATTAGAAATTGGATCATGTATGTGTGAATTGCTTTGTTGATCAAGAGTGACTGCTAGTGCTTAATTGTTGTTATTTGCTTTTGAGAAGTTGCTGTTAGCCAATTGTGTGTCACAAATGAGTGTCCCTTGGGGTTTTCATATGAGTGATAGAGGGAGTGGCATGCTTGGTTGGGTTGTGTCAAGGGGGCTTCCGTGAGCGTAAAAGAACTATATATGTTACCACATCTTCATATTTGCTAAGGTGTGTGATCCCTAAAGATCAACTAGGTCTTGCGTTTAGAGTGGGAAGTCTTGATGTTGGATTGTCATTCATAGTGACATAATCAGCTTGTTGCTATGTAATTCACTGACTTAGTAGAAAATTTCAAGTGTGATTTGAGTACTATATGTAATTCACTTGTTTTTATTATTTGTACTTAAAATGTGCCGAGGTTTTGGGATTTAAATCAATTTTCGGCATCTTTACAATTCTTGGGCATTTAGGTTTGTGCATGAAACATATTTAAAAGAATTCAATTCATCCCTATTGAGTTATTGTGTTCACTTGGTTAATTCAATTTAGGCTTCATTAGCGATTTAGGGATATGAAATCGAAAAATGAGAATGCTTATTTTTTTCTTCAAGATTTGCATTATATATATTAGTCTCTCGTTAGAGACTGCATAATTGGTCACAAATGAAACTAATAAACCAATTTAATAATATTGTAGAGTCACTCTTCTTAATAATACCGTTTTTCAGTCGCTTATTTTAAATTATAAAAATATTAAACTTATAAATTTTAAATTTAAGCTAAAGTAACTTGTTCACGTTAATTAAATTATTAAAAAATAAATTTTAAAGGTATAGTATCAAAAATTGCAAATGATTTGTCTATCTATAGCGACTACTTCTGTGGTCAACTGGCCACTCAACCGCGTGACTGATTTAGTGTCCATATATCAATTTTATCAACAATTTCACTCATTTCAGTCTTATTTCAGTCACGACAGAGGCCAAAACATTTTGATCACTATGCACTAAACAAAAAAAAGTTGGTACAAATATATATTAATTAAACCTAACATAATTTTCTTCAACCACTAAAAAAAAAGTGAAACCCCTACACTTTGACCCTAAGCCTTGACCAACTATCGTATCATATGCGTGAGAAGTTGCATGTAATTAAAGATCAAATGATTTGTAGAATCTTCATCCATGTTACATAAGACACATCTAAGATCTTTTAACACTCTAAATTGTAAAAATTTTTATCTCGTCTCAAATCTCAATCTAAATAGTTTTTGTGTAACATAGTTTTGTAGTACTATATATTTAATGTTATTTATCTTTACTTTCTAACAAATCCAGATTTCCGATTCTGAATTTTGAATCTTTGATCATAGTTTTGAAATGTATTAGTAAAATATTATAATTATTAAACAATGAGGAAAATGTTTTAATAAGAGAATAACTACACAAAAACTATTAACTAGCTATATATGATGAAAAAGAGTAAGTAAATAAATAAACACTATTAACGTAATACTACTCGATGTTATCTATGAATTCATAAAATTTATATATTTGAAGTTAAAAAACTGAGCGATATCTCTTTAAACTTTTAAATTTAGCAATCCACATCAGAAAACGTTTGAACAAAACAATAACTATACAAAAACTATTAACTAGCTATATCATGAAAGAAGTAAATACATAAATAAACACTATTAACATAATATTACTCGATGTTATATATTAATGCACAAATTTTTTTATATATTTGAAATTAAAAACTGAGCTATCTATATATAAACTTTTAAATTTAGCAATTCAGATCAGAAAATGTTTGAACAAAACCATAACTACACGAAAACTATTAACTAGCTATCATGAAAAATGTAAATAAACACTATATTAACGTAATACTACTCGATCTTATATATTAACAAACACTATATTAAATTTAGCAATCCACATCATAAAAAAACACTACACAAAAACTATTAACTATCATGAACAAAGTAAAAAATAAATAGAATAAATACTATCTACGTAATATACTATCCAATATTAGTTAAAGGGATGTAACTCAATTGATTAAGAGAAAGATACATGAATTTTTATAAATTCTTGATATGATTTTTTATTCTTATGAGTAGAAAAAAATATTACTTGATGTTATTAATGTACAAAGTTTCTCATAAGAAAAACTTAATGCACAAAGTTTATATATTTGAAATTAAAAACTGAGCGATATCTCTATAAACTTTTAAATTTAGCAATCCGCATAATAAAAAAACACTCAAATTTGAATCTCCTATTTTTATATTCAATTTGAGATTAAAAATATAAGCAGTAAATTTTCTTCAAATTGACAGGACCATTAAAACGATGCTAGGGTCAAAAGTGAACATGTGGTTAAATTTTGGCCACAATAGAAGAAACAGCTAGCTCATGCACGTTCCTCTTTTTAATTTCTTTCTACATCTTTGAGAGATGTCAATCCTCATTTATTTAAGGGTATTATGAACCGCACATGCATGACTACGACAAACCATGAAAGCTTATCTATTGAAAGGAAATATTTGATGATATATTGAATGTAGTTTACACAACAAAAGGCAAACTATATAACTAATCTATTTGACTTTGATGTTTTGGGCGTTACTAATATGAAATCTAAATCTTATCCCTTTTCCAGACTTTGATGAGCTTTTGTTCTCCTCCTAAGCCTTAATTTGATAGAGGAGAAATAAAATAAAAAAGAAAGAAATTAGAAAAAAAAATTGTTTGGTAGAAGAAAAATAAAAGAGGAGAGAATTAAAAAAGTACGAAATTTATTAGTTATTTGCTCTCCATTTATCTATTTCAGATTTTTCTTAAAACAAACACCTTTTTTATTTTATATGTTACCTATTTCCATTTATTTTCTCTATTTTCATCGATCAGATTTCTCACATACAACCTATAAGAAATCCTAGGTGAGCTTTTTCTTTCTCTTTTTTCATGTCTACTTATCAGGATAGCATGCATCCATGTAAATTTGGGTGGGACACTAGAATAATCATCCTTATAGTCAATTTTTTAAGAAAGTATCCATCCTAGATTTATAATCACTTGAGTAACAACTTAAGCATATAATCATTTCTTATATAAGTACTTTTATATAACACTCATATTAGAAACCATATACTTCAATAAAAAAATTTATTCTATATTCTAGTAATAAAGCACAACTAATAAGATGGATTTAATCAAATATTACGAGTTAGACAAAGATTTTAAGCATTTTATCTTATGAGTAGTGAATGAAAAAAATGATATTATAAGGTATAAAATTCAATTTAGGTCACTGAAATGAAGTCCAAATCCTATAAAAACACATTGAGCCATGAATAGATTAGGCAAAAATGTCAAATTATGATAGCTAAATGAGACATAATGAATATGCAAAACATGATCACAAGCCATAAAAATTGGTTTTTGACTCTTTTAGTAAAATTGATTTTTTATGTGTTGCATATCATTTCTATCTTTTCTCGCGTTACAAGATTATTTTTATGGTTTCTTCTAACCTTTCCTAGACTTATAAAAGTTGACTAATTTTTTTTAATGAACTTATCATGAAGGAGGTGAAAGAAAGCAAGACACTAAACGGCAATAACATAATATTACTCATAAGAAACTTGGTCATTTGTTCTCGATGAATTTCAAATGTTGCATAAATATATATATATATATATATATATATATATATATATATA
>CM023942.1:3779809-3804379 GCA_013407115.1 Glycine latifolia
TCCTTCATGATAAGTTCATTATTTTTCCTACTAAAAATTAACCTAATCCAAAAGAAACCCTAAGGTGACATGTTTCAACATCAGACAATATAAAAAAATAAGCAATTTAAGCATTGAATTATACAAATCCCACATGCAGGATCCAACATAAGAATAAGACAATATTAAAAAAAAAAGAGCAAACCATGATACATACAAACCGCATAAGCAAAATCCAAAAATAAATCCTAACCCCACGTGAAAATCCAATAGTCTCATGTTTTTGGCACAACCCCATATACCGCAACAGTGGCTATTCTGCCACTTTTTTTTAAAAAAATTGCCCAGAATGCCACGCCTGCAGAAGATTTTCCCAAAGTGTCACGTGGAGGATTTCTCTGGGCATGCCATCAAATTAGGTACGCTGAGGTGGCAACATTCTACTGGACACATAATTTGCTACATTGATCAGTGAATTACGTTGTCTGCCCAAGAATTTTTGGGTCAGGACACGTGTCAGTCCTTGTGTATTTTGCTTTGAAAGCTAGCGAAATAGGTGGTGTTCTGACACACCATGACACATGGCAGTCTCGTATTAAATCGCTGGAGGGCACAACGAAATAGGTCACATATTTTACTACATGACACAGCGAATTTAGTCCTATTTATACCCCCTTCATTTCCAAATCACCACACATGTGCTTTGTTATTTTTCAATCCCAAACACGTTCACTTTTTTTTTTAGTTTAATTTTCGCAAAATGAGTGGTAGTAGAAATGGTTTAATTACCATTGTCTATTATAATGGGAGTAGATATCTTGGACCTAATAGTCAAGTTTTTGAAGGAGAAAGTAAAATGTTTCGTATGCCCACAGGATGCAGCCACCGTGATTTGATGAAAATAATTTACAAGAAGTTGAGATTACAATGCAGGCAATCTATCTTTCGATTGACTGCTAGATGTGCATCGAGGAACCTGGTGTAGTGGGTTGCTGTGGATATTGTAGATGATGACGATGTAGCATTAGTTACAGACGCATGCATATCGGACAGAGGAAACCCCAGATTTATCGAATTGTATGCAGAATTAAACTATGGTGGACAATCAAGTAGTCAACATTGTATCCAACCCATTGGGTCCATTGATATTAACAGAAAGCCACTGGTGAATCCCGAAGACAGAGATGTATCCCCATCACCACCACTACCAACCCAACCAACTCAACAAATGGATTCTGAATATAGGGATATATTGCCCTCACCACCACCAGTAAGTCAAGCAATGGAGAATGAAATGGTGTCGGCCCACGACCCAGCTTGGCCTATGGACAGTTTTGAGGACGAGGTGGACGAAGGTCTTGGTCCAGACAGTGAATCATCGGATACGGATGTAGACGGTGATTTTGATCATGCTTTTCCAATTCCTTCTCCGGGCATTGTCAGAATGCAAGACCTGTTTTCGGTTGCAGGTATGGATGCACATTGTTTTGTCAGTCTCTAGTGTTTAAATTATTGTAGGTTTAATAGAACAATGTGTAATATGTGTCATCATATAGGAGAGGGCAACATTCCATTTTGGTCTGACATAAGCCATACACGAATATTAATTGGGCATACCTAGATCAGGAGTCTGATGATATGCAAGGAGTGCGAATACCTAACTAGCAGATGGGTCAACCGCTATATAAGGACCAGGTGTTTGAGAGCAAGCAGGATGTTCAATTAGCAATAAAACAATATTGTATGGTCAAGCATCGCACAACCGTAGTAGAAAAAAGTGATACAAAAAGGCTTATAATGGTTTGTGAAAATCATTTTGACGGTTGTACATAGAGGATGAGGGCATATAAAAAAAAGGGTGGCACTGAATGGGTTGTAGGCATATGGAACAACCAACACACATGTGTCAGTCAGAATCTTTCTCAAGATCACAAGTAGCTTGACTCAAATTTGATATGTTCGTTGATCTTAGGTACTTAAAATACATTAAATTGAATGCAGATTAATGTATTAATGTTTGACAAAATGCAGAAATGTTGAAAATGTATTAATGTATTATTGTGTGACGAAATGCATAAATGATCAGGGAAGACCCCAGTGCTAAAATTGGGTTAATTCAAGAAAGGATAACAACAATTCTTGGATATCATATATCATACAAGAAGGCATGGAAGGCAAAGCAAAAGGCCATTGTGAAGATTTTCGGGGATTGGGATGAGTCATATGCGTTCCTGCCTAGGTGGTTGGGTTACATGTTAAATTTTTCTCCTGGGTCTGCCTACAAGCTGGATTTGAACAACCATTTTATTGATGGGCAACTCGATGGAAGTGTTAAGGTGTTCAAGAGGGTGTTTTGGACATTTAAACAGTGTTATGATGCTTTCAATTATTGCAAACTGGTTATAAGCATCGACGAAACCCATTTGTATGGGAAATATCGAGGAACATTGCTCATTGCAACGTCAGTGGATGGCAAGAATTATGTCCATCCAATTGCATTTGCGGTTGTTTCCTGGGAGAATATCGACAACTAGTCGTGGTTTTTGGCACTAATTCGGATGCACGTTACGCAGAAAGACAGAATTTGTCTTATTTCAGATTGGCATGCGGGCATACTCGCCACAGTGAACAATGTCGAACTGGGATGGCAACCACCCAAGGCATACCATGTTTATTGCATTCTCCATTTGGCGAGTAATTTTAATCACAAGTTCAGCAATGTCATGTTGAAGAAACAATTGAGGAAATTAGGTATGTCTGCCTATACGTCAATGTTATTACGTTCACTGACTTCACTGATCTTATGTCCTCATTTTTACCTCGTGTTTGTATATGCAGCTTATACAACCTCGCGCTTAGATTTTGATGCCGGATTATAAACATTTAAAGAATCAAGTCCTCAAATAGCCGCATGGATTGAAAATATCCCAAAGGAGAAGTGGAGTATAGCTTATGATGAACTGGGAAGAAGGTTTGGTCACATGACAACCAATCTTTTAGAGTGTTTTAACAATGTACTTAAAGGAGCCAGAAGCCTTCCTATTACGTCCCTTGTGCAGTTCACATACGCTCGACTAATAGCATACTTTGTCGAACATGGTCAAGAGGCCCGTGAGGAGATGGCGAGTGGTAATCATTTCTCCAAATTAGCATGGCAAAAATATATGACGATGGTTGATAAATCCGCAACACACCATGTCACTTGTTATGACACACTAAAGACAAGATTTGAGGTTCAAGAGACGTACAACATACGCACTCATAGGGGCAGTAAAAAATGGTCGGTCTCGTTAGGTGAACGAAATTGTCAATGTGGTGAGTTCACTACCTTTAGGTTCCCGTGTAGTCATGTTATTGCAGCATGTCGATCCACACACCACGATCCCAGACAATATGTAGACCCTATATATAATGCCGCGTATCAATGTCAATTGTATTCACCGCAGTGGTTTCCAATTGGAAATGAGGACTTCATACCACCAGCTGGACCACCCATCGTTATACCAGATGTGTCGCTGAGACGTAGAAAAGGAAGGCCAAAGAGTAAACGCATACGCAATGAGATGGATTCATGGGAAGGGTCGACGACTCGTACAAGATGTGGCTATTGTAAGGTTGTTGGTCACAATAGGCGTAACTGCCCTTCATGCAGCCAGGACCTGTGATGTACTACGTGCTTATACTTATGTATTACGCTTTCATTAATTAATAAACAAATAATATAAAAAATAAGTAGAGTCCATTGTCCTACATAATACATCAAATTAAAATACATGGATATAGTCCACCATAATCATGCGTAAAACATCAATTAACAAATACAATTAAAGTCCATCATAGTTCTCAGTAGTTTATTAAAAAAAATCAGTCATCATCTCCATGATCTGCATGGTATCCTCCACAACAGCTCATGTTATGCTCTATGGTGACAGATAACATCGAAATTGTGCTCCCCAAACCGGATTTTGCCTAATGATGCGGTCAAGGTCATCATCACCATGGTCATCGTTGTCTTCATGTCCCCCCTCCATCGCCACCAATATCTCATCCGTCGAATACTCTCCGAAACTGGGAGAATGTATTAAGTGAGCCAAATGTGCCGTAGAAGTGGCCATAACCGGATCCTACTCTGACGTCAAAGCTGTGGGCCTATAACAGTCTGCAAATGTGTCTGATGTAGGTGTGAATTGAAACCCAGCTGAATTGGGCCCAGCTGAACTAGGCCCAACTGCATACATGGGATACGATGGATATGGGAATCTAGACTGCGGCATCGACTGTGCTAGAAACCAGGGGGGTACTGTGATCCAGTAACATGATGTGGTGGCCACCAATACTGTTGAGATAGGCCTGAAGGGTACCTTGGTGCGTAGAACATGCCAGTAGGACGTAGAGGAAGAGGCGGTACAATCACAGGTGTGTTCGCAACTGGCGGAGTGGAGTGGTGAAGGGGTAAGCCCTCGTGACGTGCACGTTGGTTACTGCGAACCACTGGAGGAGGTGCCTCGGTCTGACGCCGCACAGGTGGGGGTGCAACATCTCCAGGATCTGTTATTCTGTCTAAATCATCGCATGCGACCAGCATTCGAACCGCCTCCTGGTAGACCTGGCTCATGTCGAATGCCCCCTGTGCCTCAGGTGAAGCCATGTGGACAACTGTCTCGGCTCGATCCATCTGGCCATCAAGTGTTATTAGTGAATAGCAAATGTAAATTAGGTTGCAAAATACATGACTATAAGTAACATGCGTACCAAATGTGCATTTAACGCGGCTCTGTGGGTCATCCAGCGACGGGTAACAGAGTAATACCACTGCATGTACTCACTGTTGGCAGATAGGTACGCATCTCTACGCATAGGTTGAACGTCCTGCAACACAAGCGAATCTCTGTCTACCCATTGGGCAATGAAGAAACCATGTCGCTAACTCCAATCCACGTCTGTCTTCCCCGTAATACTAATCGTCAGCAGCTCACTACAGTTAATCGGATCCTCTGGAATTGGCTGGTCAAACCCAAACTGGCGCAAAACTCGATCCGGCTGCTGGTAGACGACAATCTCGTAACAAATAAGAGGACAAACAGCCAACCATCTCTGAGCCATCTCAACCTCCGGTGGATGGACTATGTCTACAAGGTCATAAGGCCTCCAACGTATGTCTCTCATGTGCATGACATCAATATAATGTCGATATCTATGAATGTTTGTATATACGGTTTGTCGCGTATCGTATACATTAAACTTGCAACAACAAAATTACTACATTACCAACATATACTCCCAAAACAACCAAAACATGGAATACTAACATAGAAAAAGCAATACTTGTGCGCATATATCTTGTGCTCTATGACATCCTGGTCTTCCACCCTAGGAAGGTTAGGAGAGATGGTCGGGAATCGCGTCCAAGCCCACAACTGCAACAACAAAACACATCCACCCATCTCACGATGTCCTGCACGTGTCGCCTTACACAAATCCCTATATAAGGCTGCAAGAACCGTAGAGCCCCAACTGAATGTGCCTGTGCGCTGGAAATCATCCAGATATAACAAGTATCGAGCGAGCACAAAGCTCAAAGTAGTGTCAACAAACAACATACCGCCTAAGACACGCAATATCAATGCACGAGTGTATCTCTGACGACCTACTTCTATGCCAGCGTGGACCACATAAACATCAAACTGGTCCCGTAAATAGTGAAGGCCCAACAAACTACCGTGCAAATCTTGACCAGCAGCCGGCTCAACCTCTAATAGGTCACCAATAATAGCCTGAAAGTTATGTCGTCCATGACGGCCAAAAACAACATCACCATCAGTCGACAGCCCCAATAGATGATGTACATCCTCTAGGGTGATTGCCACCTCACCCATCGTCATATGGAATGTCCGTGTCTCTGGCTGCCATCGCTCGACAAGCGCTGAGACAAGGTGGTGGTCAATTTGAAAATATTCAAGTTACACAATAGTTACAATGCATTACATACAATGAAAGCAACATATTACAAGTTAACTCAAGACTAAATATGCTTACCTCGTGATTGCACAGATGCGCAACGTGATAAAAACCAGCTTGTTGAAGCCACGGGTGGATCTTCCAGGTATAGCGCTATGATCGTGTGTCGCGACATGCCTTACATTAAGTCCATGCTCCCGCGTGGTCGAATCACCTTGCGAATTCCACACACACGTGGATATGTGTTTCTCCTGTAGTGTAAGGAGAGTCCGTACGGATGGACCGGGGTCAATCACGCTCAATGGAGACTCAGCCGGTGGGGTCGGTCGAACATCTTCATCGTGATCCATTACTCTATATCAAAAAATTTTCATGCAAAATTAATAAATAATCCTAAACAACAAATGCCTAACCAAAATAAAATATTCTATACATTCATAAAAAAAATTTAATAGCCTAATGTAATAACATTGTCATTTTTAATTAAATATGCCTAATTTATAATTTCTAAAATTAGTATCATTTTAAATTCAATACCAACCCTTTTCACCCATACATATAACCTAAACAAGGTAATTTTGTCTTGTCTTTGTAAACTAACTGTATATGTTTGGCATGAGAAATTGCGTTTGTAC
This sequence comes from Glycine latifolia, assembly GCA_013407115.1. Classification (NCBI taxonomy): domain Eukaryota; kingdom Viridiplantae; phylum Streptophyta; class Magnoliopsida; order Fabales; family Fabaceae; genus Glycine; species Glycine latifolia. Next base: position 3,786,382 of record CM023942.1, read on the forward strand.
CCAAGCTTTGTATAAAATATTAGAAGAAAAAAACAGAAAATATGAGATAAAATTATTGATGTAACGAAAATAAATAAAATAGTGTTATAAAAAGTATTATATAAATATAATGTGCGAATAAAATAATTTATATACACCATAAATTAATCTTTTTTATTTATCTATTAATTATGTTGAATCTTACTGGTATATATGAATTATTTATCTATAATTTCTAATATATATATATATATATATATATATATATATATATTATTTTGTAGTCAATATTATCATTTTAAATTTAATCAACATTTTGGAATTTTTTTATTTAATTCAATTCTTACAATAACTAGCATAATAATATTTGATTAATATATTTATTAGAAAATTATAGTTTGTTTCTTTGTTATAGGATAACTAAAGTTAATTATTTTAAATTACTTCATCACTAATGTCATAAAAAAATTGTTATCATAGAGATAAAAATTATAATTAACTTATAAAATGTATTATTGTGGTTTTCTTCCTTACAATATATTATTTAAAATACAAAATTGAAATATATCCAATATATTCAAAATTAACAATTATAAACTAACACTACATATCCTCTAACCTAATGTTTTAAATCTCAAACCTAAATATTATTTAAAAACTAAAACTACATTAATAATCAATATATTCAAAATTTAAAATACAAAATACAAAATTACAAAAAAAAAATAGAAAAAGTAGTAAAAAAACAAACTAACCAAATAATATCAGAGAGTGGAGTGAGCTGTGGGAGGGAGTGGAGTGAGCTGAGTGAGAGGGAGTGAAAGTGACATGGATGAAGTGTTTTTATAGTGGGCCAGGTGGTGTAATTCGCTAGAGGCCCAAACAAATTACACCACGATTGACACGTGTCCCACACTGACAGGTACACCTAATTCGCAGCCCTCGTCAGCGAAATTTACCACCTACGCCACGTGTCCTGCCCTTTTCGCCCGACTAACGAGATGACGCCACGTAATGCTACCTATTTCGCCTCTAACCCCTGTGAATTTGCCCACGTGGCAGTTTGGGAAATTGTCCTGTACACATGGCATTTGGGCTATTTTTTTTTAACAGTGGCACAATGGCCACTGTTCCTTAACAAACATAACATCTTACAGACAAATCCATTTACTAATATATTGTTAATCATGCTAACAATAACATGCAACCTACCAATCAAATTCAGCAACATATTAACAAATTCAACAAAAAATTCCTAAAAAATTTCTCTTGCTAATAGTGACATGCAAACAATTTGGAGCCACCAAGGCACCAAAAGCCAAAGAGACAATTATAAAAAAAAAATCAATTTCAAGATAGAGGGATATGAGTGTAGTGAGTAAATATATATGATCAAATATGAACCTTATGTCTAAGTTTTAGAAGCAAATTCAACATTAACTTTTGCATATAATTGCAAAAATGTTATTATGTCGCTTTCTATATCAATTTTTTAACAACTAACATAGAAACGGTGATGTTAAATGTATTTCTATATTGATTCTTTCATTCAAGCAACAACTAGTATTACAGAGAAGCGGCCATAAACGGAATAATCTTGACCAAATTGAAATATTATTTAATGTAGTTGAAATAATACATATATATGCATGTATGAAAGAATTGTTGGATTTTGTTTTCAACCATAACTTAGTCATCTCGTCTCATATAACTAACTTAGAAATAATAAATCCAATATGTTGACCCCAATAATAGTGAAGCCCAATACACAATCGTAAAGCACGTAACTCAATATATATTCTCTCTCATTAGAAAATATATAATCTCAAAATTTTGCAAATACTAAACACAATATTACAATTGGAGACTGTTAGAAACTCAAAAATAACACAAACCCTAGATAGAGGCATTCCTCGTGCCCTGAAGCAGGTAACACCACCCAGCTATAGCATTGGAGAAATTATATATGCAAGCATTAATGACACCCATGCAAACACACACTGATCTAATACAATTTCCTTCATTAACATTTATTTGCATGTCAAATTTCTTATGGAGCTCGACTTTGCACGATTCCATCGGAGATTCTAGGTGCCTCACCAAATATACCATTTCCTTGAACTAGTGCTAAATAGGTTTTATATAGAGTCAGATCATTGTTTCCAATTATAAAAAATAAATAAAGAAGTAATAAAAGAAAAAGGAGAAACATAATCGAGTGAGCAATGATAAGTAACACTTAAGCAACTTTTTTCTTATTGATAAATATTAGTAGTATGTTAGTGATGGAGATTTAAATCCAAAATCTTTTTATCACTTCAACCCTTATGTCCCTCCCTCCAACCACCACACCATCTTATAACTGCCAACACTTAAATCAACTTAAATAAGAAAAAATAATAATTAAAGCTTCCTATTTGAGGAACACGAGCTCTTTTGTGTAAGGTTGAACCGTTCAACAAACTATCTATAACTGGTGAATCAATCCAAATTAATGAATCATAATCAAGATTGCTGGTGCATGGCATGTGTTTGTTTATGCAAAAGAGATAGAGATAGAGACAGTTAATACGGATTCCCCCTTACAGGTAGAGGTAGAGTTGTCAAATTATAGTTAATGCTAAGGACTATACCAACTCTGACTTGACTAATTGGTTTAAGCTTGACAGTGCTCCTTCACAAAAGTTCTGTGGCCTAGAACAATCTGTCCACAATGGAGGGTCACAACATAGTAAATGATGCTCAGTGAAATTTATGGCGGGATGGTCATAATTCGGTTTTAAAAGTTTAGCATTGATAGTAGCGTTGTTAGACTAATAAAATTATTTGAATGAATCAACTAACAGGTAAAGCATAGTTGCGGATGAAAGCAAATGGTCAAGGACAAAGGTGACCCATAAAGAACAATATTTTACTAACTCATTCAACAAATGCATATTGAACTCCATATATAGTATCATAATTATGACCTTCAGATCACCAGTGTGTTATAGAGGTTTTTCCTTGTTCTAATGTGAAAAGGAAAAACAACACTTATTTACATTATAAATATCAGTTTAATTAGTTTCATACATTATTCATTATATTAAAAATTACCTTAAATAGTTACATGTGATTTTCAAAATAACTACTACAATAATTATTTCAAAATTAATAATTTTACTATACATGAAAACTAATAATTAAATGGTGCTGTAAAAAACTTCTATTGTCAGCCTATTTTAATTAAATTTTAGATACATTGATACTATTATTTTCTAATAAAGTTGACACTTCATCTAAAAAATCATTGCTTCTACTGTAGTAACATGGGTAACGGTTGCCATAATATAAAGTTAATATTAAAATTAAAACTAAAAATATGTTTGTTTATTTCGTAAAAGAATTAAAATAGCATAAAATTTCAATTTGATCTTCTATTAAATTTTTGTGTCCATCTCAATTAAATGTTTGCCCTGAATAAAAGGGTAGCACTTGCATTCTGACACATGTAATACATTAAGTGACATACAGAAAATCAGTTAATGAGCTATGAAGGACATTTTGCGATCATTATGGAATCTGTGAGCTCCAAATTTATGATGGCTGGACTTCCTTAAAATCCCAAAAATATGGGTATGCACATCATAGTGCATCGAGTATATCTAACAAAACTTAAACTGTGAAAGACCGTAAATCCTCTAAAGTTAGTTTGTATTTTATAATAGAAAAATGTGAAATTAATAATCCTGGAAATCATTTAAAGTTATATGTTTTCTAAAATACAAGTATGCAAATAGTTTTGTTAAAAAGAGTTTGAAACTAGTTAATAATAAACTATATACAATGATAAAAAAATAATAATAAACTATATATATATATATATATATATATATATATATGTGTGTGTGTGTGTGCAGCACCACTTGTAGTTATTCAAATTGTAGGAAGACTAAATTAGTAGGTGGGAGAAATAAACGGATTTTAATGATTTTTAAAGGAATTTTAATGCCTTGAAGTTCAAAATTTTGTGTATCCAAATCCAACTTTTACTCTAATGAAGTATATATGAGCCTGTATATATAAATTTACTTAATTTATACGGACTTAGATAGTAATTTAACAGCGAAAAGTAATTTTTTAAAAATTGTATGAGAGAAAATAAAAAAGACTCAGAAGCTAAGAGAGAGAGAGAGAGTCATTACGTTTTAATGCGAAATCGTTAGTCAGCATGAAAAGTCACTTGGAAGTGTAGCTCATTTCTCCTTATACAATCACTAATGTATTACCAGTATGACTGACGAGCCCCAAATTTTGTTCTCTTCTGAGCCATTAAGAACCTTTCCTTCCAGTAATATATGAAAGGGGAAAAGGAAAAAAGGATTCAGTTTTATATACCGTCAGTGTAATTTTTTTTTACACTATATATAATAAAGTTACTGCCTATGGTATTTTATAATTAAATGTCAGTGTACAAATTATTTGCACCATCATTTATAGATTAATTTCTCAAAAAGAGAAAATCAAGCATCTTCGGTACTTTTTATTCATTATCATAATTCCATATCTATCAATTTTTATAGATTTTTTTTAAGGCTAAGTTTTTATAGATGAGTCACTTTGTATGAGTATATATAGGCCGTGTAGAGTTTCGTTGTCAAAATATAACGAGTTAGAATGCTTTTATGGCCAGTTATAGTGTTCCATATCACTATGAAGGCATGGGTGCTAAAATGGGCTGGTCCATGTCACTATAAATTTTAAACCTTAGGGAATTGCTATATCCAACCCTTTTATTATTAATATACCCCCTTTTGTATTTGTACATTTTTCAAAAATTTTCCTTGTTGTGAAAACACATTTCCAGATCTCCATAGTTGTCACTCTCTTCCTCTACCCAATCCCTCACTACCATCATCCCCTAACCCAAATTTTCACTCTTTTCCTCTATGAGGGGAACTTCAATTTTCACTCACTCCTTTTTTGTTTTCTCTCGGGCAAACCAAACACAAATCGTTGTTTGCCTACTTCAAAGCGTTTGGGGCTTTATCTACATTTCTCTTCTCTCAATCTGCTAACAAAAAGTAGAGATTTGATACACTACGACGTTTCAAAATGAACTGGAGAATGTGCAATTGTAAATCTTACACTTCAACATCAACATCAACATCAACAACACCTTTAACCCAAGTTAATTGGGGTCGGTGGTAGATGAACCTAATGATAAATCGAAAATAAGACAAATGAGAGAAAAAAAAGGACTAAAAACAGAATGGTGAGAGGAAGAAGGGAGAAAAGAGGAGGAGAAGGACTAAAAACAAGGGAATGACTGGAACATAGAGTTACTAATGGGTTTAACCCTCCACCAAGCTTATCGTTTTTCTCCACTCCGTCCTAAGACATACCGTCCGCCAATCTATATCTCACTCCATTAGGTCTTGTTTAACTACCTTTTCCCAGGTAAGTTTCGGTCGACCCCTACCTCTCTTTGTATCTAGCTCTTGGTAACAAACTCTTGTTCTAACAGGAGCATCCAGTGGCCGTCTCATAACATGCCCAAACCATCTCAATCTATGTTCCCTCATCTTTTCACATACCGGTACCACTGATACCTTTCGTCGAATATCCTCATTTCTTATCTTATCCATCTTCGTATATCCACACATCAACCTTAACATCCTCATTTCCGCTACCCCTATTTTATGCTCATGCTGCCTATGTGCTGGCCAGCATTCCGCACCATATAGCATTGCCGGTCTAACAGCTGTTCTATAGAATTTTCCTTTTAACTTAAGGGGAATCTTGCGGTCATACAAAAACCCCGATGCACTCTGCCATTTCATCCACCCTGCTCTAATCCTATGACTTACATCCTCATCGATCTCACCACTTTTTTGCAACATTGATCCCAAATATCTAAAAACATCTTTCCTGGGTACCTCTTGATCAAGTAAATGCACTGTGTCTTGATCACCATCCTTATCCCGCGAAAACTCACACTTCATATACTCCGTCTTGCTTTTGCTTATCTTGAATCCTTTAGACTCCAAAGTGCTTCTCCACAATTCCAATTTCCTATTCACGCCATCTTTGGTCTCATCAATAAGTACGATATCATCTGCAAAAAGCATACACCACGGCACCTCCTCTTAAATATCTCTCGTCAGTTCATCCATCACTAAGGCAAAAAGATAAGGACTAAGAGCTGAACCTTGGTGGACACCTACCGTGATAGGAAAATACCTTGATGTTCCATTACAGGATTTCACACATGTGGTAGCCCCATCATACATATCCTTGATTGCATTAACGTACTTTAATGCTACCTTTTTCTTCTCAATAGTCCATCATAAGACTTCTCTTGGGACTCTATCATATGCTTTCTCAAGATCTATGAACACCATATGTAAGTCTTTCTTCCTTTCCCTATACCTTTCCATTAATTGTCTCATCAAGAAAATAGCATCCATGGTACATCTTCCTGGCATAAATCCAAATTGATTTACTGAAACCTTGGTCTCCCTCCTTAGGCGATGTTCAATAACTCTCTCTCACAACTTCATAGTATGGCTCATGAGCTTGATGCCTCTGTAGTTTGAACAATTATGGATATCTCCCTTATTTTTGTAAATAGGCACAAGCATACTTTTCCTCCAAGCATCATGCATCTTGTTTGTTTGAAGAATCTTATTAAAAAGATTAGTCAACCATTTTATTGCCACATCTCCCAAGCCCCTCCACACTTCAATAGGGACGTCATCAGGTCCCAACGCTTTATTTTTCTTCATCCTCTTTAAAACCTCCTTAACCTCATGTGTATTAATTCTGCGTACAAATCTTCTATCCAGATCATCAAAAACGTCCTCCAAAATCACCTCACTCTTGTCACCATTCCCATTAAAAAGATTGTTAAAGTAGTCTAACCATCTTTCACTTACATCTTCATCCCTCATCAAAAATTTTTGATTTTCATCCTTGATACATCTAACTTGGGTGAGGTCTTTACTCTTCTTATCCCTCATTTTTGCAAGTTTGTAAATACCTTTCTCTCCATCCTTGCTCCCAAGATTTTTATACAAATCGTCAAAAACTTTGCCTCTAGCTTCCCGCACTGCTTTCTTTGCATCCTTTCTCGCTACTCTAAACTTTTGCAAAGTCTCATATTGGGACATTTATGCAAAGATCTAAAACATTCATTCTTCTGTTTAATAGCCTCTTGCACCTCTCCATTCCACCACCATGTTTCCTTTGTAAAAACTTTATTCCCTTTGCTTTCACCTAACACCCTCATTCCCATATTTTGGACACACATAGCCATCTTATTCCATATTTCATTAGCTTCTCCAATAAACTCCCACGGTCTTTCACGCAACATATTTTTTTTAAACTCTATTTGTTTCTCCTCCTTTAGCTTCCACCATCTTATCCTTGGATTTGGATCCTTCTTCCTCAAATTAAGAACTTTGTTGAACCTAACCTCTAGAACAACCAACTTATGTTGTGTCGCCACACATTCCCCAGGGTAGACCTTGCAGTCAATACACGAATTTCTATCTTCCTGTCTAGTCATAAAGAAATCAATTTGACTACGATTTTGGCCACTATGATACGTGATAAGATGAGATTCCCTTTTCCAGAAAAAAGTGTTCGCTAGCATCAAATCATAGGCTAGTGCACAGTTCAAGACATCTTCTCCAGTCTCATTTCTCGTCCCATAGCCAAAACCACCATGAATTCTATCAAAACCTCCACTGTTTTTACCAACATGCCCATTTAGATCGCCTCCTAGGAAAATCTTCTCCTCTCTTGGTATCCCTCTTAGAACCTCCTCCAAGTCTTCCCAAAATTGTTTCTTTTCATCTGATAGTAATCCCACTTGGGGTGCATACACACTAAGGATATTTAAAATAAGATCCCCCACTACAAGCTTAATCATCATAATCCTGTCGCCTTTCCTTTTAACATCAACAACTTTATCTCTGAAACTTCTATCGATCATAATTCCAACTCCATTGCGACTCTTGATAGTACCTGTATACCACAACTTGAAATCGGTGCCCTCCACTTCCTTGGCCTTTTCTCCAACCCACTTAGTTTCTTGCAAGCAAACAATATACACTTTCTTTCTGGCAAAGACATCCGCTAACTCCCTCAATTTACCCGTTAATGTTCCTATGTTCCAACTTCCCAATTTCATCCTAAACCCCTGGCTATGTTTGCCCACCACGCTCGCCCATCTGCGTGTTGGCACCCTTGCCTTTTTGTCACCAAATCCGGGTGAAGACCTGGCGCCTTGCCTTTCGGCATGGACCCTAGCACACTTTTCACTACATCCCGGGATCGATGTAGCACCTTGCCTTGTGGGGAGGATCCTAGCACACTTTTTGATACACCCTGGGCCCGATGTAACGAGTCGCTATGAAGGGAATGCCCCAACGAAAAATCATAAAGGTTCATCATATAAGAATAGCTAATTTTTTATGGCCGGTTCGCAACTCCTGACGCCAACCCTCCTCTTTTATCCTGGCTTGGGACAGACCATGCATGCAAACACACATGGGCGGATTGATTCAATTCCTTGAAAAATTGTAGACGATCTTAATAAATAAAAGTGACAAGAAGGGATTAAGCTCTAACAACTTAAAAAAAAAAAGCACAAATTAGAAAAAGACAAAAAAAAAAAAAGTGGAACAAAAATGGCCGAACCCAAACCAAAACCAAGGTTGGACTGAATGAGGGTGTTGGACCGAAGGCCACTAGTTTTCCAAGAAGTTAGGCATATAATTGCTATTTACACTACCCATTTTTGTTAATGCAATTTTTCTCGACACTCATCACATATACCGTGGTTAACATTTTGACCAAATATTTAAAGGTAATAAGTTGTTACAGAAGTTAGGCAAATTTATCACACTCTCAATTGCATTCAAATGTAAAGTATATAAAATCACAGCACAATTAATCTCTTCCTTCAAATACCCAACAAACCTATGAGCCGCTTTTGGTGAGAAAATGTAAAACACAAAGAAGGCAAACAGGTAACATTGAGTTAGTGAATCAGATTGTTTTAATGTGTAAAATTCTATGCATTGTGCACTGCTAAATTCTTTTTATTTTATTCAATGAGAGTGTTGAAGCCAAAGTAACTGACATGACAAAATAAGGTTTTCCAAAATCAGAAGAAAAATAATCTGACATGGAGAAAGACAGAAATTAGAGTCAGTCAAGTAGAAGAACTTCTTCAGCTTTTGGAACAAAAGTAAAAGCATGCTAATATCGTAAACATTTCAATTAAAGCCCTAATGGCCAATTTGGAGAATCTTGTTCATGTTCCTCTTGAACGAGTTATAAACGGATAACAAAATTACACCGAATATCTTTCCTTGTTCTTCTTGAACGAGTTATAATCCGCTAACAATCTAACAGCAAATCCATTATTGATATCCTCCGCGTAATTTTTTAGGACCTGTGAATCAACCAACATATTTCCATCATAAATTAGTCTATAATTGTAACGCCTCTCTTGACTCTCTCATGCTTGATTGATTTTAATTAAAAACCCGTGTCCACTTTATATTAAAATGATCTTAGTTGTAAATTTTTCACGAAAATTCTTTTCGCCTTATTTGCTAATTTTATGTAAATAGCATAAACGGTTTTCCTCACCACGGTTCATTTATAAGTAAGAGTACAGTCCATGATACAGTTCATTATACAATTCATACTACAGTCCATAATACATGTCCAATAATATACAGACAGTCCAAAATACATGAAAACCATAAATAACAAGCATCACAACATCGACATCACATCTTCCAATTATCCATGCACATCTTCATTCCCTCATCCATGTTCAGCTACCACTGTTCCTCTGCTCGCCCAAATGAATTGGGGTCATCACAGGTGTCAACCACAGACACAGCTCGGGTAAGTTTATGACAAACACAGTTTGAATAAAACATACATAACAAATTGAATAAACCACATATATAACAAAATACCTATGTAAACGATAATATTTATAAGACAATAACACAGAAGGTTCACCCACAGATTAAATTACCTCAGCACATGAATTAATTCATGTCATTCACACAACATCCCCTCAACCGATAATTATTCCACAAGCTTATCATGTGATGTATAGAATGCATGCTTATCTTTTTATATGATGCATGACTGAGATCTCAGGTTCTCAACGTCTCAATAATTGTGGCCACAGTCAGATAACCCCACCCTCACCTTAGTGGAACGAACTTATCTATCCCGTCAGGGTAGCCCAGTGGCACGTAGGATTATCACTCCCACCCATGTGATCATCATGGAGGTGTGGTCCTCACTGTCTCAACTACCCCCTAGTTAAAAACACGTATGGACTCAGTTTAGTTATCTGACACACCTCTTCATGAGGTTCGTCTCATCATCTGCGGATTAACCCCCGCTCGGGTATATGGTCATGACATGAATAATTTATTTTATCATCTCGTTGATTTCTTTTTCTCATCACTTTCATCTCATCACTTTTCTCATCACTTTCATCTCATCACTTTTCTCATCACTTTCATTTCATTACTTTTATTTCGTTGGAGACCTTTCATCAAACACTTAGTGTGCTTTTAAGGAAACACTCAACATCACATGTAAGAACACACACTTATTTATTTAAAATATCCCATCATGTAAATATAATTCAATCCAATAATAAAGATTCACACTAATCAATTCTTAAATCTATTTCATTTATTAGAACAAATCATCAAACACATGGTGTGCAACTTGAAATCATAGAATTCCTCCAATAAAGCTACTTAAACCTTACTTTTTTATAAAGTTTAACATACTTTTAGGAATAAATAACATGTTTCTTTTAATTTAAACAACTATTTTCTTAGCTATACTACCTCTACCTTTTTATTTCTTTTAACTTTCCTTTAATGAATTAAATTCAAATTAGTTATCCAATACTCCTTCCTTAATTTAAATCCAAGTTACTTAAACAAATAATCATTCAAGCTCTTCAAGACAAATCATCAAACACTTAGAATACCAAATTTAGTTTTTCATGAAATCATCTAAGAATCTTAACATAAGTCTTATTCAAACTTTGATTCTCATAAACTTCCCATACCTTGATTGGTTTCTTAAAAAGTGAACAATCTTGCTCCCTTGACTCCTTAGCTTTACGTGGACTTGAGTAAGATTGGTAAGTATGATTTTGCTTTTTGCTACAAGGTATTATGTGAAAGTAATAGCAAGGTTTAAAGGAAAGGTGAGGTAGAACACGGCTACTACTCACTTTTTGCCTTGAAATAGTTTTTGACAAAGCTTTGAACAAGGTCAATTGGTATGGAGTAAGTGCACGGTCACTTTCTTAGGCTACCCCAAAATTGGTTGGTCCTATTGCTTTTATAGAAAAATCAAGATAACTTCCTTCCTTCATACTTTCTTCTTATTGGTTGATTCTTTGACTAACTTGCTCAACACATTTTGCTTGAGAAGCTAGCATTAATGTTAGATTCTCTTTGTCTCCTCATCATTCTTTCTTTCCACTAATCTAATTCCCATTGGCTATTAAATTCCTTCTTTGAATTGGCCCCCCCTTCCTATCTTGACTTAGTTTCACGTGGTCTAGCTTGCTCATGGTGCATTCCCTTTGATTTTTATTCAAAACCGTAGGTAACTTAGACTTAGTCATAAAAATTTCTGCCCAAAACCCGTGTCACAAAAATCTTCATTTCGAACTCGTTAACCGTTGGATCTTCTTAAAATTTTAATGACCTACTCCTAATCCATATATCCAACTTTTGACCGTTGGGATCGTGGAAATAATGTTTCTAGCTGTCCACGTATTTGGCCAAAGGAGACAAAATAAAATTTGCTTCAAATATCTCTTAAGTCATTTATGACTAGCTTTCCACTTGACTAATGTTTATTGGCTTAAGGAATAATATCTTTTTTCTAGTAGCTTGTTGCACACATTTCTTCCTTCTCCTTATTGTGTACGTTAGATTTCAGCTTGTGGACTACTCTTTTTGGGCTTCACAAACAGTAGAAAGCTAAGGAATTTAATGAAGATTCCTTTTGTCCCAAAATATCTCCTTGCTTGATTTCTATTGGCCAAAGCTTTGAATTTTTCTACTCCTTGTCTCCTCGACTTAGTCTATCCATTCTTGACTTTTCTACAAGTTTTCCTCCATTGATCTTGCATCATATGGTCAAGGCTTAATCTAGTATTCCAAATTAATTTTTTTTTCTCTTTTATTACATGTAATAGTAAAATTCTATTTTCTCATTGGTCCATATTGACTTTAATTATTAAAATTACTAAACTAACTTATCAAATTAGTCTAGTTATCCCATAAATAAGAGAAAACTCTAGAGATTATAGTTATCCTTTTCCTGTGTTTTCCTGATATCTGAGGTAGTCTGAATTGAGTTCTATTCCAAAATATGTATTAGAATTCATATAATTCCTATTATATGGTTTCTTATCACCTAATTAGTTAATAATTGGTCATTTAAAGGTATTTTGTTCTATACTCAGGTTCCCTCAAAATTTCCAAAATCATCTGGGCATCTTTTGACCTAAAGGGTATTTTGGTAATTTCACACTTACCCTAGGGGTAAAATAGTCATTTCCAAAAATGTTCAAGGTCTCTCTGTATGTATCACCCTAAGGGTGTTCTGATCATTTTTCAAGCATCCCAGAGTGTTTATAAATTTTCCTCCTTAATATATCTTGCTAAAATATCTAGGGGCAATTTGGTCATTTCCAAAATGTCTAGGGGTATTTCTATCATTTTTCCCTATACTTTTGTACTGCCTCTCATTAACATTTTATCCCCATAATTGACTGCGTTTCCAAAATTTTGGGGTGTTACAATAATCATATTGAGGTGAAGGCACATTTTATATACCAGCAAAACAGTATAACATAATCATTAGGATGTGAATATTCTAACCGATTGTACAATGTTTTGCAACACATATTCAGGAACCCATGAGAGTAATGGAGGAAAAGTAAGGTTTACAGTAATGTCTAGATGATTCTTCATCCAGTTATGCCTTCCATTCCTTTCCAGATATAAGGCTCCTCTTCCATTGATGTTGAAATTTGGTGGCATGTAATCAGCATTGAGATCTGGAAACTCACACTTTGTCTGTAAAAGATACTGATCACATGTCTAGAGTTTGATGTTTGAACTTTAATTCATCAATCTAAATTAACTATACCTTCCTTAACATTTCATGGATTTGTAATTGATTTAATTTTTATTCACATTTTATACTTTAAAATAATTAGAAAACATTGATATGCAGTAAGACTTTAATTTAAAATGGTTATTGTAAAATTTTATAAGTTAACATTATAATGATTTGTGATGAGATAACGCATCTTATAGTATTTGTACATATATAGACTATTTACTCATTTGTAACTTGTACAATAGGCTTAATCACACTACATATAGGTCTATCAAGCAATTGGGTGAAAATTGGTTCGATCGTTAATCCGATGAAAACAGTGGATCAATGATTAAATTTGTGGGTTAGTGATCAAACTGATAAATTCGTATAATTAACCCCTTATATATTTAAAAAAAATTAAAAAATAATATAACTTGATGAATCCATAATTCAAATTTTAATAAAATAACAGTATAATATATATTATTATATTATAAACATATAGTAGTAGTATTTTTAATATAGTATAAACTATAAAAAGTGAGACCATTAAGAATAATATATACTATAATTTATAATTTATTATATATTTTATTAAAAGAAAACGTCCTGTTGGTTTAGTGGTTAATAAACATTTAAAACACTTCAAGATCTTGGATTGAAGTCTCTTCAGGCATTTTAAAAAAAATTCATTCGTAGATATATATATATATATATATATTATTTGTTAAAAGTATAACGACTATTGTGTCTTGCCCTAGTGATTGGTGTGCGTTGGCTGGATGTGCATGTGGTGGGTTTGTACCAGGCTGGCTACTATTTCCTAATTTTTAAGCAAAGGGGTACCAAAACCCATGATACTTGAGAGACTATTTTTATCGGCTAAAAATAAAATTAGAAATGGTACCAGAAGTACCTAAACAATGTACATATTACATGCATGTATGCATGGGGTAACAATTCCAGCTATAAATAAGGCTTAACCAATCACAACTACTCAGAAAGACCACTAGTTGTACATACACGTAATATGCCACAATTCCAGCAGCCAACCAAAACCTACACTGTAAAATTTTAAAATTTAAGCAATTCTAATCTAGCAACTAAAATTATAAAATTATAACGTCTGAGGACTGTAATTAAACCTACACTGTAAATCTGTAATACTTACAATTTGAACGTCGAAGAATTTGGTGATATGATCAGGAATCTCAGGTGGGTAATCATCCGTTTCAGATATACATTTAGCTGTAATGTGAGCTACTGGTTGACATGTTAAGAACAAGACTTGGATAGGAGTCGTCTTTACTCTCCACTCTTCCTGGATGCATAAGTCAGACTTGAATACATTCAGGTGAATTAAAATATTTTTTTTATATAAATAATCATTTCTCGTTGTACATATATATAATCAAATCATTATATATTATATAATAATTACGATTTATGAAAACAAAATGTGTTTTGTATCTCTTACATGACTTATGAATGGAGATATAAGATTAGTTAGATGATTAAGAAAAAAAAGAAAGGAAGAAAAAAATTATAGATTTCATCTCATCAGCTAACAAAAAAATTAAGATTCAAATATTTTTCTAAATTACAATTTTGGATCCTTGTTTAGTTCTCCGCCAGCAATTTTGTTCTATCTTTTTCCCCCACAATTTTAGTCTTCAATTATAAAAAAATCTATAATTGTGGTTTAGTTCTCTCTATTTTGTATATATTGATTTCTTTTATTTTTTATATTTAGATTAATTAAATTCTAATTTTTTATGATATATTAAATGAATATATTATGTATAAGATTCGTTGCACAAAAATAAAAAAATAAAAATACATATACAAAATTCAGAATAAAATAAAAATTACAAAATTTCTAAAATGTGGAGACTAAAGTTACATTAAAAAAATAGAAAGGTCTAAAATCAAAGATCAGAAACTAAATGGAGATTAAAATTTCAATTTAAGTCAAAAAAAATTTTAGTTAAAATAAATAACACAATTTTTTATATTAGTCTCGTTTAGAATTTTATTTATTTTAAACATCTATGTTTAATATAATAATATGATTTTAGTCCTTAGAAAAAATTAAATATCATATGTTTTTATTGAATATAAAATCTGAAAATGAATAAAATATTTATGGACATTAAAATAAAATATCCTAATATTTTCAGGATAAAAACATATTTAACCCAAAAAATAATTACCATTTGGTCTAGAAAAATGAAAAATATAATGAACTTCTCGTTTTCAAAACTCATCAAGATATGCATTAAGCAACATAGTGAGTATATGCCAATGAAGTTACCCGGTTGAGTTGCTGGCTTGTTGATTTTTCTGGAAATATAGATCGGATTACTCTTCCCTTGTCCTCTATATATTGATCAAAGGAGGCCTGACAAAAACAAAATGTTATTAAGAATAAAAGTTATTACTTTCTTCAAATACTGGTCAGCAATACAAACTAGGGTATATCTCAAAATCACTAAAGCTAGCGTAACTTCTAGATGCCTAGCTAATGAGTGAGCTACTAGATTTATTTGAAGAATATTACAAAGTAGGTATTAGAAAATTTAAGTACGAACTCTTGCAAATTTTAATATACAATGTCGTATTGAATGTGCAAATAATAAAGAAAAAAATTGTTGCTTGGAGAATAAAAATACTTTTAATTTCTTTGAGTAAAATCCAAGCACGTACTTTAAGCATACACACAGCACAAGAACATTTAGATGAATTATGAAAAAGTGGAAGACATTTATTTATTTATTTATATATATATATATACACATACCCATGGCAACTCATGAAGTGGAACACCAGAGCTGCTTCTGTAATTAAAGGAGGAAGCTCTATTAACAACATTTTTGCATTCCAAACGATTCTTAGATGCTGCCTTTGCACGACCATCATCACGCATCTTGTGCTTCTTCGGTGGCAGGAAACTGGTGCATGGATTTAGGAGAATGTTTGCCATACTCTCTCCCTGATCGAATAGGAGAAAAAGCAAGAGAAATCTACTATACATATATAAAAGCAAACTGCCAAGCAAAATGATCAAATTAGACATTCTATATAAATGACACATGGCAAAAAATAGGGGCAAGATGGTAATTGGACATCATTTTAGGAAAATGGAATCTACTATACATATATAAAAGGAAACTGCCAGCAAAATGACCAAATTGGACATTCTATATAAATGACTCATGGCAAAAAATAGGGGCAAAATGGTAATTGGACATCATTTTAGGAAAATGGAATCTACTATACATATATAAAAGGAAACTGCCAGCAAAATGACCAAATTGGACATTCTATATAAATGACACATGACAAAAAATATGGGCAAAATGGTAATTGGACATCATCTACTATACGTATATAAAAGCAAACTGCCAACAAAATGACCAAATTAGACATTCTATATAAATGACACATGGCAAAAAATAGGGGCAAAATGGTAATTGGGCATCATTTTAGGAAAATGGAATCTGCTATATCTACTATACATATATAAAAGGAAATTGCCAGCAAAATGACCAAATTGGACATTCTATATAAATGACACATGGCAAAAAATGGGGCAAAATGGTAATTGGACATCATTTTAGGAAAATAGAATTTGCTAATTGCACCCCAATTTTAGTAAGTGCACTCTAATATTTCTAAATTAAAATTTGCTAAATGCACTCACTTTTTGATAAATTCACTCCAATATTTTCAAATTAAAACTTGCTAATTGCACCTTCTTTTTTATCTTTTAAATCTTAAATACTCATTATATCATTTCTTTCATCCCTCTCACACGCTATCTCTTCAACGCGTAGACAGTGGTATTACCTGTGTACGTAGGGTATTGTACTAGTCAGTTACAAAAATATAAAATCTCAATATTATTTTAATTTTTCCTTCCAAAAAGACTCTAAATCATTGGTGATATAGTAATTACTCTCTTATTTACATGATAATTGTCTAAAAACTTTCTAAGTGCAGTGATTTTCTTTCATTTTATGTTATGATTTTCACAACCTCCTACTTTGGGTCCTTCATATTTCTCAATATTGGTGATTCTCACCTCAATTGGTTGAGTCTAATTATTGGTAGGTTTGCACATACGTGACAAAAGATGGTACCTTAAATTACTTATGGTCTGATTTCAACATAGGTATATTATCACAAGAAGAAAAAATTATCATTGAACTTTTCTTCTTTCTTTCTCTTATTTTTGCTACACATTCATTTTGTCATTAATAAACTATGCTAGATCTTACAGTTTTTAAAATATTTTTTCAGTCTAGATGGTATATTGTCTTAACTACCTTTTTAAGTGTTATGTATGTTCAAATATCTTCCTTATAATTTTCTCTCTTTTGTTCCTGTTGTTAACTGAAATTGATAGCTTGCAGGCATATCAATGTGGAGACTTTGGTTATTTATAAAAGTTATTAAAGCTTTAGATAACAAGCAGTATGGTCTAACTCTATAATTTCAAAATGATTTTGCACGTTATATATTATTTATATGATTTTATCTATTAATAAAAAATTCAGGAAACACACGTTTGGCTAAGGCCCCATATCTATAAAGTGTGGACTCGAGCATTTCCATTCAAGCATGATAGATTTTTTTTGTTACATTAAAATTTTCATCACTTTATTATGTTTGCTCCTATGATTACCATCTCATGAAACTGACAAAATTTGATCATGATAAACTATGATCTATAATTTGTGTAAATATATTCTTAATTCTTATAATCTTATTGACATCTTAGATTTAGAAGAAGATGTTTCACCTCTACACAAATATGTCTTTTTAAGGGATTTTTTTGTTCCCACTT
>CM023942.1:3804479-3853917 GCA_013407115.1 Glycine latifolia
TTTTTAAGGGATTTTTTTGTTCCCACTTTGAAAGAAGGTTTCAGGCCTATTGATGTTGATCCACAGTGTCTGGTACCCGGTAACAACTATTTCAAAATCTTAAATGTCTTTGTATCATTTTCAGCTAATACATAACATGTTTGACCATATTTATTTTCTGCAGGTTAGTCCTGTGGAAGGTACAATTTCAAAATTTGGGGAGTTTAAGGGAGCTAGAACAATGATTGAACAAATTAAAGAGTTTTCATATTCAGTTTTTCCTTTTCTTGGTGTAAGCCATTTCCTTCCAACAACAGATGTGCAAGAGGAGCATAGTTAATCAATTACTGAGAAGAGCAACAAGTCATGGTGGAGAGTTTCCTTGCCTTCTCCAAAAGTTTGGAACCCAACATCATTACGGTAATATGATGATATATTTCTATTTGTCTTATGCTAACAATGTCTTATGCTTACTAGATTTGATTGTAAACATTTGTATTTAAAAATGATCTTATTAATGCAGAAAATCACATATTGATATATTTACATGCTAATCCTCACAAATTAACACCTAAATTTTCATTATGCATCTACCATTGATTTTTTTCATGGTGCATATTATCATGAATATTTGTAATCATCATTTGAGTACTTCAGGTAGTATCTCAATTTCAAACTTGATCCATCACATTGATACTATCAAGTACATATACAGATAATAAGTCTTAAGAAAGATGTGAGATATCGTAGATTAACATATTGTACAAAGATCACACTTTTATATTTCATAGCAACCAATTACTATATATTGGTTGAAATATATATTATGTTCTCTGTCATGTAGTAATCTCGCTTTCAATCTTTTTTAAATTGTTGTTATCCATCAGTTACATTTCTAGGCTAGAATTTTGTAAGATATTAACAAATTGATCATTAGTTGCCTACAATTATAATTCAGTACATCTATATAATGTTATTATTAAATAATATTTTTTATTACACATGCAAAAGAAATGTTAACAAACGCAATCGACAACAAAACGTACACACAAATAAGTGTTAGAATTTTCGTTCGTACATTTTACTTATAATTATCATATATTTATATCAGCAAACATAATTTCTTATTCCTATTATAAATTTATCATTTTTTCATTTTCTAAAATATTTATATGTTTACTTATTATAAAAATAAATTTTCAATTTGAAACGGAGTGAAGTGTAGCAAATCAGTACATCCCGTGTGAACGCACGGGTTATCGACTAGTGAAAGATAAAAATTAAAGAGTTCAGCTTCACAAAAACAAAAGAGTACACGGACATAGGGTGGGCCGATTTATGTATTTAATGGTAATTAATTGTGTATTTGGTGTTTTTATAATATAATCTTTTAAAATAAAAATTAACTTCACTATTATGTGTAAAATAATAAATATTTTTAAAAAATTATTACTTATTGAAAATTAAACATTTAAACAATTACTAAGAAAAAAATATTATTTTTTAATAGGTTTCTGGATTCATCCCAAAGTGAAAGGGCATTTTTTTTCGTGGGTCTATTGCGTGAATTTTTTCCTTCTCGTTACTTATTTCAATGCTGTATCAAATAAATTTAATGAAATTTCCATGCCACTTTTTCACCTAACCAAACAAATTAAAGGGGTTATGCACGCATGCTTTGGCGAACACTGAACGATGACCACACAAAAATTATGAGGGATTGATCGATGCGTTAGGAAAAGATAGAAATATTCAGAGGTGTGCACTTTCATATATTAAGTATCCCGTTAATACATAGTTATTATTTCTTTTTCTTTTTTATTATATCACGTTATTTATTATGCTTATATATTTTTTCTTTCTTTTCCTCACTAGGTGTCAAATAAATAAGAAGTGTTCATAAATCATTTTTGTAAAAAAAACTTTAATAATTCATTTTTGCTAGTAAAGTACATCAGACAATTCTGACATGTTTTTGTACGCTTTGACCGCTTGCATTAGCATATATGTAATTTTGAATCATAATGTCGCTTTTCATTACAGTACCATGAAGTTAGTTGCACATGCCGATGGTCCTCGCTCTGATCAGAATAAGGCAGCATTTCAGAATGTGGTTAATTATTTTCTCAAGCTTGATTTATTATAAAAGATTTCATACTAACGTAAAAGATTAAATTCTTCAACAATTAGCTAGCTACATGTGATTCATCATTTGAATCGTGATTTCTTAACCTTTATATTAAACATTTAAGTGTATATTGCATACTATTGCATGTCAAACCAAAAAAGTATATATAGATGGATAAAATAATTAAAACTTATGCTTTAGCTCCATAAAAAAAATATGTATTATTAATATTTATAAAGAAAAAGTATCTCATATTGATAAAAAATGTTAATAAAAAAGTTCAACAAATTTAAAACAAAAATTGTCTTAAAAAATTTATTTTATGTTTCACTTATCTTTGAACCGATCCTAATATTGCATATACTACATATAAGAGGTGATGTAGTACGTTAGTAGCTAGCTAACACTTTCTTTTAATAAGCAAAGAAATATATATATATATATATATAAAGGGAACACAACTAGTGTCACAACTAGTGTTATAATATAGTGTCTCATTGTGATTAGATAATACCACATAATACAATTCAAGGTTGAATTTCAATCTATTGGAATCTTAATATATACAACAACAATGCATATCGCTCTACTAGAAAAAACCTTTTAACATTGATTTTTGATAAAAATCGATGTTAACAAAAGGACGACGACATATTTGTAAATGAAAAGAGTTTGTTAACATCGATTTTTCAAAAATCGATGTTACAATGGTGATGTTAACATCGATTTATTGATGTTGTGTTTTGATGTTAATGTCAGTTTTTATAAAAATCGACTGTGTTTTTCCTATATTTAAACGTTTTTCCCTCTTCTCGTGCCCACTTTCTCTCTCACTCTTACTCTGAAACTCTCACTCTCAAAGGGTTTCTTTCCAATCATTCAAAGGTTCACTCTTCACTCTTTCCTCTGATTTTCTCTTGTGCTTCGGTTTTGTGTTTTTTGTTGCATGATATTATTGACTTATGTTCTTTATTTGTGCACTCAACGTGTTTGTAGAAAATGCTTGTGTTTTGATACGTATGCGTTATATAAATGCTTGTGTTTTTATAAGCATTATCGATGTTGGACTAACTTCATGTCCCTCGTGATATGTTACTATCTTCTAACTCTCTTAGGCATATATCTCTCATTTTCTAACAGAATTGATCTAATTAATGGTTATTGTTTTTTCATGTGGTGCTCAACGTCTATCAGTTTAGAAATTATAGGTTTGGAATCTTTTCCTATTAGTAATAGCTTTAGTCCATTATGACACTACAAAACAAACATGATTTAGCAACTGACACATACGATCGCTAAACCGTCAAATTCGATTGCTAAACAGGTTGGCGACTGAAATCGCGACCAACATAAGTGCATCGTAAAAACTTGAGTCGCTAAGTCCATAGTCATCGAAATATTAGTTCGATTGCTATTTCGCGACCGACATATTCGGTGGCAATATAATAAAATTTGGTTGCAATGTATTTGGTTGCTATTTTTTATTGTGACCAATGTTGTAACCGAAATAGGTAGTCGCTAATTCGATCGCTAATATACAATTAATTTTTAGTAAATAAATAAATTACTTACATTCGGTTGCTAATTCAGTTGCTATTAAGTAATTAATTTTATAAAAAAAACAAACTTTTTTGTTTAGGTAGCTAATTTGCTGGCTAACTTATAATAAAATATATTAAAGATATACTTTGGTAGCTAATTTGGTTGCTATTTTTTAATTAATTTTAGAATTAAATTCATTTTGGTCACCAATTCGGTTGCTATTTAATATTTTATTTTATATAAAATAAAAAAAATAATATGTTTCTGTTGCAAATTCGGTCGCTAAAATAAAATATGCTTTCTTTTATCCTTTTTCATATGTTACATTTGACCTGCTTAATAATTATCAATTATAAATATAATTTGTAATTAAATTATATAATCAAAATTTTAAATAAAAGAGGACATTCATAATGTGTAAATATATCTAATAACAGTTTTAATTTGAAGGTTGATAAAGTGCAAGTTCACAATTTTCAAAGTTTAATAAAGTTCAAATTTATAACTAAGATGACATAATTAAAATGAAATAAACTATAATCAGGTGTCAATGGTCCTTTGACATGTCATGAGGACAATCAACCTGAGCATCGTCAACATGGCGCTCAGTTCCATCTGTTGTGGTAGTCGATGAACTAGGAGCTGACATGATAGACTGAATATGCAAGTGTTGTAATATACGCCGCATTTGCTCATTTTGTTGATGAATTTGCTCATGTTGCTCTTGAATCTATTGTCTCATCTCTTGAATTTGGTGGTCATGATTTTCCAACAGCTGCAACATCTTTGCCATAAGCTCAACATTCAATTTAGTGATTGTCTCACGCATTTGCTCTATTTGGTCTTCCACAGGAGCAATAGAAGTAGATGGAACTAATTTTGAGCAAGTAAACCTTTTGCTCAAAGTACCTAGCCCATACACGTTCCCCTTGTAATTTGGACCTCCAATAACATTCAAATATATTTCATTATCATTAACAGAAGTAGTAGTGTTAGGAGAATCTTGTGTAGAAGTGCCTTCCTCTGTCGAATGTTGTAAGATTTCATCTCGATGATGTTGATATTTATCCTATAATAGAAAGTGAGATGTGAAGATAAATTACTAAATGTGTAGACATATAATGATTAATATTCAAGAAAGTGATGAATAATACAAGGAAAAAATTAACTTTAATGTAATATAGTAGGCTTCAAAGTTTATACTAACCAATCACTAACATTTAACAGTAGCTAAAGAAAAGCAAGTCAAGATGTGTAAATAAGTTCAAGAGATATTAACCAAAGATAAGATTTCATTTATAATATCAACCACAATATATCAAATATAGTGATATAATTAGAAAAAATAACTTACAGCAAATTCGTGGGACTTAACATTGACCCATTCTCCCGAAATCAATTTCTTAGTTTTCTCCATCACCTCCCAAGCAGTTGGTGGTCTTTGAAACTCGTTTGACTACATAAATTTAAAAAGTTAAAATTGTAAAATATTTTAATTAATTACATTCAATTGAAAATCAACAAAGTATATATATAAAGTGAAATTACCAGCTTTTCAAAGTGAGTTACACTAGATATGGAACCTCCACAGTATACTGAGGTTCCCTTATCAACAGATCAATTTGCCTTGGCAGTGGAGCTCCTTTTTAGGAAATTTGTAGAACCCCAATGTTCGTCCAAGGCTGCTCGAACATTTGTTGTTATCCATTTTCCTTTATCTTGACCATTTCTAATCTTGTTCATTGCACTTTTCAAAATGCATGAACCTTTTGTCTCAAAAATAGTTCTAATGGCTCACTCTTCTGCTGGGTACCACCTATAATATTTCTACATAAAATAGGAAACAAGAACTAAATTAGAAATAATAGCAGAAACAATCCATTTTAAAATAAACCAGAATAAAAATTACCTTAAACTCTCCAAACCACCTATCGTGAAGGTCAATTGATACCTTCAACCAACATACAGCTAGTTCATCAAACTTTTCCCTAATGATATTTGATATGATATTAGAACTTCTATATGTTGGTTGAAACCTATGTACAAAGACATTTTCAATACCACATTTAAAAAACATTTTAAAAAAATTTTCATAATTAAATAAAATGCACTTACTCTCCTTTATATGCATGAATGAAAAGCCTCTCATCAGCAATATGTTCACAATTTGGATCAGGTGGGTACTCAGGTGTAAGAGAATCATCTTATGTTGAAGGTGAAGCATCTCCAACAGGGTTAGTGGGAATTGACTCTCTTACAAAGGTCGGATTTGGTTGGTCTTGAGTTGTAGGAATTATGTTTGGTGCCGGCGTAATGATATTGACCATTGACTTTGAGGTTGATATGTGAATGGAAGAGGTGGAATGGTTGGTGGTAATTGGAGCTCCTAAACTAACACCACGTCTTCTACCACGATTTATAAATGTTCTGCGACCACCACATCTACCTCTGTCTGTCATTTGCATGTTTGATTTTGTTACACATGTACACACACACACACACACGCACGCACACACACATATATATGATATTTAATAACAAATAAATAAAAAGTGAAGTAACACAAGCAATACACTTTAGTAAACAAATAAATCCAACTTGTCAATGAAAACTCACATAAACATGTTTTCTACACCAAAATAGGTCACTTATCTTCTCTTTCATATTCATTACAAGAGTAAAAGTAATAATTATTACAAATCACAGTCATACAAATGTAAATATATTGGTGATATATATATATATACACACACACACACAATGAACATAACACATGCAATCAACTTTAATGTATGAATTACCTAAGAAGTATGTGTATCTTCAAAACCACTCTCACTTAATATGTATGCATCATCATCTGGTTCAACCAAGTCTGGATGTTTAAGTAAATCTGCATCTATCTCTTCTCCACCTCCATCAACATCCACAAGAGATTTGTTAATGACATTAGGGTCAATTTCCAACACTTCTTGAAGCCCTAGAAGCTCATCATCTTGGTATGGAGCCTCTTCCTCAGTTTCACTCACTATATTGTTAGTGATTTTGCTACGAGCTTTTGTCTTCATTACGGCTAACCATCCTCGATGTCCCTCGAGATATGTTGTTTAATAAACTTGTTCTGCTTGTTTTGCAAATATGAATTAGTCATATGCTTTAATATATCTTTTTGATTGCCTTACTTCAACAATCTCATACTTTTTATCTACTCGTGTCCCCATATAAGGAGTATTATCAAACCAATCACACTTGAATAGAACTAACTTCATCAATGGGATGCCAGTATAGTCCAATTGAATAATATCAGACAACATTCCATAAAAATCAGATTCTAGTTGACCATCAGTTCCCCGTACATAAGCACCATAATTAGAAGAATTCATGCCTTCGTTCCAGATAACTATTTGAAATTTGTATCCATTTATGACATACATAGGCCATGATTCAAATTTTCTCTTAGGTCCCCATGCCAAATTAACCAATATTGAATCTTGAATATTATTTTCTGGATTTAGAACCTAAAAAATTTAACAATTAACGTCGTATATAAGACCAAATACTTATGGAAGAAATATTATTTGAACAATATATAAGGTGTTAACCTACATATTGCTTGAACCATGTAGGAAAGTTGGATGAAATTTCTTGGTTAAGTTTAGCATCTGAAGCAGTGGGATTTAACTCCATCAAAAAATTCTCATAAATTCTAGAAAGAAGAAAAAAAATTACTCAAAGTACACAACATAACATGATTAAATTGTTTAATTAGAGTTATACAAGTATTAAAATCATCTTACTCTAAATATGGCTCAACCCCTGTACAATGGAAGAATGTACAAATGAGCAACATGAAGATCAACGGTCCAAAAAATATGTTTTTGGATTTACCACTCGCTTTTGCTGGGTAATTGAAAATTGATATAGGATGAGAAGATGAAGAAGCTTCAATTGCATTAACATTCTGAGGCATCCTAGTCCTTCTCGTTGCAATTTGATAAGGATAGTAAAACGAGGCAAAGGTAGATGTCTCCTCCACTAAGTATGCTTCACAAATCAATCCTTCGACTCTAGCCTTATTCTTGACTTTGTTTTTTTAAGGAATGTAAAAACCTAAAATTAATATGAATAAGAATTTTTAAAAAATGACTATATCATACAGTGGTGTATAAATGAGAAGACATTTTTGAAGTTATTTCTCTAAAAATTTGGCTAAGTTCAACAAGTGGCTTCCAAATAGGTTTTGCTAATGAGTCAAATGCAATTGGAAGCAACCGTTGCATGAAAACATGACAATCATGACTTTTCATTCCATGAATTTTTCCCTTGTTAAGATCCACACGCCGACCTAAATTGGAGGCATAGCCATCTGGTAACTTTAGTTCTTTGACCTATTTAATAACAACAAGTCTCTAGGATTTGGTCATTGCATAAGCTGCTTTTGGTTTAAATCAATTGCCACGACCAACATCTACCAACTCAAGCTCTTTCTGATTACATATTTGTGATAAATCTATTCGAGCATTGTGTGTATCCTTACTTTTTCCATTTTTGTCCATCACAATGTTAAAGACATTCATAAACACATTTATCTTTGTGTGCATGACATCAATGTTATGACACAAAAGCTGTGTTTTCCAATACGGTAACAACCAAAATATACTTTTTTTCTTCCAATTATGTTCAACACCATAACTAGGAAAATCTTTTTCTTCTTGCGACTCAAGGCAGAGTGGTAAATGTGCAACTCTATTCCAAATGTCAAGACTAGGCAAACGTGGAGGAGGGATGAGGTCTTAACCCTACTCTTATTGAATGATTTTTTATTCCTCCTATATGCATGATTAAGTGGAAGAAATTGGCAATGATAATCAAAATATGAAACCTTGTGAAAATTTAAAGTTGTGAATGTCTTTGATCGTTCCATACATATGGGACAACCAAGTCTGCTAGCAGTTGTCCAACCTGACAACATCCCATAAGCTGAGAAGTCATTGATTGTCCACATCAAACTAGCCTTCATCAAAAAATTATGCCTCAATGACACATCAAAAGTTGGTATGTCATCATTCCATAAGGTGCACAAGTCATCTATAAGTGGTTGCAAGTACACATCAATCTTGTGCCTTGGATCCAATGGACCTAGAATTAAGACAGTTAAAAACATAAATTCTCTCTTCATGCACATGCCAGGAGGAAGATTATATGGAGTTAAGATAATCGGTCAATAAGAGTAAGTCTTCCCAAATTGACCAAAAGGACTAAACCCATCTGAACATAACCTTATCTGACATTTCTAGGGTCCTGACTAAATTTTGGATGCGTTCTATCAAAATGCTTCCACACTTCACTATCAGATGGATGACAGATGACATTCGGGTTCCTCTGATTCTCACTATGCCATCTCATGTGAGATGCAGTGGCCATTGAAGAGTACAATCTTTTTAGTCTTGGAATAAGTGGAAAGTACCACATTTTTAAACAGGAAACTTCTTTTCAATCCCTTTCCTATTGACTGTCAAGTACCAATTTATGTGTACTTGCAATGTTAAGAGAATTTTAGCTTTCCACTACTCTTAATATGGGGCTCCACACGACATCCTCCAATAACAACTATTTTTCTTGATTTGAAACAAAGTGAAGAAAAACACTATATATTTATAACAAATAAAAAAAAGGGGGAAATAGGCACCAACAAAAAAAAGAAAAAAAATAGGCACCAACAACTATTTTTCTTTGATTTTGCCTTAGCATATAATTCTAGAAAAAAAAATAACTTGTTGCATCAACTCCACAATTTCTTCTAGCAAATATTGTTGAAAAATATCAACTCCACTTCGCAGTTGTTGAGAGGCCAGGGTGAGGCTATCACCTGGCGGGTTTTTGAGGCCCAGTTCCTGGACACATATTTTCCTAGGGATGCCAAAGAGCAAAAGCAGGCCGAGTTTGAGGGCCTTGTGCAGGGGCGGATGTCAATGGACGAGTACTTAGCCAAGTTTAATGAGTTGGCTAAGTATGCGCACTTCAGGAGGGACCTACCTGATGCTGAGGTTCTTACTGCTAAGTTCCAGAGGGGAGAGCATTGAGGAGAAGATTGTTGATAGTGGATCCCGTGATTTGGGTAGCCTGGTGAAACAGTGCCGTCAGGTGGAGGACATGATAAGGAGGTGCAGTGGCAGCTAACCTACATCCTCCGTGAGACAGGAGGTGAGGAGGTCCTGTAATCAAGGCCGAGCCGGGAAGGGCAAGGGTCGGGATTTGAGGGTTTCTTCTTCAATGGACCGGTTTAAGAAGGGCCCTAGTCAAAGAGGATCGCTACGGAGACCGACTCCACCTCCCAAGTGTGCTTCTTATGGGAGGAATCATTGGGGAGTTGCCCCACTGGTCAGTTGATATGTTTTAGGTGTGGCGAGCATGGCCACTATGCTAGAGATTGCCCATAGGCAAGCAGCCGGGCTGTAGCCACCCCAGTGACCTCTACAGCACCCACCATAGGCCGGATTTACACAGTGGATGCCAGAGAGGTAGCCCGAGCTCCTGACTTGATCAGAGGTAATATTTTGATCGATAGTTATGAGGTGAGAGTCTTGTTCGACTCTGGAGCTACTCACTCCTTCATTGAGTATCGTACCTCTTTAGGGCTGAACATGCAGATGTTCATATTTTTCCCTCCTATGGAGGTTATCATCGCTTCTAGGGAGCAGTGTCGCGTGGATATGTATTGCCGAGATGTACAGTTTCAGTTTAAGGGCAATGAGTACAGTGTTGATTTGTACTGCCTTGCGATGCCTACCCTTGAGATTATTCTTGGGATGGATTGGTTGGCCATGTATGACATTATGTTGGATTGTTGTAATAAGAAGGTCATGGTGCCTTCAGATGGAGTAAGCCCGGGTTCCACTTCGTTTTTCACGGTCTTGCGGAGCTGGAAGTGTTCACGCAACTCTCTCTCTTGCGGATCTGGTAGTGTTCACGAAACTCTGTTTTGTTTCATTGTGTTATTGCATAGTCTCTTATCTATGTTACATTGTTCTTTTAATTTTCATGGAGTTTGAATAGGAATTGTTGTACTATATAATAGGAGGTGCCAGTGGTTTGGGATCCACACGCTTTCTCCAGAGACATTCTTGAAAGGTTAAGCAGAGAAGCTGTTTCTAAAAAATTGAAAGTTATTTTTCTTCCTACTCATAAAATCTATGCATATAAAACTTGGCTAAATCACTAAATTATAGGTTATCGATTGTTTCATTGTACAACAATGGCATAGCATCCTTATGGTTTCATTTAAAAGAGGATAGACATCCATAGTCAATGATGGAGCAACTATTTTTGGAAGTTTCAAATTTCATATGAATCCTAAGATTTACTGTTAATTTGATTAATTGAAGATTTTAAATTTCATAAGATTCCTAAAATTAAGGATAACAAGATTAATGGAAGTTTCATTTGTTAGAGAATATATTTTTTGGTTTTGATTCTCCATGTGTCGCGTAAGCTATGATTAATTTATATTTTTTTATCCATAAAATTCCACCATAGCCGCAACAGTATTTTCTATATAAATAGATAGTAGAGCTCACCTACTTCTCTCCACAACATTACCACATAACAACCATGACTATTTTGCTTTTAACTTTCTTTTCTTTCATTTATGGCAATGCTGCTACTCATCACGTTTATAGAAATCTTCAGAGTCTATCTTCTGATTCCTCCAACCAACCTTATAGAATTGGATAAATGTTATATATATATATATATATATATATATATATATATATATATATTTTCTCATGTACCATTTATTCCTTTCTTTCTTTCTATTCTTTTCATTTTTTTGTCAAATATTTTATGTCTCTAATATATAGTTTCTTCTTTTGCTTGTTAATTTTGTCACTTGACATGTTATGTCCTGAAATGGACTTGTGGGTGTATTTGGACTCGAAGATCCCAATGGTTAGTTCTCTTCTCTTATGAATATCCCTCAGTGCATCTTTTTTACATTCTTTTTGTAGTTTCCTTCAATCCATGTCATATTGTCATCATCCTATAATCATTTCAGAAATTCTAGAAATTCAAAATAGTTGAAATAATGTTCTAATGTGATATAAGAAAGAGTGCAGAAAATTACAATGTTTCAGAAAGTTTGTTCAACGGCATTTACAATGCCTTAGAAATCAAATATAACGTAAATATATTGAGCTATATCTCTATAAAGAAAATAAATGAACACATCATTGATTAAGAAGTTTCTTCCATTTGGTCGTATTTCTTCTATAATATAATAAACTGATGCATGTAGATAATAGTGAAGTCAAAACTACTTATCTTTCTTTATGTTTCTATATTTGGATTGAATGATTAGTTATATATGTTTATTTTTCTTTTTTAATTTCTTAACTTCTTTTTCCTCTCTTGATAATTGAATGACATCTATTATACTAACCACATGATTGATACATTCAAACAGAAATACACAATGATAACATGACAATATATCTTTCTTTTTGGGTTTAGGGAGAGAGGGTTTAAAGGAGACAAGGAGAAATATATTAAAAGGGAGATGACGAGTATATTAGACACACTAGTCACTATACAGGGTACAGGGGTCCAATACATTTCATCATTATTTCAATGTACTTCATGGTATGTTGGTTTTCACACAACTTTTTTCTCGGCTATCCTCAACATTGTAATTAGAATCATATTAGTTGCAAATTGATTCATGCAAGTTGCTGCTAATCTTCACCCAATTGATATGGATCATCTAGAGTATCTTCTTGTTGTGGGAATTGCACGTTAAATTAATGTAATAATGGTAGAGTTGCATGAATCCCAATTCTGTGATTTAGGTGGTACAAATCTTTAAAGAGAGCTCTGTGTGGTGATGAACCAAGGTGATGACTTACTTTTATGGTTAAGCTTCTTTTTTATTAGTAGTACTTTTTTTGTGAGTAATAATCAAGGGTGCACAGTTTAGCTTATTCTTTTCAATTTTATGTCATGTTGATTATTGGACTGACATTAATTATTATGGTCAAAATTATTAATCCAATAAAGTTATTTCTTTAATTTTTGTTGCTGAAATGGTTATTTTTTTAAAAACAACTATCTTTGAAGCTTGGTTAGTGACACATTCTCTAACACAATTCTCTTAACATACACCTTATAATTGATTGAAATTTCTTAAAAATTTCTTGACACAATTCTCTTTTTGTTGTCAACATAATTATTGCACGTGTCATGTTAGTTGTTGCTCTTTCAAATGATTTGGTCATACTAAGGCTGCAACTGTAAAGCCAAAAATTTCAAATAAGTAGAGAGCTTTTCTAAATCTTGAATTTGTTTAATGCAATTCTTTGGATGCTTCATTATCTTTACTGTTGTGATTAGATATATTATAATATTTATATCCATTCTCAATTTCTATACTTTCTTCATAGTGCATATTAATATTGTAATCAGATGACTGAGCAAGAATTTCCTTTCATGTATTGTTGTTCCTTTAATCTATTATAAACTGATTGTTGATTTTACTAGAACAACTGAATAATGGATAAATCATGGATTGATATGCCCTGAAATACAACTGAATATCTAGAGGGGTTAAATAAGTTCCTAGATTTTGCATTTGAGAACTGCTCTGTCTATGGTGCAATAAGGTGTCCATGTCCTAAATGTCACTACGATAGATGGGAAACTAGATATGTGGTGTTTGACCACTTAATTTGTAAGCAATTCCCAAAAAATTACAAAGTCTAGATATGGCATGGCGAAATGTATGAAACAGTGGAATTAAGGGACACTGAAGCAATAGATGAACCATTGCAAAATGAAAATCCAGTGATAGATATGATAAATGATGCATTTGGGAACAATAAACACCATGATGTGGAGCCTGATATGTATGAAGAAACATATGAGTTCGTAGACATTATGCCTAATGAAGTAAATGAAGAAATTGTTGATTTGCTTAGAGATGGTATCGAAGAGTTGTATGAAGGGTGTCGAAAGTACTTAAAGTTGTCTTTTCTATTAAGGTTGTATCATAAAAATGTTTGTGCGGTATGATTGATAAAGTAATGACGATGATTTTGGAGTTATTGAAAGATGCATTTGAATATGCAACGATTCCTACTTCATTTTATTAGGCAAAAAAGGTGATCTACAAGCTTGGTCTAAATTATACCAAGATAGATGTTTGCCTGAAGAATTGCATGTTGTATTGGAGAGAAGATGAAAATTTGGAGATTTGCAAACATTGTAGAAAATCTAGATGGAAAACAAAAGGTACTAATGGTAAAAAAAATGTACCAGCAAAGGTTTTACGTTACTTTCCTTTGAAACCAAGGTTGAAAAGGTTATTTGCGTGTTCTAAAATAGCAAAGTCCATGAGATGGAATTTTTTAAATAACAACCCAGATGGATTGTTGAGGCATCCAAGAGATGTTAATGCATGGAAGAGTTTTGATCAAATTCACCCTGAATTTGCTTCAGAACCTAGAAATGTTCGCCTTGGCCTTGCAAGTGATGGCTTCAGCCCATACCAAACCATGAATAATAAGCATAGTATATGGCCGGTGCTTCCAATTCCATAAAAGTGACCTCCTTGGGAATGCATGAAGCAATCTTCTTTGATTCTGTCTATGGTCATTCCAGGTAAAAAAAATGCCAAGGAATAAGATAGATGTGTACCTACAACCTCTAATTAAGGAGTTGAATTAGCTATGGACAGAAGGTGTGGAAACTTATGATTCTTCTTTGAAAGAAATGTTTAAAATGCGAGCAGCTCTCATGTGGACAATCAGTGATTTCCCTGGACTTTGTAATTTATCTGGGTGGAATACTTATACTGGATATGCTTGCCCATCTTGTAACTTTGATGCTTTCCCTTGTCGATTATTTTCTAGTAGCAAATGGTGTTTCATGGATCATCGACGATTTTTGGAGAGAGGTCATAGATTTAGATTGATGAAGATGCACTTTGATGGCACAATTAAAGAAAAGGATGCACCAAAATTGTTATCCGAGTTAGATATTTTGAAGCAGCTTGATGATATGAATGTAACTTCTGAAAGGATCTTTGACTCAGATGGTCAAAAGGAGCAATGGAGGAAGAGAAGCATATTCTTTAATCTTCCTTATAGGAAGGATAATCTTTTACGCCATAACCTTGATGTTATGCACATTGAGAAGAATGTTTTTGACAATGTGTTGTACACATTGATTAATGTTGAAAATCAAAAGATCATCTTCAAGCTCGTCAAGATCTGAAAGATATGGGAGTAAAAGAAGATCTTTGGCCAGATGAAAATGGAAAATGTCTTCACTTATTGTTCACAATGACAAGACAATAAAGAAAGGTATTTCTCACTACACTAAAGAATGTGAAGATGCCAGATGGTTACTCAAGTAACATATCCCGTTGCATTGATAATCAGAAGTCTAAGATATTTGGGCTTAAGAGTTATGATTGTCACATCATTATGCAACATTTACTTCCAATAGCTATACACAATGTTTTACCTGATCAAGTGACTATAGTGTTGGTAGAGTTTTATTCATTTTTCAAGGAGTTGTGCTGTAAAAGATTGAATGTCTCAGATCTTGACGAGTTGCAAAATCGGATTGTGCTTACATTTTGCCATTTGGAAATCCTATTACCTCCATCATTCTTCACTGTGATGATCCATTTAACTAATTGAAGAAGTGAAATTAGGAGGGTCAGTGCACTATCGTTGGATGTATCCAATTGAGAGGTAAATACACTTTGTTATGTTGAACTTATTTTTTAAAGGATATATTAATTAAATTATTGTTATTTTTGTGATAGGATGTTAGGACATTTGAAGTCCTTTGTGCAAAATAGGGTACAACCAAAAGGATCTATAAGTGAAGTTTATTTGGCTGTAGAGACTCTCAATTTTTACTCATTGTATGAAATGGTTGAGTCAAGGTTGAATAGAAAAAGACGTGTTGATGACCGTCCTAATGATAAAGAAAATTCTCAAATCATCTATCCACAATTAGGCAGACTAGTGTGAAGTTCATCAACTTTTGCTCTTACCCCATTAGAGATAACACAAGCACATCGATATTTGTTACTAAATTGTCCACAAGTCCAGCCATACATTGAGTAAGTACTTAGACATATTACATGTGGTGAAAGTAAGAGTCTAGTCATGTATTGAATTTAAAAGGATTTTATTATGGTATTGAATTCAAAACATACACCAAGAGGAGAACAAGAAATCAAAGACTTTTAGATACAGAGTTGGAAAAGATAGTTAGTAAGGAATTTGCAAATTGGTTTCTTCTTCGGGTAAGTTTAAAAATAGTTTCATGTCAAAATTATAATGTAATTTGATGACTAACATGATTCCTTAATTAGGATACAAATCCAGACATTACAAATGTAGTTCCAGATGGGATAAAGTATCTAGGTATGGGCCCGATGTCAATTGCAAGAAGATATACTGCATATAACATCAATGAATACAAGTTTAGGACCATAGGGCGAGATGAAGGTTTAAATAACCAAAACAATGGAATTTTTTTTACTTCAAACACTTCGTGTGTTGCAAGTAACTCTGATGCAAATTTAAGGCAAGTAGATTTGCCCTATTATGGGAAGTTGGAGGAGATAATTGAGATTAACTACTATAGTTTTATTCGAGTTGTCCTGTTTAGGTGCAAGTGGGCAGATACTACACGCCTTAGAGGATTTAGAAAGGATGTTTGGCAATTTACTTCAGTGAATTTTTCTCAATGTATTCACACGGGTGAACGTGAAGAACATGACCCATATATTGAAGCTTCACAAACACAAATGGTGTATTATGTTGATGATGAGGTAAATAAGCGTTGGAGTGTTGTTATCCACATGATGCCAAAATATTTGTATGATATGGGAGAAGTTGGAGAAGACATGACATTTGAAAGTGAGTCGTACCATGAGCAAGATTTAATTAATCTATTTGAAAATGAAACAGAAACAATAACCTTGGCAAGGGATGATGTAGATGATGCAAATATGTTGGAATAACCAGACATTAATTTATTTCATGAATTAATTTATTCGGTAAGATACAATTTCATTGACTTATGTTTTTGTAGATATATATTATTTTTTTTATTGACAAATTTATATTTAGTATTGATATATGTTTGATATGTTTTTTTTGCTACTTTGTTATATTCTAATTTCTCTTATTAATCTTCAATTACAGTCATGCCTCCTAAACCCAAACGTCCAAAAAAAGGAGCACCTACTCAACAATCAGATTTTCCTCCTCATATGGCTCCCAATCAACAACCATATATTCCTTCTCCTATGGCTCCTAGTTAGCAGCCATATATTCCTTTTCCTATGGGTTTGACTCAACAACCATACATTCCTTTTCCTATGGATCCTACACAACAGTCACACATTCCTTTTTCTATGGATCCTACACATCAGCCACATACTTTTTCTATAGCTTCTTCTCAGTAATCATACATTCCTCCTCCTATAACTTTTACTCAGCAACCACATATTCCTCCTCTTATGGCTCATATGGCTTTTAATCAACAACCTTACATTCCTCTTTCTATGGCTCCTACCCAGCAACCGCATGCATCTACTTAAAAGAAAAGTGCAGGACATGAGGCTACTAAAGTATGGATTGTACAAGTCATAGGTAATAATTGTTGTTGTCAACATCAATTTTATTTAATGAAATGAGAATTGGAAAATGACCAGTAACTTAGTGTTCATATATTATTTCGTTTTAAGTTTGCACTTATTGGTTGCATAGTGTATGCTATTTATTATTTGTAAGATAGGAATATAAATTGAATTTATAAATGCTATCAATTATAGTTATATTTACTAATGAAATGTTATGTCACCATTTGATAGATGAACAAGGAAATACCAAAAAGGTTCAGCTAACAAAACCCAGTGTTTTTGTGATGCCTCATGGTGAATGTATAGTTGTGCCATTTGATAGTCAACTACGAGCCTATGGAGAAGCAACTACACTTCTTTCATAAGCTTGTGGACGTATTGCCACGAATTCAACAAACACCCCAATTAACTTTGATAGTTGGTCAAATGTTCCAAAATCATACAAGGATGGTTGCTTTAATATTGTAAAGGTATATGCATACAACAAATTGTTTAGCCTTGTTCTCTTTAATTATGATTTGCTGACTTTTTTTTTTTTTTGCCTTTCTGAAGAATCTATTTCATTTTCAAGCACCAAAATCAGCTGTTGAGCATTATTGTTTTCTATGCATGTCAAGAAAGTATAAGAATGGAAAGACAAATTTATGCAATAGTATTTTGGATACTTCATTATCAAGATAACAATTAATTGCTAATGTTCCTGATGGAATTCACAAAGATCAGTGGTCTTCATTTGTTGATTATTATCTAAGACCAAAATATAAGGTAATTTTAACAAATATTTGTTACTATTAATTTTTTAAGCTTCTATTTTAATTAATAAATTGTTTATTTCATAGGAATTATGCAGGAAAAATACTAAAGTTAGAAAAAAAAGCAAAAAATTCCTCATACTGGTGGGTCAAAACTTTTGTCTACAAAACAATATGAGATGGTAAATATTTTGTGTTTTGCTCTTGAGTCTTGATAAATATTTTTTTTTTGTTATTTTGGACTTACATGTGTCATGTATTAGGAAGTAGATCTTGGGCGTGATGTGGGTCGAGGAGAACTGCACATTGCGACTCACAAGAAGAAAAATAGATCATATGTCAATGATGAGGCAAGGTCTATTGGGGTAATTTATGAGATTCCTTTCTATTTCTTAATTCCATATGGATCATATTTCTAATTTTGGTTAACTCAACTCAAACCTCTTCGCTTATGGCTTATCTGCTACCTACTACTACCTCTCACTCTCTGTGTGTCTGTGGCTTCCATGGATTATACCACTATCATGCCTTTTTATTTATATATCTTTTCACTCAAAAATATATTTTTTGCATCTCATTTTTTAGTCATATATGTAGATTAATTTTAATTTTTAAGGTGTATATATGAAAAGAAGCTAAAGTTTAAAAAAGAAAAATATAATAA
Organism: Glycine latifolia; assembly: GCA_013407115.1. Lineage (NCBI taxonomy): Eukaryota > Viridiplantae > Streptophyta > Magnoliopsida > Fabales > Fabaceae > Glycine > Glycine latifolia. Next base: position 3,823,205 of record CM023942.1, read on the forward strand.
ATGTGTGATGAAATATAAAGTAAAAAATATGAAATAAAAAATAAATATATAATAATAATAATGACTCTTTATGTTTTCTCAGCTTTGCATTTGTGATGGTTAGTTTAGCACTTTATTATATAAAGGAAGATTTTTAATATTTTTGTTCATATATAAATTACTTCATTAGTGCCCCTGTCTATATACTCTATGCGGGATTAGTTCGTCTGTTGTCTGAATGATGACATAGTCATAGAATATTCCATAGTAGGGACAAATCAAAAGGTTTTAGCTTGTATTGAAATTTGAAAATATAGTTATATGGTTGCTGCTCTGCATATTTATTTTGTTTTGAATCTTGTTGAATCAGAATAATTGGCTTATTCTATCATATTCCATTGGTATCACCTGATATAAAGAAGAGTTAGAAGATATAATGGCAATAGGCCAAATTCATATTGTAAAATGTGTTTTGGGTGGGAGGGCATTTCCACAAACAACCTAATAACATTCAGAACCCCCATTGCAGCAATTGCCTGTTAAGGGACAAAATAACAAACAACAATAAGAAACATTGATCTAAAGTTAAACAATGAGACTAATTATTTATCTGATTGTTTTACCTCAAAGAAGGAATTCAAATTTAACCGCAATAGAAAATGTCTCAAAAAGGGTGCCCTCTGACTTCCAGCAAGTCTGCTGCTGTGCAATATAGTGTACAAGGAATTTGATTTCTTGTTGAATTCCTATATATGTTTGGTTAGAGAAAACAAACATAATAAATGAACAGTCAAAACAATAGATTTCAGTAGAGGATGGAGATCTTATCTAAATCTAAAATATAGAAATGTAATGAGTAATTTGAAAAGGTCAAATCAGGTGAGACAGGGAGGAAAATGGATGTGCCTTTATTCATTACACACACAGATTGCATTTAAATATAAATCTGCACCAGTAATTTAGCCATGGTTAGAGTAAATTTCTATGAATACACTTAAAGTGAAGAGAGAAAGTTCAACTTTTGACAGTATACATTTAAGAATAAATGACATAACTCATAATTTTTCATTTCTTGTTCATTGAGTCAAAGGAGGTAGTACTTCAGATATTTGAAGGGAAATAGAAAGGTTCAAGCATATATTTTTTGTTCATAAGAGATACAACTACAGAATTCATAGATTTATCATTATAACCTTTCCCACATCATTGATTATTAAGTTATAATGAATTTTTTTCTAATCATGGTTTTCATTCACTACTTGCGTTGGTTTTTTTATGAATATGCTAAAAGTTTTTTTTTCTAATTTATAGGACAAGATGACACAAGAAATGAATCAAAGTGACAACTTTACAGAAATTTCAGCTAATGATAGTGTGGGTAAAGTACTGGGAAAGGATCATACTGGGCATGTGTGTTGATTAGGACTAGGAGGTCTTCACAGTGTTGCATTTCGGTCCACCACAAGCTTTAGTAGTTCAGGGTATGGTTTTTCAAATTCTAATTCAACTGAGTGCTCTAGATTGAAAGAGGAGGTTACTTGTTTAAGGGACAAATTGACAACTTTTGAAGAGAATGTCAAGACATTAAAAAATGCATGTCATGCTTGCATACATCCAAATGAAGGAAGGGCATATTCCTTTTGCGCTGGGTGCTATGTTTGGTCATAATACTAGTAACGTAATTGTAAGTATTTCTCCTATTCTTTTGTTAAATTTAATATATTATTAACAATTGATATGATATGATTGTTATTTCATAGGATGAAGGAAGTGAACAAGATGGGTCAACACCAAGAGGAGGATCATCATTAGATAGTAATTTCCATGTAACTTGACATATGTTTGCTTAATTTCCTTTTGATATATAGTGTCTTGGATGTAATATATGTTTCAAAATTTCAATGGTTTGACTAATTAGATTTTCTTACTTGAACACGTTATGCATTCACATTGTTTCAACTTGAAGCTTGTTATTACACTAAGTTTTATACATGTTGAATTTATGTTTGATATTTTTAATTGCATACATAAATATATTGACAAAGACAAGGTTATAAGTCTCGAAGATTGTGATCAAATTTTGTTGGATTTCATTAAATTAATGACAAAAATCATCATAGATTCCTATTGAAGTTGTGAAATATATTCAAGAGAAATTAAGTTTAATTGATATGTATCCATGTCTCGTGTCTTATATTCATTCAAAAAATTATTTGAGTGTAAGCTTGAATAAAAATTACATTTGATATTTTTAATGGCATATGTTTTAATATTAATAATTATAATAATTATTATAGTATTGAAATTTGAGAGAATAGAAATTTAATACATTATCTCAATTTTTATACTTAGTCAAATAGGAATGAAAATAATTATAGAACTAATAGAAATGATTAAAACTAGGGAAATATTAATGATTTTTTATTATTATAAAAAATAGTGTTTTTTGAAAAAAATAAAAACAAAAATACACTTTGTGGTGGTTTATAAACTGCCAGAAATAGAAAACTTGAAAAAAGTTTAAAAAATGAAAAATAAATTGTGACAATTTTTAGCCGCCATAATTGTTTTGACAGATTTATCAGCATTCTCCTAAAAATCGTCACAAATTTTGCTAGCATAGTTACTTCTAGCAGTCAATCTTGACCGTCAGAAATTAATTATGTGAGGGCTTTTAGCCTTTAGAAATTGCTTTTTTTAGCCGAAAAAAAAATCACTTTTTTTGTAGTAGTTGTTGCTGCAATTGTGAGACATCATTTTCAATTCCTTGAGAAATTATGACCAAAATCAATCGTGAAAGGGAGAGGGGAACGTAACAGTAACAAACAAATTCCACCATTCATTAATTTTAATTTAGAAAGCATTGAGGGAAATTTGATACCTAATTAGTGATCAGAAATGAGACTAAAACATGAACGATTGGCAGAGCATAGGTGTCATGGCGTGATCTCAAATGCAAAGGAACAGTAACAACCGTTGAATGAAGTGTGCGAACCGTACGAGAATTAATAGAGAGATACACTATAAGGGGAACAAAGAGACAACGTTAAACGTGAATGGATTAAGGGAATTGGAAGGTAACGATCGGAACGATTGGGAGAAGGAGTAAGATATGTATTCAATTGTAAAGAAGGGGAAGGTATTTTTCAGTCAGTTAAAGGGTGTTTTAATCTGATTCGTCAGTTTTTTTTAATTAATTGTAATCTGATGATTATTATCATTTATTCTCATTTCTTATTTTAAGATATGTTCTCACTTGAAATGCTCCATATATATATATGGACCGTTATTTCAAATTGTCTATCGTATCATCACAACACTCGCTCCTAGGAAATTGATCGATTAATTAATAATGGATCTGAAAGCAACTCATTACACCAAATTTTTGGGCTTCTTCCTCTTGAATGAGTAATAATCCGCTAATTAACAATCTAACAGTGAATCCATTATTGATGTCCTCCACGTAATTTCTGAGAACCTGTGACATTGCATCACAAATTAGTCTATAATTAATTAATCATATATATATATATATATATATATATATGCATGCTGGACCTTAATTATATATATATATATATATATATATATATATATATATATATATAATTAAGGTCCAGCATGCACATTCACTGATTAAATAGTAGGACATAATTAGCTAAGCTAGGAGTGTGATTCTAACCGTTTGTAAAATGTTTTGCAACATATCTTCAGGAACCCAGGCGAGTAATGGAGGAAAAGCAAGGTTTACATTAATATCTAATTGATTCTTCATCCAATTATGCCCTCCCTCTCTTTCTAAATATAAGGCTCCTCTGGCATTGATGTTGAAATCTGGGGGCACGTAATCAGCATTCAGATCTGGAAACTCAACTCTTGTCTACAAAAGAAGTAGTTAATTATCATCAAATGTATAGACTCTTAGGCTTGAACTTGATGATCAAACTAATTTAACTATTCCTTCATTAAAATTCCATGGTTTAATTTGTAATATATACTTACAATATGAACCTCGAGAAATTTGGTGATATGGCCAGGAATCTCAGGTGGGTAATCATCCGTTTCTGATATGCATTTAGCTGTAATGTGTATTACTGGATGGCACTTTAAGAACAAAGCTTGGATGGGAGTCATTTTAACTCTCCACTCTTCCTGTATGCATAATAAGACTTGAATACATTCAAGTGAATTAATTAAAACAAAATATTATATATAAATAATTGATATTTGTTGGATTTTACTAATATAATTTCATCATAGATATAAAATTAGTTTAATGATGAAATGAAAAGGAAAAGGAAAGGAGAGAGAGGTTGTGGTTCAAATTCTCTCACTAACAAAAACTAACAATTAATGTTTGTTGATAAAAAAAATTATTTAATATAAATTCACTTGTTATAACTTATTTTAGAAGGATTTGGTTAGTTAGCTATATTTAAGTGTATTTTAAGACAATTATATATAATAATAATAATAATAATAATAATTTCAATTTACCATAAATGACTCTTACATGGCTCATGGGATTTTGGAGAGAAAAAATGATAATCACAAGTCAAGCTAAATCCTTTTGCTAAAATTATGTTAAAACATTTTTTTTTTATAAAACTAAGTGTGAACACAAGAAATGTGCACTTAGCTTAATCCACCAAGACATTACAAAGAGATGACAACCATATGAAAACAATTACAATGCTTTCAAAATGCAACCACTTGATGCCTCCCAAAATAATAACCAGAGAGAATGAAGCAAAAACACTTAACCCAACAAAATAACATAAACATGATTAACAAAATGATGTAATTTTAATCTCTCATTACTTATGTTTTTGGTTCTTTATAAAAATTAAAATCATATCATTTTATTCTATGTATTTAAAAATTAAAAATTAATAAAATGTTTGTAAAGACTAAAACAAAAATTCGTGATACTTATAAAGATCAATAAAATATTAAGATATTTAACACAAAAGTTAGTCAAAATTTGAACGAGAAAAACAAATGGGATTCATTCTCAAAACTCAAAACAGAAAAAATAAAAAACATTAATATCTGCAAAGTATCCGTACCTCATTGAGCTGCTGGCTAGTTGATTTTTCTGGAAATATAGATCGGATTACTCTTCCCTTATCCTCTATATATTGATCAAAGGAAGCCTAACAAAAACAAAATAAAATTAAGAATTAATAAGTTAGAAAAGTGTACTATTGTGCATTCTAAATTATAAAGAAAGAAAATGTTGCGTTGAGAACTAAAATCCATACATGTACTTTTAAGTATACACCGAACATAAGAACATTTAAAAGTGAAGAAAGTGGAGAAATATATATATATATATATATATATATACGGAAGGCAACTCATGAAGGGGTACACCGCACTGCTTCTGTAATTAAAGGAGGAAGTTCTATTAATAATATTCATGCATTCCAAACGATTTCTTGAACCATATGCACGACCATGATGAATATTCAACTTGTGCTTCTTCGGTGGCACAAAAGTGTTGGTGCAGGACAACAAGGGTTGGCTTGGATTTAAGAGAATGCTTGCCATACTTGATCTCTCTCCGTTATCATATAGTATTGATAATTGCCTTTCCTTTCTCAATGTACAACTTTGCGTGCTTATAAGAACTGCCAAATCAATTAATTGTTATTCATTTATCAAAACAAGTGGTTAAAGTGTTAGGTTATATATAATTAAGTTGTACTATAGTAAAGCTTTGCAATATAATGAAACACGTATACGATTTTATAATGAAACATTAGGAGTGTTAACAAGAATATTAAACTGTAGGTTTAACTCTTTTATGATTAAATAATTGGATGAACAGTCATTTAAAGAAAACTATATTGACTCGTTATTTGATGGTCAGATAAAATAAAATGAGATGATATGATATAAAAATTAGGATAATGTAATAGTATAATAAGCTCTTAATTATACTATCTAATATTTATGTGCACTTACTAGATATATAATCTATTGGATAATAGATAAGTTATCCTTTTTAGTCTTTGCTGTGAAGCAAATTACATTAGTGTCACTTAATTACATAAATTACTATATAATTAACAATTTGATAATTTTAATTAAATTTAATATGTTGAAATTAAACTACAACAACAAAAAAATAGAATGATTCATAAATTTGTATATTTTTAAAAATATATTATGAAATAAAAGACTAAAAATTTCTAATTTTTAAACAAAACAATAAAATACAGATAAGTACAGAATGAAAATAATAATTAAATGTACAATGAAATAAACAAACAAAACCAGGGTTCACTTGTACCTCCATAAAAAAGATTAAAGAGATGTTAAGATTATATGCATCTGAAAAGAGTGAACACCACAAGTACTACTAAATAAAGTGTCTTTTACGATACCCATTTAAAGTTGGTTATCCAAAAATCATCGTCGTTTGGAGTGTCATGACAATTTTGTAATTAACAGCAACATTTCAAAGATGGTCTTAGTGAAACCGTCTTCAAAACCTCAAAACAACAATAGTTTTCTTTTGATTTTCAAGAAACTCATCGTTGTTTGGGTGTATTCAAAGATGGTTTCTCCAAGACTGTCTTTGAAATGTTGATTTTAATTACAAAAATGATAACATTTATAACAAAATCATTGTCGTCTCCATTGTCACATATTTACAAATTTCTGACCACATGATGATCTTCGATCAATTGTAAGAGTAACCCTCGTACATGCCCTAGTAGCCTCCCTCCATCTTAGGTCATCTTCTCCATCACAATGTCTTTGTTTTGCACTGTCTCCCTGACTCCCTCACCCACAGTCTTCGTCATGCATTCAAAGGTCAAACCCTAACCTAAAGTCTATCGTTCAGTGATGTGGCGTTGTCGTCGTGTGCTGGCATCATGATACAACTAAGCATAAGGACAATCTCTAGTGTAATGAAGAAAACCTTCCATCAACCAACTTTGACGGATAATTTAAGTCTATATATTTATATTGTTCAGTTAAGCATCTGTTGTACCATTAAATTGAAATTAATTGAAAATTTTCAATCATGTGTGCAGTGATAAATGATTTTTGTCGTATTGATCTCGATAGTCGTATTGCAAGTAAGAAGATGCTTATCTTATCTTAGTCCCAGGACTGATCTTTGTCTCATGCCTTTTGAATCCTTTTTGTATTATAGATATATTTTGGTTCAATTTATATTAGCATCGTATAGTATTCATTTTTATGATTGCTCAGCATTACTCATGATTAAATGCGGTGTACATGTTATTCTGGGTTGCATTTTCTGGAATGAAGCTTAAAAATAGTTAGTAGTTATGAAAATACTAACATGACAGAAAGAAATGATAGAAATGGGAATAAAAGCACCTTACAATAGGGCCCAAAAATGTTCTCTTAGAAGATCCCTATTATCTGATTTTCATCTTTCTCCATTGAAATAACACACATGTCATTTCTCCTTCCACTTTTAAGTGTAATTAGAACACATTTTAATTAAATATAAATAATTTAATTTAATTAATTAAATACTTTTGATAAAAAATGAAAAGAAATCCAAAACATCCGGAAGCTATCTTCCCATTCTCTGAGCTAGAAGACTGTGCTAAGGTGATAAAGGTCTCTGTCTAAGCTAGTTGAGCACACTTAAGAAAAAAAATGATAAAGGTCTCTAGCTAGCTTAGTTGGTGAATGGAATGTTAAGTAGACTTATTAAACTGGGATTGCTTTTAATTATCATGTTTGGAAAAATGAAACCCAAAGGATCTTTAAAGTTATACTAACACCAGCTGAGCATTTGAAATTGAAAATGAAATCCAAAAGAAAATAATCTAAATAAAAGCAACAATGAAATCAACAAGAGAAAATGATGCATACATAGGTCCAGTTTAGATAAACTACTTTAGAAGCAATTATAAGAGAAGAAAATATGGTAAAATGAGTTGAGTTTCTCACAAAAACTAAAATCAACTTATGCACTTGACTTTAATAGAAGTTCTTTCATTTAACTTCTTCAAAAACTAAATGCACAAGTTGATTTAAGCTTATACGTTAACGCATCTACCCCAATTACACTTGAATGATAATGGAAGAAAAAGCCAAAAGATGAGTACAAGGATACCTTTAGCTTTAACATCTACATAGAGAAAAGAACAAAATACAAGGCTTTCCCAATTTTTCCAAAATAGATATGAGCAGGGAGCACGCATCCTTAATTATCTGCTATGACAGATAAAGTTTGTTTTCCCGTCAATCTCCAACGCATTTTTAAGATTCTCTATCTATAAGTGTACTAAAACTCTTAAAATCCAACTTAGTCTAGTTAAAGAAAAACGCATAAAAAATGAACATGGAGTACCATTGCCAATGTCGTGATATTTATTATTGCCATTAGAAACAAACAAGTGACCATGCAATCCCACCAAGGCCGTGTGTTTCATTTCACATTGGATTCTTTATAATCACCATAAAATGTCAACGTGATTTTAGTTACATGTATATATTTAGTTCCACGTTAAGGAATTGAATCAATGTCTAGAATTAATCATGAATTAAAGTAACTATAGGTAATTTTTGCATTTGATAAATAAAATTATACTAAATTTGTTACTAACTTCTAGAGTAAAAATATTTAAACATAAGTTACATCATCTCAGTAACAGGAAGTTATAAGATAGTTTGGGGATTACGGGAGTAACATGAGAATTGAAGTGATAAAGTCATCATGAATTTAAATCCTCACACTAATATAATATACATATAGCTAACATTTGTCAGGTTGATTTGTAAGGTAGAATGTCACTGTACAATATAATTATTTTTAACATACTATATGTTTATTTTCAAAATTAACTGTAACCGGCCGGATCATATTAAAGAGTAAGCCCCACTATGATATGAACTTATATCCACCCCCATTCAATAAGATCTACTACTATTTTTAAATTTTCAACAATAACGAACTATGATCTACTAATATTTTTCTCAATAATAAAACACGTAAACACAAAATGAAAACCAAGTAAGATTTATAGATACTTCTTCTAATAATAAAGAATATTGCGCTGAGATGAATGTAATAAACTATATATATTAGCATTTGTCGTATTGCTCTATCGCATTCACATCAACATTTGAATAAACGTATGTAGATTACAGCTATGGTACTGGGAGCAATCCTATTTGTTGAAACTATAATTCACTCTCTTTTTTTGTTGGTAATTGGAGTGCCTCCCTATTGAAGTTAAAGAAAGTTTTTCAAACATTGAGATCAATTTAAGATATTAACTTCTTCTAACAGATGTTTTATTGTATAGATGAATTTGAAGATTAAATTTCTGATCAGATACTTAAGAGACATAATTATTTGTGAAACCTATGATATAGTGTTAGACAAACTTAAGTCACTTTACTATCTCACAAGTCACATATGACTGGGTCAAGTCAACTGCTGAATGTGAAAATGTGCTTTCCTTTCCTAGTTATTTGTTAGTACTATATTATAGTCCAGTGTTTACAATATAACTGAACAAGAGATTCAATCATGCAAACACAGATTAAAGTAGGAAACTATTAAAATGGAAGGTGATTGTTCGTGTGCCTTTTAACGTGTGTTATGGAATGCAGTGTCACAATTGCAAAACACACGCACTCGCGTACACAAATATGCATAAAACATACACAACTATAGATGCTAAAGTTTAAAATAAGCACTTACCAGAGTATCCTGCCTGAGAAATTGCATGTTCAACAGAGAATCAAATCAAGGAGAATTCAATTCTCATGTAGAGTTAAGGAACTAACTAGCTAGTTGGTGAGAAGCACATTGATAGAAGATCAAAGAGCAAAAAGCTGCTCACACACAAAGCCATTTGGGTATGTTCACCTGTGTTGGGTATCGAGTAATCACATAACAATCGAGAAGAGAGAAAAGGGAAGAAGAAAACAAAATACAGAGTTTATCCTGGTTCACCCAATGTGGACTACGTCCAACTATTCACTATATTTTCTCACACACTTATACAATTGCACTCAGATTACAAGGAAATATATAGGCTTAGAAACCTTAAGCACCGTAGCTATTCATGGGCCCAAGCCCAAACTACAAATAATAAAACACGAGATCAACAATAGTATAAGGTGCTGCCCCCTAGTCCCCGCCAGGACGACTCCCCTGAACCCTCGCCCGCTCACCGAGGAGCAGGGCCCTCGTGCCTATCTACTGACGGCACAGTATAAGTCATATCCAACAACCTGTGCTCTCTATCTTCTGTCAAGAAACTGTTCAAGATGTATTCACCCCTTCCTTCACCCTCTCTGCATGTATATTTATAATATATAAAAAAATAATAATAAATTATATAATTAATTTACCTATATTCATTTGGATTAGGATGATACGAACAACCCCGCATGGCAGGGAAAAAAAGTAAGGGGATAAAATATATACCTTAGCACAAGTTGTTGATGCCCTTCAGTTTTTTCGATCTCAAATTGAGAAGAACAGTGACTGAAAATTAAAAAGTGATTTATTATCAGAGTAGAAGAAGGAAGAAACCACAAAGATATCGAGAGTTTTTTTTTTTTTTGCTACGGTAGGACACAACTTGGCGAAGAATCGGTCGAATTGATGAAAAAGTAATTGAACAATAGATGACAATTCCCTAGAGAAATAGGAAAGAGAACATTGATAGAAGACTTGTTTACCAACAAGTGGTTCGTGTTTAATTTCTACACTGTATGATTGGTACACTTGTAGTGATCTTAATACATGTGTATATGGTAGTGCATTTAATTTATGCCTTGCAATGGTCATTCTGTTGGTTCTAAGGCCATAAGCCTAGGCACTTGGTAGATTGAGTTAATGTGCTAGTATAAGGTTTAAAATGATAATCTAATGACATTGTGAATATTTATATTTTTGTTTTCATGCATACACGTACATGTGTCAAGTTGTTGTGATGAGCGCACACTTTGTCATTTGATAAAGTCTAGTGGAGGTTATTAGTAAACCTTGAGGGTGTGTGGACATGTGACTCAACCAGAGAACAGGTTTACACTTTCTTAATTATGTCATGGTAATGAACACTCTTGTACATGCATCTTGACCAAGTCACAATTTCTCCAAGAATCAAAGTTTGGGGTGTTTGCCAGTTTTGGCATGTGTCGTGTTTATTGACTAGATGGTCATTATCAATAACTTACCATGGTAAGGGACATAACCAATTGATTGCTCGAATAATAAGTCGTTAACTCCATGAAGTGGTGTTAACTCACGCATGAACATTTTGTTTGATTTACATTGACGTCATGTGATTATTAACTATCATGAATTCCTATGCTATAAGTGTTGCTTTTGTATGTTTATTATTGTTATGTTGTTTTTGTGTTGTCCACATGTACTCTTGTAGCACTTGTGTCTGAATATACTTAGCTTTTTGTGTATTTGTATTTTGTTGTTGTTCTCGATTATCATGTATATGGATCAGGTATTAAGATTGAAAAAAATAAGAATACGTACAATAATCAAGAGGAGGGTGAATTGGTTTAATCTTAATCTTTTAAAAAATCATTTAGAAAATCAAAGTTATAAGATCTTAATCACAATTAAATCAAGAATGTTTCAAATCAATCAAACCACTCAGTCCAAAAACAATTGCTTCAAAAACAAAGCTTGTTGAGTAATGAAAATAATACCAAGAACTAATGATCAAGATAATAAGAAAAGTTTAAGGAATAGAAAACTAACACAAGAATTTATACTAGTTCACTTCTTAAAAGAAGCTACATCCAGTTCTTCTAATCAACACTAGATTAGAGTTCCACTATTATAAAATTTTAGTTCTTACAAGCTTTACAACAATCACTCTTTATCAACCCTAGATAAAGAACAAAAATCTAAAACCCTATTAGATTCCTAATGATCAAGACATAGAGAACTCTTCTCTACTATTCCCTCTAGAGAAACTCACTCTAGAAAAAGCTTAAAGAACCTTTTACAATATTTTCAAACTACCAAGAATACATAAACGAATATACAACAAGAGATAATGGAGAGAGACAACCTGATGATCCAATGAATATGGTTTACCAATCAGAGTTGAAATGCATAAATCAATTTCAGAACTTTCTCTCCAAAACTTCTTTGAAAATCTTGCCCAAGAAATCTTTCAATACACCATGAAGATTAAAAAGTGGGGCAAGAGCTTTGTTAACTCAGAAAAATCCTTTCTAACTTTGAGAACGCTTGTTTATGCTCAGAAATATCGAAGTATATATGTTCTGTTTTCAAACAAGCATTCAATCTATTTATAACCAATGTTTATAACAGAATGTAACCGATTAAAGCCCCAAGTAATCGATTAAATTATCTTATGTAATTGATTAAATTTCCAAATAATCGATTAAAATGTTCTTAGCACAACCTGGGAACTACAACGAGCAAATTAATCGATTAATCCGAGTCGTAATCGATTAAAGCAGTCAGGTTTAGTTTTGAAACAAGCTTGTGTAATCAATTACGGATTGTAATAATCGATTAAGTCAGCCATGCATATTTAACAATGAACTTAAGTAATCAATTACAATATCATGGTAATCGATTAAGACAGTGAAACATGATTTTCATTTTGTACTATGTAATCGATTACGAGTAGCCGATAATCGATTGAAATGTTCTTCATGGCTTTTCCAGAATTAAAACAGTAGTTAGTAATCGATTAAAATGTTATGTAATCGATTAAAGTAGTGAGATTTCATTTTTCCAAAAACTTTAACCATGAGAAATTAGTTTCTTTTGAAAACTTGAATTGCTTTAATGCTTTAATGAAATCATGTATGCATGTTAATGATTATGTTCATGCAATGCAAGGTTCATAAGATTAGTCTCTCATACACTTAATCAAATTACAATTTCCTTGGCATGTGAAAAGCTAAAATCTTTTCTTCTAAGGCACAAGCTTCTTCTTTAGCTTCATCTTCTTCCTGCTCCCCCTATATCCAACAATCTCCCCCTTTTTGGCTTTGAACATGCCAAATATCAATAGAACATTTGTTTATCTTTTAAGTGCTTTGGGATGAGTGATAGGAGACTCATACTTGTTAACCTGAAATCAAATCAGCTTTTTTTGCCAAGAACAAGTGCCAAGTATGATGCTTGCATAAACATAAATCAATTTCTTTCCTTAATTTTGCTCCCCTTGACTTTAATACTTCTTATCAATTTAGTTATCAATGTTTCTCCCCCTATTTGGCTTATCAAAGACAATAAGTAGTAACTCAAGCAAGGAGAAATAGAAACTAAAATATTATTAATTGAAAGGGAAATAGTGCAATACATTAATCAAGTGAACCAGAATAACCAAAAATCAGAACAGAAAAAAACAATGTAGCTGAAATAGAAACTAGATAGGAAACATAAACAGACTAAATAAGTTTATCAAACTCTTCAAGAACAATCCTAGCTTCTATATTTTCAAGCCTAGACTTCATCTCTTCCAAGGATGAATTAGTCTTAGCCCTGTGCTCAGGGTGGAGAGACAAAAAGACATCCATCTTTTGAATCATGAGAGATTCAAATGGAGAATATTGTTGAAGTTTAGGATCTCCTTCAGCTTCTTTACCCCCTTCATCAGCACCTCCTGCACCTCTAGTTTGAGGTGGCCGTCTAGCCATTTGCCATCCATTGACTGTTTTCACCAATCCAAGCTTATGAAGATGCTTCTCCTTGATGAGGTTGGTGGAATCATTTGTGTGATCAACCACCTCATCTGTCACATCAATTTGGAAGTAATCTATAAACTTGGATACAAGAACAGCATAAGGAAAATTATAACTAATCAGCCTATTGGATTTCACCATAGTTTCCATAAAGACCATGATCCAATTGATCTGAGTGGAGGTCTTTATGCCATAAACAAGTTGCAAATCATCATCTATGATTTGAGCATGGTTGGTAGACCTAAGGGCAATGATGTAGGTTATGATGTAATGAAGTAACCTATCTTCCCCTGTCAGATTTCCCACATCAAGTATTGTCCTCATCCTTGCTTAGGGGTCTTGAAGCATCCCTCTATAAGTGTCAATCTTATTGTAACCCCCTATTTCTTCATCAAACCTCCTCACACCAGCAGAGGAGATTCTTGCAACAGCTTCCCACACATCTTCATCTATGACCATGGGTACTCCTTTCACTTGGGAACGAATTACCCCATCCATGCTAGCCTTTGCACAAGTGTAAAACGCCTTGACCAACTCAGGGTAAAAAATACCCTTGAGTTCAAGGAACTTCGTCAGCCCTTGAACCTCTAGTAAGGCAGGAAATTGAAATCCCTCCCTAATAAACCAATTAAGGTCAAGATATTGGGTGGCATCACCAGTTTGGTGGCATTAAATTGCAGATAAGTCATTTTATGCTTTTCTTCAGTGAACAGAGATTCAATCTATTTCCAGCAGAACTAGATGATTCTCCAGTCTTTCTTTTGTTTGTTTTGATTCTTTTAGAGGTAGACATGGTGTTTGGACAGTGTTTGGGACAGAATAGAGAAGAAGAAGGATTTAGAAAATAGAAGCTCAAAGAAAAGCAAATTCAGGTGTGATTTTTCCTTTGGGGAAAAGTTGAATATATAGGGATTTCTAGGGTTCGAAATTTGAAATTTGAATGAATGTAACAGCTATTTCAGTTACCTAGATGTTTAAATTCTTTGTTCAGGTTTGAATTTTGAATTTAAAAGCAGTTGGGCAATTTAGATTTCCAAGAAATCTGTAGAGATTTCAGAAACCGCCATAAGTAATCGATTACATAAGCATTGTAATCGATTAATTCGTTCTTAATAATGGTTGTTTTTCATGGTGTAATCGGTTAATTCGACCTGTAATCGATTATTCCAGAGAAAGCTAACAACAAAATAGAATATGAGACACATGTAATCGATTATTCTGATGTGTAATCAATTATTCCAGAGAGGATTTTGGTTCAGAGAGAATTTTATTGAACAGTAATCGATTATTCCAGAGGTTTTAAGATTGAGGATTCAATTTTTATGGATTGTAATCGATTAAATAGTTGTTGTAATCAATTACTTGAGACATAAAATCACTCTAAAACATAGTGTAAGCTTCAAATAATTGATTATCCCGTGTTGTAATCGATTATTACAGAGCATTTTGTAGAATGAACAGTGATTATGCAACACATTTTGAGTTTTGAAGCACATGTGATGATTATCTAAATAAGATGTAATAACATATAGACAAACACATAACAATCATGCTAGCATATGTTGGACTCATCAAGAATACCCAGCATGTTCCTAAGAGTATAGAACCTATCTCTAGGCAAAGGTTTAGTGAATATATCAACTAATTGATTATGTGTATCAATGAAATCAATTTTGATGTTACCCTTTTGGATGTGATCTCTAAGGAAATGATGTCTTATCTCAATGTGTTTGGTCCTTAAGTGCATTATTGGATTCTTGGATATGTTGATGGCATTTGTGTTGTCATACATTAAGGGAATTTCTTTTAATTCTTCACCAAAATCTTGTAGTTGTTGCTTCAACCAAAGGGTTTGAGCACAACAGCTTCCTGCATAGATATACTCAACTTCAGCAGTTGATAGAGCAACACAAGATTGCTTTTTGCATTGCAATGAGATCAGTGAGCTGCCAAGTAGGTGGCAATTTCCACTAGTACTTTTTCTATCCAATTTGCACCTTGCAAAGTCAGAATCAGAATATCCAATTAAGTTGAGTAATGCACCTTCGGGATACCAAAGACCAACTCTTGGTGTTGATTTGAGATATTTGATGATCCTTTTGACTGCTGTGAGGTGTGATTCTTTGAGATTTGCTTGATATCTTGCACACAAACACACATTCAACATGATATCTGGTCTACTTGATGTCAAATATAATAAGGATCCAATCATTCCTATGAATTTTGACTCATCAACCTTCTTCCCTTTTTCATCTAAATCAAGATAGGTTAATGTTGCCATTGGAGTTGCAGCATTTGCTTTTCTCTATTTCAAACTTTTTGATCACTTCAAGGCAGTATTTGGTTTGATTTAGAAATGTCTAATTCTTCATTTGCTTCACTTGAAGTCCAAGAAAGAATGTTAATTCTCCCATCATTGATATTTCAAACTCATTCTGCATAGAGATAGAAAATTCTTTGCACAAGGATTGATTAGTTGAACCAAAAATTATATCATCAACATATACTTGAACCAATAAAATATCATTGCTTTGCCTTTTGGTGAACAAGGTTTTATCAACATGTTCTCTTATGAAAGATTGATCAAGTAGAAATTTGTTCAATCTCTCATACCAAGACCTTGGAGCTTGTTTTAAACCATATAGAGTTTTCTTGAGTTTGAAAACATGGTTTTGATATTTGAAATCTGCAAAACTAGGAGGTTGCTCCACTAGATTTCCGCCTCAATATATCCATTTAAGAAAGCACTTTTAACATCCATTTGAAACAGTTTAAAATCCATCAAACATGCATATGCAAGTAGCAACCTAATGGCTTCTAACCTTGCTACTGGAGCATAGGTCTCCTCATAGCCAATGTCTTCCTCTTGGTTATAACCTTTTGCAACCAATCTAGCTTTTTTTCTAACTATGATACCACTCTCATCAAGTTTGTTTCTAAAAACCCATTTAGTGCCAATAGGTTTGAGAGAATAAGGTCTAGGAACAAGTTCCCAAACTTCATTTCTCTTAAATTAATTCAGTTCATCATGTATGGCATGCATCCAATGTTCATCAAGTAAGGCTTGATCAATGCTCTTAGGTTCTATTTGTGAAACAAAATCCATATTACAACAAAGATTTCTCAATGAAGATCTAGTTGATACTCCCTTTGTAACTTCACCAATTATATTGTCAACTGAGAGATCTCTTGTAGTTCTCCAATCTTTTGGCTCTTGGACTGGTGTTATTATTTCATTTCAGCAATTGGTTCTTCCTTTTCTTTATCCATTAATCCATTAAGTTGTATGAACTCTTCTAAAGGACCTGCATCATTTTCACACTTGTTTTCCTCTTTAGAAGGATTAGATTCATCACAAATAACATGAATTGATTCTTCCATGCATGAAGTTCTTTTATTGAAAATTCTATATGCTTTGCTTTGTAATGAATATCCAAGGAAGATGGCTTCATCAGCTTTAGCATCAAATTTTCCAAGTGATTCTTTACCATTATTCAATACAAAACACTTGCATCCAAATGCTCTTAAGTGAGAAATGTTTGGTTTTCTACCTTTGTATAGTTCATAAGGAGTTTTTTTTTTCAAAATAGGCATCATTAGTAATCTATTCAAAGTGTAGCAAACTGTACTTACAGCATCAACCCAAAAATATTTAGGCAAATTTATCTCATTAAGAAGAGTTCTTACACCTTATTCAAGATATCTATTTTTCCTCTCCACAACACCATTTTGCTAGGGTGTTCTTGGAGCTGAAAATTTGTGGTTGATTCCATTTTCTTCACTAAATTTTTCAAAATGTTCATTTTGGAATTCTCCACCATGATAACTTCTTATTGAGATAATTTTTCTTCCCTTTTTCATTTTGAGCAAGTTTGGCCAATTTTCTGAAAGCATTGAAAGCATCACTCTTGGATCTTAAAAACAAAGTCCATGTGAACCTAGAGTAATCATCAACAATTACAAGCTCATAGTAATTACCTCCTAAACTCATAGTTCTAGAAGGACCAAATAAATCCATGTGAAGTAATTCAAGAGGTCTTGAAGTAGAAATAACATTTTTACTTTGAAAAGAATTCTTTGTTTGTTTCTCCTTTTGACAAGCATCACATAATTTGTCCTTATCAAACTTGAGTTTGGGTAAGCCAATGACTAAGTCTTTTCTAATAAGCTTGTTCATATGATGCATGATAATGTGACTTGCCCTTCTATGCCATAGCCAAGATTCATCAATTTTACTTATTAGGCAAGAAGTGTTGTGAATGAATGCATGATCTATGGAGAGTAAATATATATTACCTTTTCTTTTACCTGTATGAATCACCTCACCAGTTTGGCCATCACATATCATATAGCAATTGTCATTAAATGACACTTTGAATCCTTTGCCACATAGTTGGCTTATACTTAGAAGATTATGCTTTAAACCTTCCACATAGAGATCATTTCTGATTTTGATTTTAAAGTTGTTTCCTATATTTTCTTCACCAACTATCTTCCCTTTGTTGTTGTCTCCATAGGTGACAAATCCACCATCTTTAAGAGTCAAATTTGTGAGCATTGACATGTCACCGGTCATATGTCTAGAGCATCCATTGTCAAGATACCATAATGATGATCTTGCTCTTCAGAATTCAAATCAATTTACAAAGGAAGGTACCCAATTGAGGTTGGATCCATAGGGGTTGGCTATTTTCTTTTTCTTTGGCACCTAAATGCATTCTCCATTTGGCACATAGAATCTCCTAGCATAGAACCTATTAGATGTGTGACCTTTCTTCGTACAATAGTTACAAGTTACAGCTTTTGATGCTCTTTCAAAATGAGTCATATGATTAAACTTTGTTTTTGAAACAGATTTTTTATATTTCTGTTTTGGAGGCACAAACTTGGTTTTTCCAAAAGATTTTGATCCATGTTCGTAACCCAATCCAGAAGTATCTCTAGCATATTTTTGCACACTTAGCATTTCAACTAAATTGCATTTTCCTTTATAAAGCCTTTTCAAAATATCAACCAAGTAATTATTTTCTGAAAGCACTATCATATGTTTTTCACCTTGACTCTTTTTTAACTCATCAAACTCTTCTTGCAAAGCTTGGTATTTGTCATCATTTGAGGAAGAGGAAGCACATACACATCCATTCATTTTGTAGCTTGAAACAAGTTTTTCATTTTCTTCTTTCAAGTTACAAATTTCAGTTTGCATTTCTGCAAGTTTTGTGACATGTCATCTAAGATTTCCTTTTAGCCTAGTATTGGATTTTGCAAGCTTTTGAGCCTCTTCATGCATTTCATGGAAAGCATCAACAACTTGATCAAATTCAGATTTTACCTCTGTTTAAGCACTTGAGAAATCATCATCTTCACTTATTGTGAAAGTGAAACATACATTTGCTTCTTCATTCTCACTTGATGATTCAGAAGTTCTTGACTCATTGTCTTCCCCTGCTATATAGGCTTTCTTAGGCTTTCCTTCTTTCTTTGTCTTCTTTTCATCTTGTTGCTTTTTCAAAAAGATAGAACATTCAGATTTAATGTGGCCAGGCTTACCACATTCAAAGCAAGTGAAGTTTGTGTTGTTGTTATTGTTGTTGAACTTTGTGAACTTTCTGTTCTTGTTTCTTCTCATAAACTTGCTAAATTTTTTGACAATTAGATTCAAGTTGTCATCATCATCTTCTTCACTTGAGTCTTCTTCCTTTTCCACTTTTGAGGATGCAGCTTTCAAGGCTATGCTTTTATGTTTCTTATCTGCATCTTCTGCAATGGTTAGTTGTGACATTTCAAGTTCATACTCAAGAAGTTTACCAAAAAGTGCAACCATGGACATTTTGGATAGATATTTTGATTCTTTGATTGCTGTCACCTTTGGTTGCCATGGTCTTGCGAGACACTTCAAGATCTTGATGTTCAACTCTTCAGCATCAAAAATCTTGCCAAGACCAAGAAGATGATTTAGTATGTGAGTGAATCTTGTTTGAAGCTGAGATATGTTTTCTGTGGAGTTCATCTTGAACATTTCATACTCATGGATCAAGGCATGCTTCCTTGATCTTCTTACTTCATCTGTACCTTCATGAGTTATCTCCAACATCTCCCACATCTCTTTCGCACTTTTGCACCTAACAATTCTAAAGAATTTATCAGAAGAAAGTGCAGAAGTAATCATGTTCTTAACTTTGAAATCATATTGGACAACTCTCTTTTCAACATCTGTCATTTCATCTCATTATTTGGGAATCATATCATTACCAACAGTTTTAATAGGAATCAAAGGACCTTTTTTATTGCATTCCAAGCACCTGGGTCATTTGATTGAATGAAGATTTGAATTCTATTTTTCCAAAACCTGAAGTGCTCTCCTTCAAACATCAGAGGACGATTGAGGGAGGCACCCTCCTTGAAGGTAATTTGTGTAGTATTCATTTTCTTTTTAAAGAAAAATAGTGATCTTGAATAACACTCAAGAACCTGCTCTTGATACTAATTGAAAACAATAGGAATACCCACAATAAAAAACAAATCAATCAAACCACTCAGCCCAAAAACAATTGCTTCAAAAACAGAGCTTGTTGAGTAATGAAAATAATACCAAGAACTAATGATCAAGATAATAAGAAAAGTTTAAGGAATAGAAAACCAAAACAAGAATTTATACTGGTTCACTTCTCAAGAGAAGCTACATCCAGTTCTTCTAATCAACACTAGATTAGAGTTCCACTATTATAAAATTTTAGTTCTTACAAGTTTTACAACAACCACTCTTTATCAACCCTAGATAAATAACAGAAATCTAAAACCCTATTAGATTCCTAATGATCAAGACATAGAGAACCCTTCTCTACTCTTCCCTCTGGAGAAACCCACTCTAGAAAAAGCTTAAAGAACCCTTTACAATAGTTTCAAACTACCAAGAATACATAAAGGAATATACAACAAGAGATTATGGAGAGAGACAACCTGATGATCCAATGAATATGGTTTACCAATCAGACTTGAAATGCATAAATCAATTTCAAAACTTTCTCTCCAAAACTTCTTTGAAAATCTTGCCTAAAAAATCTTTCAATACATCATGAAGATTAAAAAGTGGGGCAAGAGCTTTGTTAACTTAGAAAAATATTTTCTAACTTTGAGAAGGCTTGTATATGCTCAAAAATATCGAAGCATATATGTTCTGTTTTCAAACAAGCCTTCAATCTATTTATAATCAATGTTTATAACAGAATGTAACCGATTAAAGCCCCAAGTAATTGATTAAATTATCTTATGTAATTGATTAAATTTCCAAATAATCGATTAAAATGTTCTTAGCACAACCTGGGAACTACAACGAGCAAATTAATCGATTAATTCGAGTCATAATCGATTAAAGTAGTCAGGTTTAGTTTTGAAACAAGCTTGTGTAATCGATTACGAATTGTAGTAATCGATTAAGTTAGCCATGCATATTTAACAATGAACTTAAGTAATCAATTACAATATCATGGTAATCGATTAAGATAGTGAAACATGATTTTCATTTTGTACTATGTAATCGATTACGAGTAGTCGGTAATCGATTACAGTAGTTGGTAATCGATTAAAATGTTATGTAATCGATTAAAGCAGTGAGATTTCATTTTTTCAAAAACTTTAACCATGAGAAATTAGTTTCTTTTGAAAACTTGAATAGCTTTAATGCTTTAATGAAATCATGTATGCATGTTAATGATCATTTTCATGCAATGCAAGGATCATAAGATTAGTCTCTCATACACTTAATCAAATTACAATTTCCTTGGCATGTGAAAAGCTAAAATCTTTTCTTCTAAGGCACAAGCTTCTTCTTTAGCTTCATTTTCTTCCTTGCTCCCCCTATATCTAACAAAGATAAAATATGGGCATTTTCAAGATTGAATTTACTAACTATGTGAGTGGAACTTAGGAGGCATGACAATTATATTTTGATAGAGGTGTTATTTTGGCCCTAGGTCCTCGGGTAAACTCTACCTACTACTACAAAAATTGGCTTCTATGACATTGGTTCAACAACAGTTCTATTAAAATCATTGTAGTAAACAATACAGTGTTATTTTTGTAAATAATCATAACAACTTTTTGACAAAAGTTTTTATAAAACTATCCTTGAAACCACATTTCGACATCGATTTCTTCAAGAACCGATTTTGAAAGCAAGAGTTCAACATCATTTTTCAAAAATCATCTTAGAAATGGTCAAATTTCCCCCTTTCACTCTATCGTCCTCTCACTTCTTGAACCCTCTCATTGCCTTTATCTCGCGCCCTCTCACATTTTGTGGAGCCCTCACAGTCTGATTTCACTATCATGTTATTGCTGCTAAGCCACCTTTGGCACTCTATTACAGTCTGACTCTTGTGCTTGACTTCCTCTCTCACTCGCACCCTCTCATGCTCTGTGAAGTGAACACAACATCACTTCTTCCTTTGGTAAGAACATTTTCTTCCAATTTGTTTATGTATTTTTAAGCATTCAGTTTGCTACTTTAAAGCATTGCAAACCCCTTCTCCCTTAAATCTCCTTCCTTCTTCTGTGTTGGTTCTTTGGTGAAGCGTGTCTGAACCCTTTGAACCTTCTTGTTTGTCACAAATCTGGGGTTGAAAAAACCATATCTAGAGTTGGAAACATCAAATCTAGGGTCAAAACAACCAGATTTGGGGAGCAGTCATGTGTGCGTAAAGCTCATGGCCAGTTCATCATAATGGCATCTCCATCTTCAAGCCCTTGTTGTTGTCACGATGTTGTTTCAGTTTTGAAGCTTCAATTTGAAGCTCTGTTAGTGTGAAGCTTTCCCTTCTCCATTTGAAGCTCTATTTGTGTAAAGCTTCTGAGTTCTTTTGAAGCTATGTTCTCTAGCATTCTCTTCTCTCTCACAATGTCATTTCAGGTTAGATCTTCTTCTTTGTTTGAATCTTCTATTCTCTTCTCTAATGTTTTATTTTTATCAATTATAGCTTTGGGAGTTAGACTCATTATTTACATAAGGTTCATAAGTTTTGACTTAGGGATTGAATCTTCCTCTTATTTTTAGGCAGTGGAGGTGTTCCACATTATCCAATTCCGCAGGTATGTGTGCTGCTTTATGTCAAAGTAAGGTCGTGTTTATTAGACTTGTAATTATCTTAGTTTATGCAAATGACACTTTGGTGATAGAGCTCTCTTTAACTCATTGAATATCTGATTGATTTATGCTATCAATATAATCTATTTGTACTTAAAGACATAGGTGATCTTTAATATTTCATTTGAATAGAAGTAAAGAACCTAAGTGATGGAAGAACCTCAAGGCTGATCCACACTCGTATTAAAACACCCTGTGAGTTCAGGTGTCAATCTGTCCAAACCTTAAGACTAATCCACACTCATATCATACTTTCAATGCAATAGCACAGGCTTTGCATTTTAGTATGCTAGCTAGATCATACCAGTTGAAGTCTTTGGGAGATCGTTTTCCCAAACTTACCTTTGTTAGTGTTGAATGGCATTTCGTAGAAAGTAATCATGTTTAGTTATTTTTCAAAATCATGTTTCTTCTTAAGGGTAAATAGTCATTTTTGTCCCTGAATGTGTAAGGCGCTGATAAATTCATCCCTGAAAGATGAAAATTCAAATTTTAGTCCCCAAAAGTGAAAAAAGTGGGACAAATTCATTCATCTGTTAACTTATATTTGTTATTGTTAATGAAAGAGCCTATGTGACACAAATGGATGAAAACCTCACAAAAATGATTGTCAACTTGGCTACTAAATAGATTTGACCAAAACGTCAGTAAGTTTCCATTTGACTAATTTGTCAGTCCCCAAATTTTGTTTCATTTAAGGGTAAAATATAATTTAATCTTCATCTTCCTCTTTTTTTTATCGTTGCAAGCATAATATTACAATAAGTACTTAAAAAAATAGGAAAACAAGCATAAGTTAAAACAAACATAATATTGTGAAGCTGGAATACAATGAAGGCCTTAGCATGATTGAACAACTCAACACCTACAAAGGCATTATGAACCAACTCTCAAAAACTGAGATGAAGATCGATGACGAGCTACAGGTTCTGTTGCTTCTAAATTCGCTACCAGAAAGTTGGGATACCCTGGTGATGACTTTAAGCAACTCATCTCCAAATGGAAAGTTGACAATGGACGTCGTGACTGATAGCCTCCTGAATAAAGACTCTAGGAGAAGAGAACGAGGTGTAACCAGAACGTCTGAGGCAAACGTTGCTAAGAACAAAGGAAAGTCCGACTTTCAAGGTTGTGGCAAAAGCTGAGGTCGTGACGGTCGTGACAAGTCCAGAGGCCAATCTAGGCCAAAGTACGAGTTGAAATGCTTCTACTGCGGGAAGCCTGGCCAAAAGAAGCCTGACTACATGATTCTACAGAAAGACGAAAAGAACGACACTATCAAGTTGGATCAGATTGTACTGAAGAAGAAAGAAGATAAGAACACCACAGGGATGGTTGCTAATGTCAAAGCCGAAGTATTCCTCCTCGGCAAAGACAATTTTTTGAACGTTGCTTATGATGATTGCACGTGGATTGTTGAGTCATGTGTCTCCTTCCACGTCACCCCACACAAAGGTTTCTTTTCTATTTACCGAGGTGGTGATTACAGTGCAGTGAAAATAGGAAATCAGGTGACCAACAAGATTGTTGGTGTCGATGATGTAACCCTGACCATGGATGTCGGATGCCGACTTGTGTTGAAGGACTTTAGGCATGTGTTAGACATGCAACTGAATTTATTCTCGGTAGACAAGCTTGGTGATGTCGGGTTAGTGAACTACTTCAGAGGATGTAGATGGAAATTGGGCAAGGGAAACTTGGTGGTTGCCCTAGGAAAGAAAGAAGGATCCTTGTACGTGATGCAAGGAAAGATCAATGGCGATGAAGACAACTTAGTCCGAGATGCACCTAGTATAAAGTTGTGGCACAAACGTCTCGACCACATGAGTGAGAAAGGAATACAGATTTTGAACAGAAAGGACTTTTGATCGAATTGAAGGGCCAAGTGTTGGAGAGTTACACGCACTGCCTAGCTGAAAAGCAATATAGGGTTTCATTTGTGATATCAGATCAACCCAGACGACACATGTATATTCTTGCCTTGTCTATATTGAAGTCGTTGAAAATCTTTTCTATACTAGTGACTTGACTCAACAAAATGGTCCTGGAGCATTTAGCCCACCCATGGTTTTAAATAGCGTTCCGCAATCGCAATTGCGGCCACATCAATGACATTTTCCCGTAATATAAGTTTTTCAGACTCATCGCAACGCAATCATGAGCATGAGGTCGGCTGCAATTTAAAACCATGAGCCCACCTAATTACGTGTCCTAAAACTGAGAAAAATGCTAATTGATCTGCACTTGGAGCAAGAGACAACTATTGAAGTAATGGTGGACAACCAGGCAACCATAACCATTTCTAAAAATCCAGTTTTTCATTGAAAATGGAAGCATTTTAGCATCAAATTATTTTTTCTTGGAGATGTGTAAAGGGAAGAAGGTGTAGGGTGCTTGAAGTACCGCAAGACTTGAAGACCAATTGTCAAATATCTTCACCAACGCTCTTCGAAGAAGCAGGTTCGAGTCATTGAGAGAGAAATTTATTTGGACTCGCCAACCACTGGTACAAGGAGGAATGTTGAATTAATGTGTATCAGCAATCGCGTATCAGTTTTTTGTGTTTTTTTTTTTTTTCTGGTTGTTGACCAAGTCTTAAGGAGTTTTTATTTTATTGTCATGTTACTTATTATTAGCAAGTATGTTAGTGGCTATTGTTTAGGAAGTTTGTTATTACTTTTTAAATTTCCGTTTGTTCCAAAATCTGTATTTAAGTAGATTATTATTCAATAAAATCTATGTGCATTCCTCGACCTTCAATTTGTGAGTTTTATGTGTTTTTACCAACAGAAAAAATGAATTACTTTTGAGCTTATGCAATCGTAGGTGACGTCACCAAACCTTAAATTCAAATTGATTGCGACCGTTTTTAGCCCAGTGCGACTATCAATGGAAGATGATGTGTTTGTCATTCAGAAGAATAATTATAATTATAGTTTTATATAAAAATTAATTATAGCTTTATAATTATAATTATAACTATTTTTTCTAAATCTTTTAAAAATATATTTTTTAAATAAACAAAATTATTTAAAATATCCATAATTATAAAATTGGGTATAATTTTATACGTATTTTTTTATAACTAGTTATTTTTAAAAAATTAGTTTTTTTAGCATCTCTACATGTGATCCACTCAATGTCATACCAAATATCAACGAATATTGGTTTATTCAGTAACCATTATGACGTCTGACATTCTATCAAAAACAAATATTAACCAAGGACCTTTAAATCAAATCAACTACATCCCTTTCATACATTTTTGTAACTTTAAGTGCACATCATTTCACTAGTGACATTATATTGATTTGGGAACAATTGTTCTGGAGTGGCCTTTGATCTATCGTCATCTTTCCTTCAATGGCATGCAAGTCGGCCTTGTAAGGGCCAAATGTCGACATTACATATGCAACCTTGTATGGATCTTATCCTTATTCACATTCTTATTATATTATCACTGACTTTAAGTATTAGGGTCCTTACAATTAGCCACCACCAGAAATCTCATCGCCTCCATACTGCAATCTTCCTCAATGCCATGCACATGCTTGCAAGAAATTGCCTCAGTCGTGTCCTGTTCACTTCTGGTTCATGAAGCGAACAAATTAGCTCTGCGATTTATCAATTGAGTCGTGATTTTGTAACTTTTATCATTAAACTTTTAAGTGTATATAGCATTCTCATATACGGAGTGTTGATGCACATGCAGTGGCTAACACTCCGTTGATATTCACTTACCATTTGCACATGGGAAGCTTCATATCCCAATGTTGTACCAGCTTTTGGCATTTCTGATGCCTTCTTTATATATATATATATATATATATATATATATATTTATTGCTGATAAAAAAAAAACATTTGCCAACCCTTATCAATATAAATCAATAAAATTAAAAATGAACGTAAGAAGTTTGTATAACAGCAGGTTCTGAATGCTTTTATCTAATGGAACATTGAAATTTTAATTGACTTATTTGTATCATCATCATATAACTCTTGCTCCTAGGAAATTGATCAATGAATAATGGATCTGCAAGCAACATTACACCAAACTTTTGGGCTTGTTCCTCTTGAACAAGTTATAATCCGCTAGTAATCTAACAGCAAATCCATTATTGATATCCTCCACGTAATTAATTACTCATAACCTGACATCGCATCAATAATTAGTCTATATTAATCATATTAAGGCGAAGAGACACATTCATGACTAAATAGCACAACACAAGGAGAGTGATTCTAACCGATTGTAAAATGTTTTGCAACAGATCTTCAGAAACCCAGGCGAATAGTAGAGGATAAACAAGGTTTATGTTAATGTCTAATTGATTCTTCATCCATGCCTTCCCTTCCTTTCCAAATATAAGGCTCCTCTAGCATTGACGTTGAAATTTGGTGGTATGTAATCAACATTCAAATCTGGAAACTCAACCCTTGTTTATAAAAGATAATTATAGTTATTACATGTCTCGATTTTAATATTGAACTTTGATCAAACTAATTAACATATGAAAAATATTAGCAACACATTCTTAAATTTAAAGTATGTTATAGAGTTTTTACATGTGTTAGCGTTCAATAATGAATTGATTTATGTGCATAGTCATTAGACACCTAGGTTATATCTAAACCTAGTTTTGAGCCAAAAATAAAAAATTTAAATTTTGTAGGAATGAAAAACGGACAAAATATTTTACAAGGGATAAATTTTGAATATTTAGAAAAAAATATATTTTAATATTTTTTTTATAATTAATTTGAGTGACTAAATTATTTGGTAATTAATTTCAATCAAATTTTAACCAATTATTACGAGTATATTATAAAGAAAGTGTTAATAAAAATGTGTTAGTAGCTTTTCTCTCGATAATTTGGACACCATATACTATTTTAGCTCGAGACCCAAGCTTGCAAATTATTTCATTCTTTTTCAGGAAGAGGGTGACCTGTTCTATTATTTTATTATTGTTCTTTCTCTCCTGATTTATGATAATTTTATTTCTCGTTCCCGTCTTGTTAACCTCATTGAATTGACATTCACTATAAACCACGAGACAGACCTATAGCTCTGGAAAGTGCTTGTACTTTTCAAACTTTTGAAAGATGGTTTATTACACCCTTGTAGCCGTTGATATGAGTATTTACAGTACATTTTAGTCTTACAAAGTCATTAATTAATTTATTCATGAATCAATAAAAAATTATAAATTAATGCAACCATGGTGCTCCCCCCCACAATTTTCATCAGCCTATATTGAGATTTAAATCTTATTTCAACTTCCTATGAAAAATATCTGATTTTTTTAAGACGCAGGTCACTTTGCCCTTCTCCACCGAATTGTAATAATTGATCAGAAAAGTAATTTTGTTAATTAGACTAGTAAAACAGAAAAATGTCTTCATCAAACGTGAAAAATGAAAATGCTAAGGAAAATATATTTTAATTTTCCATACTGAATGCATGAAAAAATAATTAGTTTTAGTTATACTCTATATTTAATTATTGTACAAATTAATTTGATCTGTCAATTATTTTTTAAACTAATTTAGTATTTCAATTTTTTAAAATATAATAAATTAAGTCTCTCATCACATTTTTTTTCTATTTAAAACTTTTAAATTTTTATTTTTTACACATTTTTTCATAAATTGAATTGATTTAATTGTATTAAACTTTCTTTTTCGCAAAACTCACCAACCCAACAACATATCAAACTTCACCGAATTCTTTTACATTCAAAATATCACTTTTCTTCTATTTAAAATATCACATCTTATTAAAATCTTCAAATTTATTGCATGTTTTTATTCAATTTCTTAATTTTTCAAATTGTTCATTCTTTTTCTTAAAACATATATATATATATATATATATATATATATATATATATATATATGGGGGGGGGGGGGGTTGATTTGCTAGCATACCCTTAAACCTATACCAAATTATTTAGACAAAAAACTCAATTACTTCTTTTATGATAATAAACTCATTTAAGGACAATATAAAATATAATAATTTAATGTTTATATTTTTAAAACTCATTTATTTCTTTCCCCGGTCATTTTTAATAATAGAACAATAGCGTAAAGAATGCAGTTATAGCCTTGCGGGAGGCATAATTAAGGAATGCCTCATACACAGAGGCCACGGTTCTGCTTCAAAGATACCAAGATAAAAGATAAAAACACACTATTTGTGTAAACATTGTTCATATCAGAATCCCAACATAAATTCCTAATTACTTTAACATAAAATACCATTTTGGAATTTCGGTTAGAAAAAATTGGCAAGAGGAATATTTGTTTAACTTAAAAAGAGGCATGATTTGTTCCAAAAAAACTTAAATGAGAAAAATTAACACAATTTAAACCGAAAATATTTGTAAAAGAAACCCAAAAAATGTCCTTCCTCTACTGCCATTTTGGGAAAAGGGAGAGGGGAGGCGATCATTGGAACGTGCTATTGTTCCGCAGGTTACATGTAATGTCCTTAGCTTTTGTGGACATTAGCAATGCACGTTATTTATTTGTTGAATATCTTCTCTAGCAACTATTTTATTTTGTTGGTAAATATATAATATCTTTCTTATATATATACGTTAAATAGGTGAGTGATAGAGCTGGCAAAGAAAGAGATTGTACAGAGAAACTAGTTATTATAATAAGGGTACGATAGTTGGTGTGGTACGTGTCTAGCACTTTGTAAGATAACTAAATGGATGGATCCATATGTGTGAGAAAAGGCTCATGGAGTGAAGTGGAAGATAACCTTCTCAGGGCCTGTGTGCGACAATATGGTGAAGGACAATGGCACTTAGCCCCTACAAGAGCTGGTAATACTATATTGCTTTCATGATATGTACTATGCTATAGCTAGTAATAATATATGCACCAATAATTATATATAAAATTATCAACCAATTTAGTTTTTGAAAATTAAGAAGCATAATATGCAAATTTTCCTCTTTCTTTCTTTCTTTTTGTTCATTTTCTCCATTGCCTTTGACAAAGAGAAATTGGAGGCTTGTGGATTAACAATGGTTTTGCATCAATTGCATGTGCACTTGTTATTTACATAGTTGAATTCAGTAAAAGAAAAAAAGTTACATAGTTGAATTTTTGGTGCAGGCTTGAACAGGTGCCGCAAAAGCTGCAGATTGCGGTGGTTGAATTATCTAAAGCCCAATATCAAGAGGGGAGAGTTCGCTCAGGACGAAGTTGATTTGATGCAAAGATTGCATAATCTTTTGGGAAACAGGTTGTGTATTTCTAAGGCTAAAAAATCAAATTATTGCAGTTTTAAAAAATATTTACGAAAATATTGCAATCCAAAAGCTAATTACAAATGTATAGCAATGGAACACGTCCATATAGGACGTGATTGAACATGGCATGCTGTGACGTGATTAAACACGTCCATATAGGACGCGAATGGTACCCAAACACGTCCATATAGGACGTGTCTTTGCCTCAAACATGTCCATATAGGACGTGACTTTGCATGCCTATATAAACCCCCATTTCAGCCATTTGAACCATTTGGGCATTCTCTCCAACTGCCTAGCTTGAGTTTCTCTGGCTTCTCTCAAGGTTCGAGTGTGTTTGAGGTTTTTTTTTTGCAACGAAGCTTTATCAGTCAAGTAAGTTTTGCTCTAATATGACTTAGGTTTTACGATATACATTTTCCTTAGTTAGTTACGTAGGTTATTACCTAGGTTTTAAATAGTTAGTTACATAGGACCTAGGTTTTAATTAGTTAGTTACGTAGGTTATGACCTAAGTTTTAATTAGTTGGTTACGTAGGACCTAGGTTTTAATTAGTTGGCTACGTAGGTTATGACCTAAGTTTTAATTAGTTGGTTACGTAGGACCT
>CM023942.1:3860037-3946519 GCA_013407115.1 Glycine latifolia
TGGACCAAATAAATAACCAAAGTCACTAACTACCAACATTCTAATCAAGTGGATAACCAAAGTCACTAACTAGTAATATTCTAACCTACAAAATAACCAAAGTCACTAACTAGTAATACTTGGACCAAATAAATAACCAAAGTCACTAACTAGTAATATTCTAATTAAATAAATAACCAAAGTCACTAACTAGTGATATTCAAACCAAATAAATAATTATCTTAGCTACGTCCAATATAAAAGACTTCTAACAAAAATAGCAATCAAACCTAAGCCATATATAACCAAGGTCACTAACTAATAATATTGTGGTTGAAAAATAGTCATAACTTATGTAACCTAGGTCGTAAAACCTACATAACCTAGGTCATACCTTATGCTGCTTCTAACTCATAACCTAAATAAAATACTGCTAATATCTTTACCCTCATTTTTTGTTGGTCATAACCTGCGTTTCATAACTTAAGTAACTAAATAATGGTCATAAGCTACCTAAGTAACTAATGAAAAC
Source organism: Glycine latifolia (assembly GCA_013407115.1). Lineage (NCBI taxonomy): Eukaryota > Viridiplantae > Streptophyta > Magnoliopsida > Fabales > Fabaceae > Glycine > Glycine latifolia. The sequence continues at coordinate 3,860,549 of CM023942.1, forward strand.
TTATGTCACCAACTAATACTAACCTAAATCCTAAACCAATGTAACCTAGCTAATCATGTTACACAGATTCTTAATAATAACCTAATTCACTAACTAATAGTATTGTAATATAATAAATCAATCACACTAAACAACTAATCATTTCTAATAAACCTAAGTCACTAATAATTATCTAACACAACAATATAATATATTCCATATTATTTAAAAAGCAAATATTTTAGAAACGCTTACTTGAATGACAAAATGACAGAGCTTCACTGCAAAAAACACTCAAAGCTACCTCCAATTCTAGAGAGAAGGCAGAGAAAAAAACTTAGAGAGATGAAGGGAATGCGCAAATGAAGAATTTTGGCTGAAATTGGGGCTTATAGGGGTGGGCAAGGTCACGTCCATATTGGACGTGTTAGGGGCTGGGTCACGTCTGTATTGGACGTGTTTTGGGGTGGGTTACGTCCTATATGGACGTGTTTGGGTACCATTCGCGTCCTATATGGACGTGTTTAATCACGTCACAGCTTGCCATGTTCAATCACGTCCTATATGGACGTGTTCCATTGCTATACATTTGTAATTAGCTTTTGGATTGCAATATTTTCGTAAATATTTTTTAAAACTGCAATAATTTGATTTTTTAGCCTATTTCTAAGAGCATCTTTAATACAAGATTTTGAATAATAATTTTGAATTTAATATTCAATCTTTACTAGATCTTTTAATAGAGGAAGTGAACAGATATCCAATATGGAGAATAAATTCTTGTAAAAGAACTCTTAAAATTTACACAATGTTCAACAAATATTAATTTTTTCTCCTCTCTCTCCCTAAGATCTCAAAATGAAATTTATCACTAAAGAAAAAATTATAAGATATTTTAAGAGATTTTTAATCCTACATGACACTATGGGATCTACCAAAAAATTACCTAAGATTCTAATTTAGAATCTATCAATAATGCTCTTATTAATTTTTTACAAGAACATGCATATTTCATTAATAAATATTATCAATATTATTATTGAAAATTTTGTAAATATAGATGCATTATTTGAATAAACAATTTATTCAATATTCAAAAAAATTATTATATATGGTTAATTTATTAATTAAAATGTTGGTTGATAAAGTATTATACAAGTAAACTAAACGAACTTATTTAAATAAGTTTCTCTATAAAATTTGTTGCAATAAGACAAAATAAATTCTATTAAAAAACACTTTTGAACTCTCATTATTCTATGATATATTACTATTTATAAATGTCTATATATTTGATTAACAATTGATAGTCTAATCATGTTTTTGGAACCACTAATAATGAAAACCATTCTATCATGAGTTAGGACACAAAAGTTATATAATTAGATTGAGTAGCATTTATTTTGGCATTTTTATGTGTGTTTGTGAAACAATTTTAAAACACATATAAATTATTTAAATCTGTAGAAATTTTTTAAATATGGTCTATCGGGGATTGAGTTTTCTAAATAATAACTTGTTGCAAGTTAAAATAAATTTTATTATCTTAACTTCTTTTTATAAAAAAACTCATAATTTTTTGTAAGAGTCAACAAGGGTTTAAACATCTGATAGTCTTCCTCAATCTAAACTCCTGTAACAATAGTAAATTGTACATACATAAATATGTTTTTGGTAATTCTTATTATAAAACTTGTATAAGAAGTTCTCAGAAGTTAAAAGTTAACTGAAACCGGATCTTTGTGTACGTAGATGGTCCTTGATTGCTGGAAGACTTCCAGGAAGAACTTCAAATGATGTGAAAAACTACTGGAACACCTACATTCGAAGGAAGGTATCATCATCTCACAAGGTGGTGACCAATGAAAAGCAAGAGAAAACAACATTGAAGCCTCATGTGGTGATAAAGCCTAAGGCTCGAACTATCTCAAGAGCTTCACCCTCCTGGTTGAGAGGGAGTAGTGATCTTAGGGAAGAAGGTCATGAGAGTGGGGGCAAACACTGCTCAACTCATCATCGAGCATGTGCAGCTTCATCAGAGTGCATTAATAATTGGGGTACTGATCAGTGGTGGAAAACTATGATGCACGACAAGGGGGGCAACATAGACAACAACCAATGCTTGTTGGGCTACCAAGATGAGGTTGGGAAGGTCGTGAAAGACATTAATTGTGATGAGAATCTTGCTTCTTTGACAACACATGGAGGAGAGTTTCTTATAGAAGGGCAAAATTGGAGTGATTTTTTTCTTGATACAAATTTGTGGGATTCATGATTTTATTTTAGTTAATGTACAATAATGGTTGTGAGATTTGATGTATTTATGGTTTAAAATGTAAGAATTTGCTAAACTATATCACAAGTTGTAACCAAAAAAAGAAAAAAAAAAAGAACTATAAGAGTGAAAGAAATGTAGTAAGATCATCGGTACTATTGTGAGAGTTTCATTGGTATATGCTCATATATATTCAAAGCATCAATATGTAAGATATTTTATTTATTGAGTTTACTTTTGTTTCATTGTTATGAAAACAAAATATTTTTTTTATTGTAATTTAGTATTTTTTTTCTCTTTTCATCCTTGTAGTTATATTTATTTATTTTATTCTATGCAAATTATATATGTTTGTTTTATTTTTTGTTTTTGTTGCTTCAGTATGCATTACAAAAATAATGATGTGACAAATAGAAAGATGATGTCATTATATTACATAATTATGTTTATTTTCACCTTAATGATGTTATTATGTCACGTTAGCACATATATAATGTTATATTATCATGTCATCATTAATTTGCACATACTAACATCAAAACAAATATAATTTATATAAACTAAAACAAAAAATGACATATTTGTTAGGATGAATAAATATGAGTATGAGATTAAATATTAAAACAAAACCTCAAATTATATGTTCAAATTCATAGATTTAATAATATGACACCCTTACCACCATTTAGTTTTTATAAATTCCTATCATAAAAAATGACATATCATCATTGTCATTGTCACAACCACCATTACTACACTATCACTACAACCACCATCATCGTAACTATTAATGTTGTTACCATTATAGTCACAATCTCACTATTGATACCGTTATCGTTGTCGAGCCTCCACAACCATTTTATTGTAATCATCACTAACACCAACATTCCAATTTTGGTTGTTGTCACCACAACCATTATTGTCATCATAGTTGCCTTCATTGCCATAGTTAGTCATCGCCACCTAAATTACTTGAAGGCGATGATGGGTGCGAAAGGTGGTGAAAGGGGGAGGAAGGGTGGAGATTGAAGAAAAAAGAGAGAAATCATGAAAAGAAAGAGTTTAAAAACAAAGTGGTGTAGAGACAAAGATGTAGATAAATTAATATTTAAGCATTTATTTTATTTCAATATATAATTTAAAACTTAAATATTATTTCTTTCCTATAAATATGTCATTTTTTGTTTTACATCATATAAATATTTATTTTGATTTTAATATATGTAAATTAATTATAAAGTGCACTTATTATTAGTGTAATGACATTATCATCACGATGTCATCAAAGGATGATATAGTATGATGAAATCATTGATTCAATGTCCACATCATCATTTTTGTAATGGAGATTGATGATAGGATAAAAACATAATATATTGTTATAAGTGTGAAGTGACGTTCTCCTGCATTTACTCGTGATAGAGATTGAAGTAATTAAATCATCCATGCAGTGATTTACTTACGATAATTAACCATGTTGGATTGTTGGCTAGTATGGCACGACCAAATATGTAAAGTTATGGCCCACACATATGCAAAAGGTTAATGATGTAGTTTTTTTTAGAAGAAGGCTAATAACGGAGTTATACTGTTATATGTTGAAAGATGATGCAAAACTTACTTGGTTGATTTCAAGATATTTTAAGAGCAATGCAACATGGTCCTTGTAAATATACTATCAGGCTTAAGTAAGTATTCGTTTCTATTTATAAGAAATAAATTTAAAATGATTTTTTTTAATAAAGGGTAAATTCTTTATAGTAAATTACAGTAATATTTGGAGTAATAAAACCCTTATTAATCAATCTTAAACTTAAACTATACACCTAATCGTACTAGTTCATTCGTTATAATATCCATGAAAGTATCATTTCATTTATTTTATTACTTTTTCTCATTTCCTAGTTAATTTTTGGAAGCCTTTTGGTATTCCAGTATTCCACAACAGAAAAAAATAAAAAATAAAAAAAGCATCACTGAATACACACAAAAACAGAAGTCTCAAGCAAAATAAACGATCACCGACAAAAGTGACAAAATCACATGAATGGGTTAATTTTATTAAAAAATCACATGAGTTTAATAGATTTTAAAAAAATTATAGAATATATAGAAGTCATATTTTAAAATATGACTTTAGAATGTTGTACTTAAAAAAACAATAAAATCTAATTCTAAAATAAGACTTCAAGCATTTTAATTTTTTTATAAAAGTCGTGTTCTTAAAAAACAAACTTTAATATTTTCTTTTGTTTTTTTTAACTTTGGACCCCTGTATCATTTTTATAAAAAAAACAAAAAAATAATAAAGTCATTTCTAAAAACATAACTTCTATTAAAAACAATTAAAATGTTTAAAATTGTGATCCAAAATACGATTTTATTGTTTTTTTAATTACACATTCTAAATTATATTTTAAAATACAATTATTTCATATCCTATAATATTTTTAAAATCTATTCAATTCTGTATTTTTTTAAAATTAACCCATGTGATTTTATCGACAAAAGTGCAGCCACTTTATCGAAATGTTTACTTTGTCACCTTTTTATGGTTTATTTATATGTGTTGTACCGTTTATATCAATTGTTTATGTTGCACCTATTCTATCAATTTTTTATATATGCTACACCGACTACATAGGTGGTGATTTATATATGTTGGGGTAGAATTCATACATTAAATATCGCATTTTCTTACCCATCCTACACACAGACCCTTTTGTTCCTATTGCTATGTAATAATGTCCTTTGTTTTTTCTCTCGTCATTCTTTATATATTAACTAGCACAGTATTAACTAGTACAGTATTTGTGTAGATGCACAGATAAGTTGTACCTTTAAAGGCATGGGTTGAATGAATGTAAAACTTCGTTAAAGAAAGTCAAATATAAAAAAAAATTGCATAATGTGAAATACATAATATGAAATGGTGTAAGATAAGTTGATAAGGTTAGTTACAAAACAAAACATAATCACATAATTATAGTTAACCCAAAAAAGTAATCATTCTAGAGTTACAACTTTGGTAGAGTTGAATTGCAAAAGTTGCAATTATCCCATGAACCAATCTACATAGTTGGAAGTCGGATCGGGGAACTTCACAAATTTAAAGTTAGGTTACAATCCATTGTCCTTCACAAACGATCTCCCACCAACCTTGATTTTCGCACTCTTTCGCCAATTGTTGAACACAATTGTGTATAGTGTTGTTCCTTCAAAATCGATGTGTGTGAATCCTGCATCTTTTAATAAGTAGTACATACTACTTGGCACATCCTAAAATAAACATTGTGGACGTGTACATTTCCTCAAGAATTTCAGGTATTTCGCGAGGCGTAATTTTAGTTACTTTGACCAAGTTTATTTTGAAAGATGGTGTGTAGCCTTATACTGACTAGTATTTTTCTCTACTTCAAAGTTTTGAATTACATAAGTTTGACCAATTTAAAAATTTACGTTAAACAATTGATGATCAACATTCTTCATTTGAGCTATGATTTTATCACAGTGGACAAACAGCATTTAAAGTCATATGTTACTAAAGTACTTGAAATAGACAACAAACAACAACCAATGGATACAACATACTGAAATAAATAACTTAACCTGACCTCCTTGTCAATTAATTTAAACTCAATGGTAGACTTAGGTGATCTTGGTATAGTCCACATGTTTATAAGTCGAACAGTAATCTTCAAGTTTCCTTTCCATCATTTATTTCGCCTATAGAATTCAATCTACAAAACAATGCTAACCAAATACAGAAATAGCAGTTATGTGCAATTTCAAATTGAATTCTAGAATGAGGCAAATGGATCCAAATTACTTTTATTATATTAATTTAAAATTACTGGTATTAGATGAATTTAAAACTTACCAGCCACCATTAATCTTTGTTCCAAAACTACAAAGAAATAAGTTTCCAAAATGTTAGAAAGTTTTAATACTACATATAATAGAGGTTTGAAACCAAAGGAACAAGTTTACAATAAAGGAAAACTGTTTAAATACAATTTTATCGGTTTGTGTAAGAAATCAAATTAAGAAGTTTAGGCAAAGGAAATAAAAGTTAAACACTACAATTCAGTTTGTGTTTTGGTCCAACACTACAAAGAAACAAAATTCCAAATGGTTAAAAGGTGTTAATACTACAAATAATAGAGGTTTTGGACCAAAGGAATAGGTTTACAAAAAAAAATTATTATTGTCAACAAGTTAATTATGGTATTAGATGAATAATCACTTACCAGCCACCATTAAGCTTTGGTAAAACACTACAAAGATTCAGGTTTCCAAAATGTTAGAAATTTTTAATACTACAAATAATAGAGGTACCCAATATGTGAACATATGTGTTTCATATGTGATAGAAGAATATATATAAATTTGTGCAAAAGGCAAACCATTTCACATGCAATAGTCAAGTGGATTAAATAACACCTTAGTATATTTTAGCACTATCAAAAAAGCCATCAGGATTCACATAATGGTTGTGCCAGATGAGATACATACTAACAGTGTTATCTAAAATCCACTAAAATGACAATGATAAAAAGCTATGAAAATGGATTAAACAGTTGGAATCATTTGGAAAACATGTTATTCTGTGTTTCATATGTACTGGAAGAAGATATATAAATTTGTGCAAAAGGCAAACCATTTCACATGCAATAATGAGTTGGAAACCAAAAAAAGCTCTGACTATATGTTAGAAATTAAAAATACAACTCAGTTTATGTTTTGCTCCAACACTACAAAGAAACAGGTTTCCAAAATGTTAGAAAGTTTTAATACTACAAATAATAGAGGTTTGAAACCAAAGGAACAGGTTTAGAAAATAGATACAAACCAAAGGAACAGGTTTTAAAAAACATAGACACTTTGAATACTACTGATAGACTGTCAAGTATGACTTGAACGTTCAACAACATACACAACAAACTGAGTTTGTGTTTCAAACATAAACGAAGCATGAGATGATACACAAGAAAATCCTTTAAAAAAAACTCCAAATGCTAGACAAATACAAACGAATAGGTTTAGAAAAAAAGATTGAAACTTTAAATACAGCAAATTAGTTTATGTTTCAAGAGGAGACAATGAACATGAAATGCAAGAGGAGGAGATTACTCACCCAGACAAATGTGTCGAACGATTACCTAGAGGGAGAGAATCAAAACCAAGATTAAAACATATATAAAAGATAATGTTGATACACGAGTAGTACCACAAGCAACCTGAAGTAGTAAGGTAGCAGAAGCAAGATAAAAATGGAAAATGGAGATGATGTTGCTGAACACATAGGTAAGGTTTGGTAGAGGAGTAGCAGCACAAGCAACCTGCAATGTATTAACAGAAGTTCTTTTTCATAGGCTAACGTGTAAAGAAGTGTATTTCAAATTTTGAAACACTCTGGAATGACATTGGTTTTTGAACTGAGGGCGTGTGGAGCTAAGGAAGAAAAAGTGCGAAAAAGATGAGGAAGAATGAGAGATGGACATGTCAAAAAAATGAGCTGAGGAGTTTCCATAGGGCAACACATGTACAAAATTATGTTTTTTTTATTATAGATAGTAGATTATATCATTTATTTCTTTGTTAGATCATATGAATATTGAGAAGAAAAAAAACACAATTTCTTTCCTTGGAGACACCATGTATAACTATGCATCTTTCACTGCAAAAAAATTGATAATTTGTGGCGATTGAAAAAATTATTTTTGATGACTAAAAATCATTACAAATTATATCTCTGATAGTCAGGATCAATCATCAAGAGCAATGACGTTAGAAACGATTTGTGGCAATTTCTAGATGAACACTGGTAAATTCATCTGAAAATTTGTAACAATTAAAAACCGTCGCAAAATTTATTTTTCATATTTTTTATTCAACTTTTTGCATTTTGTAGTGGTTATAAAATTGCCACACAAAGTATGCTTTTTCATTTTTTTTTTCATTTTATATTTTCACCAAAACAATATTTTTTTTATAAAAAAACTCATTAATCTTTCTCTAATCATTCCCATTAGTTTTATAATTATTCTCATCCCCATTAGTTCTACGCACAAGTATTGTTTTTGCAATAATAAGTCAATTACTTCTTTGATAAAATTAAAATTAAAATTAAAATTAAAAATATCAAACATAATTTCAACATGCATAAAAGTTCAGTGTAATAAATAAAAAGCTCCAAGTTAAAACAATGTCCATGCAATATGTGTTTAAATAAGGAAATCTGCTTAGTCAAACCATTGAAAGTTTGCAACATATATTACATTCAAAACAATATCAAAAGGAATTAAGCAACATATGTCAAGTTGCATGAAAATTACTATCTAGTGATGATCCTCCTCTTGGTGTTGGTCCATCTTGTCCAATTCATTCATCCTATGAAACAACAAGCATATCATATCAAGTGTTAATAATATAATTAAATTTAACACAAGAATAAGTGAAATACTTACTACTATATTACTAGTGTTATGAACAAACATAGTATCCAAAAAGAAAGAAAGAAACTGTGAACAAGACACTAAAGTGAAATATATAAAACTGCATTGAAACATAGCACATGGCTAGCAAGAAGAGAAGGAACTGGTAACAAGCAAATTTCACATCATACTCTTCAGCATGCCTAGCCAAAAGGGTGTTGGCACTTGGCATTATTCTTTTGAAAAAATCAAGCAGCTCTCACACAAAAATTGGCTCTAAGATAGCAAGCAAACTCACTAGACATCTTTAACTTTAAACCATAAAGATAGCCTAGTATAGATCTACAAGCAAGCAACTATCTCTCTTCTGATATTAGTTTACAACAAAGTTTAACAAAACACTGTTGATTGGACACCATAGATACTAGAAAGGATATGATATTGCTCTCTGGTGGAAGAATTTTTCCTTTTGCATAGTTATTATAGTCACACTCAAATATGACCCAACATTTCATGTTTGTCAAAAAAGAAGTTCATCGATAATCATTTGTCCTCATTATTCTTTTTTTTTTTCAGTACTCACAGTGTTAATGTGTATTTAGAAAGCTCTTTTTCTACTTCCTATGTAATCATTAGATCTATCATCTATTATGAAGCAGGAACTCAACCTAAAAGAAAAGTGAACCTGTGACCTTTGTATTATTAACGTGACGCTCCAACCAACTGAGCTAATAAGTCAATTATATTAAAAAATAATTATGTTGATAATATAAACTTATGATTTTATATGTTTAATTAAATGCTTTAATTAATAAAAATTATATTTGTATTTACACATCTAATATTTTTTAATAAACTCGTAAATTATTATTTAAAACTATAATTTTTATTTAAATCTATGATTTTTATATGTAAAAAAATACTTTAATTATTAGATCAAAATTAATTATTACAAATTAATTATGTAAACTTATATGTGTATTAAATATACATTGAAAATTTTAGTGTTATGTGTATTAATTATTTTTTAACATAATTGACCTATTAACTCAGTTGGTTGGAGCATCGTGTTAATAACACCAAGGTCGCATGTATGCAACCTTCATGCACCATTATTTTAAATTATTTCAAAAAATATATTTTAACCAAAAAATAAAATAAAAAACTTACTTAAAGATTGTCCAATCCGTAACGCAAAGGGTATTTTCGGAAGTGCAATGCAGTGTTTTAAAAACTTGACTGACCCGGCCTGTCGGACTGGTCGGACCGTGACCCGGTGGTTGGACTGGGTCGAGTCTATCATCGGATCGGTGTAAATCGGTGCGACCCGGCCGGGTTCATGGTTCAACCGCCGACCCGGACCGGGTCGCTATTTAGAAAAGAAAAAAAAAGCAGGTCACGATTCAAGCTTCAAGCAAAAAGAAGAAAAGAATAAAAATGTAGCGGCTTAATCTAGTGCCATTGCACCGGCCAAAGAAAAAAAGAGGGTCGCTATTTATATTGAAAGCGCAAAAAGAATAAAAGAAGCATAGAATAAACATAGTAGAAGACAGCAGTGAGCAGTCACAGAAGAAAAGAAGAAAGCACAAAGAGAAGCATAGAAGAAGACGAAGAAGAAAGTGCAGCACATGCCAAAGAAGAAAACAAAAACGTGCAGCGGCGCAAAGTGCAGCAGTAATAGCGTTGTATGGTCTATTTTCACAAGCGAATGATAATAAATAACGCACAAAACCTTTTATATACGTGGGAATAGGTTTTTTTTCCATTTGGGCCAAGATCCATTACAGCTTTACTTCCTGCACTCCCTTTATTACTTACTATACTCCTTCTGCCTTTTTTTATTAAAAATTGAACTTTTGTTTTAATTTAAGTAGTTACTATTTACACTTTCTTTTTTATTAATGCACTTTACTTGTGTTATAAACTTTAATAATTTAATTGTTATTTTGAAATTTTTAATATACTTTTCTTAATCAAATAAGTTATTGGATGAGAATTAACATTCTATAATTTTTTATTCATACTTGAACTTAAACTTATTTAGCTTATATTTATGATTTTTGTTACTTGTTTGTTTGAACTTTGACAATAACATTTTTTTTTACATTTTGGTATCTAATTATCTATGTTATGGTTTGTGATGCCTTATTTTATTTAGCTTATGTTTGTGATATTATTATTTGGTACTTGTTTGTTTGAACTTGGATAATGATATTTTTTTTAACATTTTGCTATCTAATTATCTATGACTCTATGTTATGGAAAAGTATTAATTTGTGATTTTTTTATAAATATTTTAAGACATTGTCATGCGGGTCAACCGGTTCAACCACTAGTCAGGTCATCCGGATCAATCAGTGACCCACCAGTTCGACCACTGACCGGGTCATGCGGGTTAATCAGTGACCCACTGATTCCGACCACTGACCTAGTGACCCAGTACCTTGATCGGGTCAGTCACTGGGTCAATTTTTAAAACACTGGTGCAATGTCTTGTGTATAAAGCTTATCCCATAAAAAATATCAATGTAATATGTCTTTCCCCTGAAGTGCTTCCTAAGGATCCGTGGAATATGGTTTTTTAGTAGAACTCTGTCATTAGCTGCAATCATTCCAATTTGCAACCTACACCATACTATAATTAGAGATAGTCACTTTATCACAACAACAACATTAAGATAACACAATGGCACATGTTTATTTCTCTACAAACCTTGGGCACTCTAAACCAGCATAGCTGACCACAGCGTGTGTGAGTTATCCATAATGTCATCAAGAACAAGAAAATATGCCTCAAGCTGCAAAACCCATCAAAAGGCAATCACCAGATCCCCAAATGCCATCACAATAAACATCTGAAACAATTAGAACTAGTTTAATCATTAAAACACGAAAAGTAAAAGCTTTCAACTTCCATACCCATTCAGTACACCAACCAATCTGTAGCTGTCAATGACTGACAGTCCCCGGTTCAACTTTCCCTGCAGTTATAATCCATCATTTTGTCAATAACCTTTATCTCTTTATGAAAAAAATGTTTCAGAATAGAACATCCCCTACTTTCTTTCCTATCAAGGAATTATAACAAACTAACAATAAACAAATAAATCACTCAACACAAACTTAAAAGAAATTCTCAAGCCCCACCTCCGGGCACGTGGTAGTCCAGCATCTGCAATAAATTAAAGGACAAAACAAAGTAACAGAACAAGTTACATATGCATATATTTCAATGAAATGGCAACCAAATGTGCATAACATCACATATACAGTAAAAGACTCAACACAAGTAATGGTATAATATAAATATTCATTGACTGCACATATCATTATTCATCACAGTGGGCACACAAAGCCAGTCAAAACATAGGTACCACACTTTGGAAAACCACTTACACTCATAAAACAAGTGATTAGTGGTGTCTATCATTTTCATTTTCAATTACTTAATTATCAACTAAAATAGAAGCGTAAAAATGCAAACATAGCTAGTAACGAACATAGCACACAATTATATTCATCAATAAACTGAAACAAAAAAAACTAAAAATGATCAGTTTAAATCCCTAGCATCCCTAGCCTAAAAATGATCATTTTCATGAGATAAAATTATTTTCTACTAAATATGGTGCCTCTAAGGCTCTAATTATACTTTGCAAAAGAGTTGATTAAACCTGATGGTGAGGTTATGAGAAGTCAGGATAGCACCTTATTAATGTGCATGAGAAGATGAACGTATTAGTTCAAAAATTAATGCATCGTTAAAAGAAAAATTGTCGAACTCTGTTGCCATCCTACAAGGCAAGTTGCACAAAAAATAGGGTTCATGAAGCAATCATTATATGGGGCACCATTGAATCCCGCTTCATGTCTAGGTTTCTTACACACCTACAAAAAAACCATAATAGTAACATAGTTCCAACAGTGAGAATAAAAAAAGTAACTTAACATCCTTACAAAGCTTACAAGACTTTACCTTCTTGGTAGGTTTAGGAATCTCCAAGTCCTTGGGATGAGTTTCTAACAATAGCTTTTGTATCATAAGAGGAATCGAAAGTGAAATGAACTTTTCTGAAGACATAGAATATGCACAAAATATTCAATGGATTTAGTTTCAGAAATTAAGATCAATCAACCCAAATTAAAAGTGATACAAAGAGGATTTTGAAAAGGCTTATAGTCTTTCAATCTAGTGAAGATTCGCATGCCACGCTCCAAAGAAAGATTTCCAGATTTTTTTCTGATTCCTATTTCAATGGGAACATAGGAATAACCACCCTCCATTCCTGGTGTGAGTTGTCGAACTCAGTCAAATACCAGGCTAAACAGATTCAATAGTATAGTAGTAAACCTGGATCGTTTCACACTTGGAACTAGCATTGTATTGTCAGAATTAACAGGAATGTAAAGGGGGATTTGAGTTCAGTTTCAAAAAGATTATAACAACAGAACGTCATAAGTAATTTAACGATTTAAAAACAAGTAACCAACTCAGAATTGAGACTCATTGGATATCTATCACCGGATAAAATAATAAACAGCTTTATGGTTGATTCTAAACAAACTGAAATCTCTGCATTCGCTTAGATTATCCTTCCTACTAGACGATCGCCTAGTATTCAATTAAACACGGCATACTCACAATTACAATTGCACAATGATCATTTTAAACCGGTCTAATTAATGATCATTGGATAAATCAACCTAAATACTAAATATAGCATTTAATTTTTTCCTTCCCTATTATCAGAAATTGCAGAAACAATGCATAGAAAACACAATACAACAACTAGATATATATAGAAAAATATAAAATCAATAAAAATGAAATATAAAGGGAACCAAAAACAGAAATACAACCTACACCAAAATAGGAATTTCCACTAACCAGAAAAACAGAAAAATAAAAACCAGAGAGCAACAAAAACACATAAATACAACTAAAATTGAAAATAGCATATATAGGAGATAGCTCAAAAATGCAAATGGAGCATAATACAAGTGGGTAGAAAATGGAAAAGGAATCAGAACTTAGAAACATACACAAAACTATGATAAAAAAAACATGATCAGGAGCAAAAACGAAAATAAGGAAAGAGGAGAAACAAATCTGAGCAAAAGAGAACAAATCCTCTAGATTAGTCCATGAAAATCTCCATTATGAGTTGGTTACAAGGACCTTAGCCTACCATAGTTACATCTGCAGAAGAAAATACAAGAAAAGATGATGAAACCATGAAAATAAAGAAAAATTGGTTAAAGCTTCCTTCTTCTCCCTATTCTTTGTAGCTTTTTGTTTTTTTTACGAAGCAGAAATAGTGCACTGCACTTCCAGCACTGTCCCACTGCTTAAAAGTGAGAGGAAATATCTCACTTTAAATTTTTGGTAAAATGACATAATTACCCCTAACTATTACATAAATTCAAAATTTCTGCTGTTGACTTCAGGGTCAATTTTGTCCATCTATTTGACAGAATTTGAGCTCAATTTCTTCATGAAAGATATTTGAATTATCTCAAAAACAAAAGAAAAATCAGCTCAAACAGACATTGGTAGCAAAAGTTATGGTCAAAATACAAAAACTGTACAAATCTGAAATTTTAACTACTAAGAGATAAAAATCTATTTAAAAGCCTAAACTATTAATCATACTAAAGACATTAAATACACACCAAAAAGGGTAATAAACTACTAATTAAGAGTAGCAAATAAGTGATATAAAAATCACTTATCAGTTCCCACCATCATTAGTCACATTTCACCAGTATAAGAACAGCCGCAGCACAATAAATAGATTCAAATCAATCATAAAAAAATTCGATTACATCAAAACCTACAATTCCACATAGCAAAAAAAATGAAAATGAAAAAGGATCTGAAGAATGGAGATTGAGGCCGGAAAAGGATCATGAAATGCGAAATGTGGATTGAGAAGAGAAATGGAAACCCTAATCAGAGAAGAGACAGGGTTACCTGTGGGTGAGGAAGGAGCAGATCTAGGAAACGGAAAGGCCAAGCACACAAAGGAGCAGATCTAGGAAAAGTTGTACTCCAAAATCTGGACAAAAAGATAAAATTAATGGAGGAAGATAGGGTACCAAAATTAGGCATGGAGTTTAAATATGAGGTAGAAACTTATGATTTTTACAATGCATTATGCATATAGTGGTAAAATTGGTTTTAGTGTGAAAAGGTTTTGGAAAAATGATCTTCCCGATGGTAGTATGAAAGATTGAATGTTTTGTTGCTCTGTTGAAGACTTTAGTCATATTGATAAGAGAAATACTAATGTGAAAAAACATCGAGCTAACACAAGAACAGGTTGTGCAGCACATGCATATTTCTGTTCAAGTTAATGGTAGGTATTGTGTTACTCAGTTTGAGCCAACACACAATCATGAAGTTGTCACTCCTAGTAAGGTTTTCAAGTTGAAATCACATCGAAAAGTAACCACATCTCAAGCTGCTGCAATTGAGTTAGTAGAAAAGTCTGGGATTAGACCAAAAGCTGGCTATGAAATGATGGGTAATCAAGTTGGGGGGCGTACGAGAGAATCTGGGCTTACTTCCTGAAGATTACAAAAATTATTTACTGACCAAGAGAATGAAGGAAATGAAGAAATGGAATTCTGTTTCTGTGGTTCAATATTTTCAGTATGTGCAATTGGAAAATCCTTCTTTCTTTTATGCTATGCAGTTGGATAAGGATGATCTTATAACAAGCATATTTTGAACTAGTCCGAGAATGATGATGGATTATAGTTGGATAAGGATTGTCCATTTGCTATATTTGTAGGGGTTAATCATCACTGACAAAGTGTGGTTTATGGAGCATCGTTATTATATGATGAAACATTTGCCACTTTTAGTTGGTTGTTTGAGACATTTCTGAAGGCTATGTTAGGATAGAAACCCAAGACATGTACCAATTGATCAAGATGCAGCAATGGCCAGTGCAATTTCTTCCATCATGCCATATTCTTATCATCGTATTTGTGTATGGCACATGTATCAAAATGCAGCAAAACGTTTGAAAAAAGAATTTCATGACAAGTCATTCACACGTGATTTCAATCGTTGCATATATGATTATGAAGATGAGGGGACAACATGCTTAAAAATTCTGTGAGAAAGAAATGGGCCTTAGTTTATGGTCGGCATAACTTTTGTGCATATATATGAGTACTACGCAGAGGAATGAGAGTATGAATAGACTAGTGAAAAGATACCTTGATTCACAGAGGAATTGAGTACTACGCAGAGGAATTGAGGCAAGTCCCTTTTACTCAGTTATTGACAATGCGTATATTTTAAAATTCTGATTCTATACAGTGAGTTTATTTTGCTAGTATATATTTTGTTATTTATTTATTTCCTTGCAGCGAAATTCAAGTACCTTTTGTTCTCAGTATTTTGTTTCCAAGGATTTTGAAAATGTTTAGGTAAACTCTTTGTGTGTTTTCATTAAGTTAATAAAACAAATAGGATATTATGTTTTTCATAATTAACACGTTTATATAAAATGTGCAGGACACAATTGGGGATGCATATAGGCCTTTTGATACCAATGAAAGTTCTTGAACACAGTGTGCTAACATTGATTTTGATAGTTGGTTCAAGGATTTTTCTTATATATACAACTATTTTTTGTGCAAATTCGTAGCTGTTATGATTTTTTTTTTTAAAAGTTGTTATGATATGAAGGTACAATTATTTTGTGATGGTTACAATTGTTTTAGATTTCAGAAGATATATTATTTACTTACTGATATCTAGCTCTTTTGGTGAAATATTGATATCTAGTTAATGCTTACAAATCTCAATTGATATATTGTGTTTAAATTGAAAATGATTATGGGGGTATTGGGCTGAATGAAATATGAAGTATGAGAGGTGGTTGTGTAAATTGATATACTTGTATGATGCCTGTCGCAAAAGTATGGGTGACGATCGACATAAGTGAAGTCGTGTGGGTGCAGTGTGTTATTTGTGCTTCATTTTGATAGAAGTATTTGCTGAATTATGGGTCGATGCAGCATTTTAATAATAATTTTTTTATATAGAATAAAAATGGTGTGATTAAATGTATGATTTAAGGCTAAAATTGATAGTAGATAAAGGAGAATTAATTCTAATTCGCACATGATGAAAAAAAAGTAAAATGTATTGAGAAGAAAATGTTCTTATTTGACCACTATACACTGCTAACATAAGGAAATAGAATAATTTGGATTATTGAGTAACCAGTTGAGTTGGTAACGTAACTAACGTAGTGTTATGATCTATAGAGGATTCACATTTTTTTTTAATAAGTTTCAATCTATAATGTTATTTGTATTAATTATTTTTAAACTAGAAATGTCCTTTGTTAAAAGAAGAGATAAATATTAATAACAATGATAGTTTTGGAGACAAATTTATTATTATCAACTAAATTAACTACTTTTCTCAATCTTAATTAATTAGATAATTAGACCTTATATATAGAAATAGAGAGTAAAAAAAATTCACACAAAGACTAGAGGTATTAAATGTATACCTTCTGCCTTCATAGTGACGATGGTGGTATATATAAATGTCATATTTGGACTAGAATATTCGGCACAAGGCCTAATAGCCATTTGTGTGATTATACTCTAAGGTAGTGTTTGGTTGAAATATACTTGAATGTATTTGAGATGAAAGTTTTAAAATTTGGTGTGAGTTTACACTTCTATACTCTACTTTAATTTAAATATTTCATTTTTTAACCTCAATTCACTTTCACATCACTTTCATTCCTTTAAATCAAACTACCCTAAGAGCATTTCCAACCAACAAATTCATATTACTCTTTCTAGAATGTAATCTGGATACATTATGTAATGTCTAATTCGAAATTTAAATTACATTACAAAATAGGTTGCAAGAAACAAATATAGAGATACAAGAAGAAATTTCTTGTCTTCAAACCTTGATATACACAAACATATCCCAAGGAAAGCCCAATAGAGTAGTTTTGATCTGACCTAGAAATAAAACCTAACACAACACAAGCTATTGCTATATCATGCCCCCTTGCACACTCCCCTTTCCTTTTTTAAAATCAAATTACTTAAATAACCTTTTCTTTTCAAATCTTCTTTTCTCCTTTGCACACTTACTCTTTTATAGCAACAACACATTTCCCATATCTTTCATCACACTCCCTCCTTTCTTTAACTCCTTTGATCCTCCCTTCGATCTCTTGTTTTGGTCTCTTTTTATTCCTTTCTTACTTGGTCTCTTTCTCTGTGTAAGAGTTTTTTCATCTTTCAAACTCCAATGTAGTATGTTTGCACTCCCAATTGCTTTTCTTCCTTGTTTTACTTTAGTCCACTCACACAACATCATTATTATCTCATTTTATACATGCAACAATGTATGACTATCCGTAGGGGTGGCAAAACCTGCTGGATCCGTCAAGTCAACCCATTTTGGCCCCTTTTTATTGGTGGATCAAGTTGAGTTTTCAACCAACCAACCCACTTTAACTTGTCCGATTTTGGCTTACAAAAAACGGGTTGGACCCTTCGGGCCAATGCTAGATATTAAATTTGTCCCAGTTGCAGTAACGAAGCGCCTATTCGTAGGGGTTAAAAAATAGGTTGGACCTGTCAAGTCAACCCATTTTGGCCCCCTTTTATTGGTGGATTACCCACCAACCCACTTTAACCCGCCTGAGTTTGGCTCTCAAAAAGCGGGTTGGACCCTTCAGGCCAATTCATTTTTTATTAAAAAATAATATTTAGTGACCAACCCAAGCATAAAAATTAAATCTATTTTTTTTGTGTAAATAAATTATCATTAAAATTTTAAGGTAATTCATTCAATTAAAAATTTATTTACTTTTTTTCTTAATATTTTGGCTTTTGGCGGACCAACCCTTTCACTTTTCTTATGCGGGGCGGGGCATGCCAACTTTTTTTTGGCGAGTTGATCCATTTTGCCACCCCTACCTCTTAGAGTGGTTCAAATTTAGTGAATGGTATCAATTATGTTTTTCCACTTTATTATAATATTTTAAGAATTTTTGTGTTAAGATTAGATTTTTAAGGAAATTTGAATAATAATAATATAAAAAACTGAGTCATATAGTCATAGATTAATAGCACTAATATATTGTAGAAGTTTTTTTTTTTGGTAAGGGGGAAAAATATATTGTAGAAGTTGACAAAAGGCACATTGCTTACGTATTGAAAAATCCTAAAATGTCAATTCCACATTAGTGATCGCCGGGGGTATCAAAATGGAATCAACCTTTTTTTTAGATGGAAATGGAATCAACTAGTCACTTAGGCTAAATGTGTCTTAATCAAAATAGAGATGCTTCCAAACAAAAATTGTCAACCAAAAACCGACACCAAGATAAAAGACAAACATTTTTATTTAAAAGTTTATGAAAACATGATCATAAAATAAATGATTTGATTATTTTATATATGTTTAAATAACATTTGATCCTTCTATATTTTAAATAATATCATGTTATTTACCGGGAATAAATAACATGTTATTTATTTTAAAATTCATAGAGATACAATAATATAGACCATGTCCTTCTAGAAGATTGGGCAATGAGTTTTTCTCACCAATGGTTTAAGACACTGTCGTCTTATAACTCTGGATGACACATGTCTGCTTTGTAATAAGAAGGCGGAATCTCTTTTGCATGCAATAAGAGATTGCAAGTGGATGAAGAAAATGGAGTACTGTGTTTGGTGATGCTACTTTGGACAGATTATGGTGGAGACAAAATGAATTCCTTTTTTGTGACAAATGGGTGATCGCAACTGGGATCTTGATGAGTGTGAAGGATTTAGTTTAATATATTGTCAAAAGCAAGGAGGTGCATAATATTTTATGCCCTGATATTGCTAGTATTACTATCGATAATTTAGGAGGATGAAAGAGGCCTTGGGAGGGTTTTGCAAAGCTCAACTATGACATGGCTTATTCTCATACATCCAACACTTACTTCTTGTGGTATTGTGATTTGTAATCGTGATGACATGTTTGTTCAGGCTTTTGCTAGGCGTTTAGGGCACTGCTCGATTCAGAAAGCTGAACTTTGGACTATCTTGTTTGGTATGCTTATGGATATATAGTGACAACAAGATTGGTAGGATGATTCTAGAGACAGTGTCTTGAGGTTGTCAAACTTTGGATGATAATATCAATATTAACAACCAGTTCACCAAACTTCTTTATGAGATTCTAAAACTGAAGGATTTGTTCCAACACTGTGTTTTAGTGAATATCCATAGGGAAAATAGCAGTCTGGCAGATTCCTTTGCAAAGTATGATTTATCTTTACATGTGGATGTTTGTTTTTATAACCATGTCCCTCATTTTGCTGTAAACTCCTTTTTGGAGGATATTGATGTAATGAACTCAAGTTGGATATGATTTAGTTTGTCTAGGGGTTATACAATTAAAAAAAAAAAAACGAACTTACAAGCTAGTTTGATTAAATATATATTCATGCTATCAAAATGAAACTAAATAATTAAATTTTAGACGAAACAGATTACAATTCCAAAAAAATCTTGAAATTTCAAATTAAAAGACTTAAATCACAACAAATCACAATTTCTGAAACTTCCATTTACAAAAATATTCTAATCTCTAATCCAACCGCTGAGCCGGCCGTCAAACGTTCAAACCTAGCGTCTAGGTTAAGGTTACCCTGTTCTGTTGTGTCCACATCGGACTTGGTGTCGTGTTACTTGTTTGTAACTTGTCATCATTATGGGCAGAAACCACCTCATGCCCACCATCAAATTCCATTCAACATTCACACAATAAAACAACAACACATTCTTAAAATACATATGCAAACTCAAACCCAAATCCAATTGTGGAACTTTCAACTGTGATCATAATATCACAATCAGCAATGAAATTTGGGAAAGAGTTCAAGACCCATTTGGAAGACACCATCCCTGAGTGGAGGGACAAGTTCCTTTGCTACAAACCATTGAAGAAGCTTCTCAAACAGAACCTTCCTTCAACCACCAACATTGATATACCCATCGATCTTCCTCTTCACCTTCTCCAACAATCCTCTTCTCCACAACTCCTTCAGGCTTGGTTCGTGAGGATCCTCAATGAAGAGCTTGAAAAGTTCAATGATTTCTATGTGGACAAAGAGGAAGAGTTTGTTATCCGGTTCCAGGTTCTTCCCCACTTTTTCTTTTTTGGCTTTGAACGCTTTTTTCTTTGTTCTTATTGGTTTTTGTTCAAATTGATAATTAGTAAATTGGGAATGTTTTAAATTGCGGTCGCATATAGTTATTTAAAACCTTGAAATTGTGTTTGCTCAATTGGGTATTTGAGAAAGCTCTTGGCTTGATCAAACCCTAATTTTTATTTGGTATATGAATAGGCACGCGTTGTGATGGGTATATGGTTAATGTTGGAATACTAAGTGTCCCTTTGTTTTAAAAGTTGGAAAGAATTCATTTTTAAACTGTTTAACGTAATTAGAGTATGTGTGCAACTTAATCTCAACCATAGATTTTATATTGGTTCATGTGCAGAGTGTGGATAATTGTTTTTTTTATATGTAAAACAAATTGACCCCAATCTACTCTTGTTAATTTCAATCAAAATGGGTTATTGGTAATTAGGAAATTGAGTTTGCACAATTGGGTGTTGAGAAAGGTCTTAGCTTGATCAAGTTTAGGCAGATACACTGTGCAAAAACTCTGAAGTCTCTGACTAAATTAATATGAATCTCTGAAATTAGTTTTGTTGGGTGTTCTCCTGTGCAGCATGCTTACAGATGTCAGATACCATGTGAGTTATAAGCATATAAACTTGGTTTAATACAAATTTGTACGATATATTTTAATTGAATGGTCAATACATTCCATCTGTATGTTTATAATCCTACTATACATGAATACTTTATAATCCTACTATACATGAATACAATAGTCTGTCATTTTTTAGGTTTATTATCCTAGCCATCCAGTATGTTCCTATATCCAGTTGCTGAATCAATCTATTAGTAAATTGAGCCTGTTAGATTTGAATTTATCTCAAATTGCTGGGAGTAGCAGATGAAAATGATGGTTTTGCAGCTAAGACTTATGAGAGACACTCTTGTAGCACTGGCAACTTTCATTAACAATCATGAAAAATGAATTAAGAACTAAAATTCTACTTACTTCCAAATGTATACTTATATGGGCCGTTTCCCATTGTATAAGCTCAAACTGCCTGTTGAAAATGAATGTTTCATGTGTGAATTCAGTGTTGTCACATGGCGGCGCCATAATGGTGTTATGAAGGTGTAACAGCGGCCTCCACAATCTGTTGGGCACTATTATAGCTCATATAACGGCGTCCCCCATTTGGGCTATGCGCTCACCATGACTGTAACGCCGTGGTGGTTCACGGCGGGCATGGCAGATGTGGCAGGTTTTCTGTTTTTTGTTTCCCGAAATTTTTGGGCTCAGGTTGGCACATTAGAAACCTGACCCGAAATACAACAGTTACTCTTAGTTGAACCCTTCCCTTGACGAATACGAATCTTTTCTCACACTCACTCGAACCCTAGCTGCACAAAACCTTCCCTATGTGCGAACTCTCTGGCTACCCACTCTGTCCAGCGACCCTCTCTACTCTGGTGACTCTCTCTGTTCCAATATACTCTGGTTTTTATCTTTCATTTTTCTTCTTTCTTTTTTTTCCTGAACTGATTTTCTCTCCTTTTCTCCTCTTTTCAAATGTTCTTCACTGTGTTTATTATGTTTGTGTATGTTGGTGCTGAAATTCTCTTTTTCAGAATTGTCCTCTGTTTCTGTTTTTTAATTTCTGAGTTTTAATTCTGTTTTTTTTAGAATTATTATTTGTTTGTTGTCCTGAGGTTTTCTTATAAAGCCTTAATTATTTTTCAGTTGTAGGATAATGTCAGGGACATGGACAAGCACTAAAAACCAAAGCAATGATGTTTTTAATATATATATATATATATATGTCACCATGCCATCCACCATTTAGAAATGACTCTTAAAGGTGTTCACCGCCATCCGCCGTAAAACACTATTGGTAACCTTGTGTGTGATAAATTTATCTAAATCTAAAGATTTATAAAACTTGTAGATATGTGAGACCAAGAGTCCATACTCCTGGCGGCTAACTAGCTAACTCATTGGAGTCCAAACTACATCAAGGAATGTAATTAGGCTTCCAAGTTTTGCACAAGGTGTGACATTCATTATAAGACACTCTTGGTGATTAATTTATAATGTTGGTAAATGATAAGTATGTGCCGTCACTGATGGCTTAGAATTGAGATTCATTCGCTGTTTTCTCTATTATGAGTCTTTTGAAGCTCCCTACCAATTAGAGTGATTTTTCCTCAAACAATTTGATTCTTAAGTTTTGGTCAATATGATGAAAAAATAAAATGGCATAAAAAACTGTTAGGAATTAATGTGACAAGTGCTTGGATACAGATCAATATAAAAGATATCGCTCAATGCCTGGAGAATATCTTTTAATTATAATACCATTTATTGACAAAACATAGTTCTGTTTCTTCCCTGATATTTGCCTGAAACTTTGAACAGGAGTTGAAAGAGAGAATTGAGCGTCTTAAAGAAAAAACCAGCCAGAGTGAAGTGTACACTTCTGACTGTGAATTCAGTGAAGAAATGATGGACATCAGGAAGGACTTGGTTACCATCCATGGAGAGATGGTGCTTCTCAAAAACTACAGTTCCTTAAACTTTGCAGGTACACCATCTAATTAATCTATAATATTTTCTTTTGATGTATAAGTATGGCTGGTGTGGAAGTGGCATTTCTGAAGGTTTCCTGATATTGCTTAAACAGATTATATGATTCATATATTTAAAATATATATTGCACGTCTGATGGGGTTTCAGTTAGGTAATTGTTAAATCTCAAGACATTAACGTATTTCCATTTCAACAGGACTAATTAAAATTTTGAAAAAATATGATAAAAGAACTGGCGGGTTGTTGCGTCTGCCTTTTACGCAACTCGTTCTTCGTCAACCTTTTTTCACTACTGAACCTCTCACAAGGTTAGTCCATGAATGCGAGGAAAATCTAGAACTGCTCTTTCCCCTACAAGCAGAAGTAATCCAATCTACTCCTCCAGAAAATCAATCTAGACTGCCAGTAGATAGCACAACAAATGCCTTACCTGAGGCATCCTCAACTCTTGGGGATGAAACAGTGTACATATATCGTAGCACGCTTGCTGCTATGAAAGCCATAAAGGGTCTTCAGAAAGCAAGCTCCACCTCGAATCCATTTTCCTTTTCATCCCTCTTTAGCAATCAAGATGGTGATGGTACTGGTGCTGTAACAGCTGAAAACTCTGCAATGAATTCTCCGGCGACCTTGCAGAATGAAGAAAGCATTGGCAAAGATGAAGCTGACTCTGTGTAGGATAATTTTTCTTTTATGGTTGCTTCCTGGATCTTCTTTTGGATTGCTGTTTCATCCTTGTTGGTTGGAACTAAATGAAATGGTATCTTTTTGTTCATATATACAATAAATTACATGTTAACTATTGAGATCTACTTTCTTTAGCATTTAACTTAGATGTGCAATTTTATTTGTTAAAGTAATTATGCTTATTAATCAATATTTTTTAAAGTAATTAATCAAATTTAATGCTTACATTATATTATGTTTATTATGTTTGTTCTAAGTTATACTTGCTTCCCTATATTTTTAAATGTTTATTGTAATGTTATGCTTGAAACGATAAAAAAATGGGAGAAGATAAAGATTAAATTATATTTTTCCCTTAAATGAAATGAAATTCAGGGTCTGACAAATTAATTCAATAGAAATGTACGGACATTTTGGTCCAATAGAAAATTACTAACATTTTAGTCCAATAGTAATTTATTGACATTTTGGTCTCATTTATTCAGTCGTCATGTTGGCAATCATTTTTGTCACATTTTCGCCTCTCTTTGTCACATAGGCTCTTTCATTAACGATAATAGATAAAAGTCAATGGATGAATGCATTTGTCGTATTTTTTTCACTTTCGAAAACTAAAATTTGAATTTTCATCTTTTGAAGACAAATTTGCCAGCACTCTACACATTCAAAGACAAAAATGACTATTTATTCAAACTTTTACTATGCTCTTGCAACACCTTCATCATTTTACTTTTTTTTTAGTAGCCATCAAAAATTATTTATGAGTAACTGTGTATGGGAGAACCTCTTGGGTGTTATTCAATATATACAAATGCGTTTGATTCAATTTCTTATGACTCATGGTTACAACATAGTAACTCCGTGTACCCCTACCTCCCCATCTCTCGTCATGACGAGTTTGAGGAAGCCCAATAGATTTTACATGTTCAATTTCCTCTAAACAGAACTCAAAGGATTCTTCGGCAACGTACCTTTCAACAATGGATGCTTTTGGATGGTATTGGTTTTTTGTATACCCTTTTAAAATCTCCATGTATCACTCAACCAAATACATCCATCGCAAATAAACGGGGCCACATAATCTAGTCTCCCTCACTAGAGGAACAATTAAGTGAACCATGATGCTGAAAAATTAAGGAGAAAAATACATCTCTAATTGACAAAGGATAATAATAGCCTTATTCTCCATCGGATCCAACTTTTCAGGGTCAATGACTTTACTACATATAGCATTGAAGAAAAAGTGCAACTGAGTTATAGAAACCCTATCTTTGTTAGGCAATATGCCTCTTATGGCCACAACCAACGGTTTTGCATTAAGACGTGGCAATCACGAAACTTCAAGCCAACTAATTTAAGATCCTTCACTAACACAAGGCTTTTTATATTTGAACAGCATCCTTGTGGAACATTGACACTCTGTAGACACTAACAAAACCTTATTTTCTCTTTTGTTGACAATGTATCACATGTTGGTGACAAATATGTTCGCTGACCTTGTGACATCAGATGTAACTGCTCACATATACCAATCCCAACCAAATCTTGACTAGCATTCAAACCATCATTTGTCTTGCCTTTAATGTTAAGAAGCGTAACGATCACCTTAATTCTGTTTGGGAAATTATTGATACGAGGTGGGAGAACCAACTATATAGACATTTGCATGCAGCTGCATATTACCTTAATCCTCAGTTGCATTTTGAAGATGACTTTAAAAAAGATAATGAGGAAGTGAAAGAATGATTATTTATTTGTATGATGAGATTGGTAAAGAACATTGGGGTAAGGAACAAAATTAACGGGTCTCTTTTCTATGGAGAATGCCATAAACTTTAGGAAGACTATATCACCTGCAGAATGGTGGGAAATGTTTGGGGATGGATGTCCACAACTAAAGTTGTTTGCTATTTGTGTTTTTGAGCTTAACTTGTAGCTCTTCTGGATGTGAGCGTAATTGGAGTTCATTTGAAATGATAATTGAACTTCATGAGTTTATTTGTGTTTAAATTATATTTGTTTTTGTTTAGTTTAAACAAGTTTCAACTTTAATATTTTATGTTATTTATAGGTTCGTACAAAGAGGAGAAACCACTTGTTTCAAAAGACGATGAATGACTTAGTTTATGTCATGTACAACTTGAAGCTCAAAAGTAGACAAATAAGAAAAATTGTTGCTTTTCCATTTGAATATATGGAATCTGATGATGAGGGGATAACAAAAGAGGAAGATGATATTTTTTTATGAAGACAATGTCAATGTCAAACTTGAGGGAACCTCTAAGTGAAATTGGTAGTGGAAACAATATTGACTTGGTTGGCAGAAGTTTAAGTGGTCAAACTTTGGATGCATTTGATATTGACAATTTGGTTTTGAATGATAATGTTGAAGATCACTTCTCAACTGAGGAAGAGCTTGAAGAAGATGGAGATGAGGATGATGGAGGTGGTGGTGGTGATATTGGAGATGATTTTATTAGAGGATTAATGAACATTTGAACTATTTTTATGTTTTATAACTGCTTTTATTTTAAGAACTTATGTTTAGTAGTGTATGAATTTATGTTTGATTGGATGTGAACTGTGAACTGTGGACTAAGAACTTATTGTATGATTGTATGATTGTATGAATTTATGTTTCATATTTATATATAGGTAATTTAATTTTTTTTTGTTTGAAGTAGACTCTTACGATTATACGATTCAAGTCTACGAGTCGAGTCTATGGAGCTCCCACGAGTTTATGTAGACTCTCGATTTTGACAACCTTGTCTAGAACATACCAAGATGGTAGGTCAAAGAATATTGACTTCTTCTTCCATATGTTTTTCTCAATTGTATCCTTCTGTTGGGTCTTACCAAAGATAGGTAGGATGTCCTTCACCCGCTCATAAAATTTATTTCCAGCTAATGGTTTTGGTGTAATCTCATTCTCATGTCTTCCATTAAAATATTTTTTCAACCGTCGATACGTGTGATGGGGTTTAAGAATTCTCCAATGCCTGTCTTCTTTCCATGCTTTTGTTGGACATAGCTTGTCTCTTTTTCACAGATAGGGCATGCATGATGCCCTTTAACACTATATCCACTCAAATTCCCAATATGCTAAAAAGTCGTTAATAATACCAAATATCATTGCATGCAACTTGAAAATCTGCTGGCGATTCCCATCAAATACATCAACCCCGTCTACCCACAACCTTCTCAAGTCTTCAACCAATGTACTAAGATAAATATCAATGTCATTTCTTGCCTATCTTGGACTCGTTATCATCATAGACAACATAATGTATTTTTTGCTTCATGCACAAATAGGGAGGCAGGTTGTAAATCATTAGCAAAACATGCCATAAACTGTGGTTAGTGCTTAAATTACAAAAAAGATTCATTCCATCTGAAGCAAGACCAAGCCTAAGGTTTCTTGCCTCTTTTCCAAAAACTGGAAATAAACGATTAAATGTCTTCCACTAGGGAGAATTAGCTGGATGTCAAAGAAATCCATAACCTTTTCTCTCATCTACATGCCAAGTTAGGTTTTTTGTGTCATCTTCATTAGCAAACAATTGCTTAAACCTTAGAATTATTGGAAAATACCAACACACCTTTGTTGGGTGGTCTTTGTTTGTGCTTTCATTATTACTACAGTCATCATCATTCACTTTGTACTGTGATGCCCCACATGTAGTGTGTAACGACCCGCCACGTCGCTACTGTATTACTAACTCATAACCATGACATAAATTCATTATTTAAAGAAAAGAACACCCCTTTGGTTACTTGTGAAAATGGTGATAAATTTGTCGTGAGCATATAACGACCATCATCATAGAATATACACGTAGATCAAGGTACTCATAGAACATTTCAAATATATGTACGCACTTACAAAACATAATTTAATTACAAGTACAAAGATTATGCCTCAAAAACAATATACATCAAGTGTTTTACAGTGAAAAGAGAAGTAAAAGAGAAATAGAAGTCAGGGGTGTGATTAGCAAAACAAGGAGTGCATCCATTAAAACAAGGGGTGCATCTAGCAAAATGCAACTCCTGTCCGGGGTCAGGTCCATTGACATCCCGGCAAAACACGGCGGCTCTAAACAACCCGGTCTTCCCCCAATAGCACCTACTGCTGCCCATCTGCTCACACGAACCCGGTTCGCGATCATCACAGGTACCACACCACAAGGTACAACAAAGCAAGGTGAGTTCATCATATTAAATAACAACAATAAATACAACAGGAAAGGAGCACAACCCGGTCAAGAAGCAACACGGTCATCAACATATCAATACAACATTCCAAGCATTCATCAAACACCAACATATAGGGACATCCACAACCATTTCATAAATCAACTCATAAAATCTAGCATGATGCATGCTCCTGACTCAATTCTCATTATGCAATGTGGTACCATCCAGGAAATGAGCCATCCCTATGGTCAGATGATGCAGTAGCTTGTTAGGGTCACTCTGTCGTGCACAGGAATCACCCCCCTATGGTGATCAGTCAATGGGTGTTAGAAGGAGTTCCCAACAGACGTGGTCCCCCAGTACCTCCGTACCCTACAGCCAATCATCAACCCCATTTCCGCCATGCAAATGTCATATGTTACACCATCAATGTATGACCCAGAACCAGGCTCAACCCGACCTGGCCAGGATAACGCCATACACCCCCTATGTAACCTATAGCCCACACAAGGGCCCATCGATGTACTGACCGTGGTCCTCGCAAGGTTTACCACCACCCAGTCCCGGCATCTCACGGCTACCGCCCATACAAGGGTCCATCAATGCACTGACCATGGTCCTCGCAAGGTTTACCACCACCTAGTCCCCGCATCTCACGGCTATACATAGAATATCACCACGGCACCATCAATGTATGACCCAGAACCAGGCTCAATCGGACCTAGCCAGGATACGCCATACACCCCCATGGGTATTTATGTATATCCAAACGCATTCCTCATCTCAAGCCATCATATAGGCTGAGTTCGAATGCCACCAATGTAATCATATACGTCATCCACAAACACGTATCAACAAGTGAATCGGTGTGAAGTACGAGGTGTTCGGGTTGGCACTTAGGCATACTGTCTCAAGGTAAGAATCCAAACAAAGTCGAACGTAGGCGGACAAGGTCGGTCAAGGTCAGTAGAACTCGGACAAGGTCGGTAGGGGTCGATCAAAGGGTAAAGTTTGGGTAAGAGAAGACAAGGGTAGTAAAAACGGACGAGGTCGGAAGAACTCGGTCGAGGTCGGTTGGGTTTGCTAAGGATTTGCCAAAGGCGATCAAGAGGCCCTTAGGTTTCTTGTAAAGTTCTCAGGACGGGTTCTGCACTATGTAATCGATTGCATAAGCGCTATAATCGATTACAACAGATAGCGCTTGTAAGACCCCAGGTTTGTATTTCGCCAACCCTCACAACGGTGTAAGGGAACCCGGTAGCTCATTTCCCAAGAGCATACAAGCTCTGCCGAGTAAGGAACCCGGCAGTTCTCAAAGAAAAGGGTTTGGACTTGGCAATTCTGAAGGGAACATCTCATCCCGTGTGAGGAACCCGGTCTCTCTAAGAAAAGGGAAGGATGAGCTTCTAGAGGCGACACGTGTATGTAACCCGGTCGTTTTAGAAAAAGGAACACAAGCTCAACCGAGTAGGGGAGTCCGGTGGCTTTTTTCCCGAGAGAACACGAGCTCATTCGAGTTAGCACCCCAATAAATTTCTCTCTATGGGGAAGTAACTTGAGTTTAACAACTCTAACATATCACGCGGGTAAGGAACCCGATATACCTTATAAAAAAGGAAACGAGTCTTAACGACTCTAAGGGAACGACCCCAGGTAGGGAACCTGGTCTACTGACATCTGCCAACAAGGACTAAGTTACGTCCTGCATGCATGCATGCCACGTAACCCGCTCAACTCGGTCTACCCATCCCGATAGCCGACATCAAAATGCGAGGGTTTGACACGTATATCTATCTCGGCCTTTCCATCTCGATAGCCGACATCAAACAAGGGTTTCATGTCTACGTGTAACCCGGCCAACCCATCCCAGTACTCATCACCTTCACGAACACCTCCACAGGTGTCTTAGAAACTCTTCAGCATCAAAATGCCAACTTCACCCACATGCACGAGGAGTTCTTAAAACATCTACTCCCCACAAGAACACCAAACATCAACACAAAACAACACTCAACAAATTTAAGGCATACCAAATCCCATTTATAAAAGACATAGCTTTTCTGGGGAAAACATCGCATACACCAGGGACATGTAGTTATCATCACTACTGGACTCCCTGGCCTCCAAACCGTGGTACCTAAAGCTGTTAAGAAACACGATAAACTCCCCTTACCTAACCAGGAGTTCGCCCACGAGCTTCACAGTGTGTTTGTCCTAAGCTTCAGCTCCGACCACGAGGTTCCTCTCAGCGTCGGGATTCCGCAACAGCTACAATGGTTCTTGTATGTTGAACATAACAAGGAAGGGGTTGGGATCGAGAGGTTTCTAGGTGAGTTTTAGAGAGAAAACAGAGGAAACGAAAAGGTAGAAGAAAGAAGAGTGAACTTGTTGTTGTGTCAACCTGCTGCTTATAAACACAGCTAACACAGTACATCCTCTTAGCGTGCTCAGCCAGCAACCACAACACAGCAGGCTTGACTTACGTCCAATACCCATCAAGCACGCATACCAAGACAAAAGCACTTAAACAACAAGTTATAAATAAAACAATTAATCAATCAACATAACACGTAATTCAATCACCACAACACACACATAAACGTCCAGATTAGCAACTTATAATCCGGGTCATTACATAGAGCACTTACGCATTTTGCAAATTCATTTATGTATAATATGCAATCATTAGGGCATGCATGTATTTTATGGTACTCCATACACACAGGACATAATATTTTCTTCGTCTCATAGTGATTTTTCGGCAACATGTTATCTTCAGGAAGCATCTTCTTCAACAACACAAGCAATTCAATGAAACTTTTATCACTCCACCCATATCTTGTCTTCAAATTGACCAAATCTAACACCGCTAACAACCGTGTGAAGCTTGTGCACCCCGAATACAAAGACTTCTTCGAATCACTTTGTAATTCATTATACAAAGGTGCATGTGCTTATTGAGAAAAACTCTTGTCTAACATCGTGTATCATGTCCTCTATATGATTTCCAATGTCTACATCAACATGCTCAGTGTGGGACACTGTTGGCATGTATGGCAATTAGCCATGTCATATCCATTTTGTATAACTCGGAATGATCCCCTCACATACGAGATGCAACCTTGTTTCATTCACCACATGTCGTCTCCCATTCTCACATTTAACACATGGACAAAAATGTTTTCGACCATAACTAGTGCTTTTCGTTCAGCAAATTCCAAAAATTGTTCAACCCCATTCTCATAATTGTCACTGATGCGTGATGCTTACGTCCAACTTCGATCCATGTTTCCTTTTTGTCATACTCACAAGGTTATCCCATATGCATGAATATCTTACTATTTTTATAAAAGGTGTGACCATATCCTGTTCAGGAAGACATTTTTTTATACTTGATTCTTACATCAAGATTATGTCTCTTCACTTAAATCTAACAAAATTTTGGTAGCATTTCATATTGATATGAATTTCTTTGGTAAAAGAAAAAGATGAATAGTTGGACAATCAATGGTAATTGTCTTTTTGTGACATGTAAGATATCAACATGTCAAAAATTATAAGATATCAACTCATCAACCAGGGTGGAGTAACAAAAGAAGACACTAAAGGAGTTTAGTTAAACATTGCTACATTATGTTATGTATACCCTTAATTGTAACATAGCTTTTATAGCCAATACACAAATATCTTGTGATGATTTCAACTAGTTATGTGCTACACTACTTCACACATAATGAATTTATCTATGTTTTCCTAATACATTTGCCACATTTTATAACCAAACTACTAACACTACCTCACTTTTGTTAAATAAATTGACCACTAATAACACAAGCACAATTGAATACCAACATTGTCAATGCTTCACTGGTGAAAAATAGTGCACTGTATATTTCATTCAGTTCAGGTATTATGGGTAGTGCAAAAGAATATCTGGAAAGGGTTCTTACCTGCAATGAGAGTTTCAATGCTTCCACATGATTACGACAGCACAAGACCCTAGTATACCGACTTTCCATAGCAACAACGACATGACAATGAGAGAATGAGTTTGAAGATGGACAATGAGCGAGCAAAACAGAAAGAGAAATTGGAAAGAAAGAATGAGGGACGATGGACAATGAGCGAGTGGGTTCCATGACAACGCTGGAGACACCTTCAATGGAAACATCGAAAAAAAGGCGTTGGAGGAGACACGTTTTAGGGTGCAGAGGGAACGAGTGCCACTTAGAAAGAAGACACAAGCTAAGAATCAAAAGCCAAAACTCGTGATATTCAAAGACAATTTTTCAAAATCGTCTTTGAATACTTGATTTCAACGACGGTTTCCCTAAAAATTGTTGTCAATTTACTGTTTAAACGACGTTTTCACGAAAATCGTCGTGGAAATGTCACTTCTATTTATAAAAATACCACCTCATTTTTTATGACAATGGTTTTGGTAGAATTGTCGTTTAATGAGCTTCAATAAAAGTTGTTTTGTAGTAATGACTACGAAGCTAATATATATTCACTACCATTTTTGAAGCATGCAAAGAGTTGCTATATGTGAAGAAATTCTTGCAGGAGCTTGGTTTTATTTAGGAAAAGTATTTTTTCTTAGCGGATAATCAAATTAAAGTGGTATTCATTTTTGTTTGGGCAAGAATTCAACTTTTCTTTCAAGGTCAAATCATATTGTGAGGTATCATTGGATAAGGGAGGCTTTGGATGCTAGGTTATTGTTGTAGCTAGCCAAATCACATTGATAATAATGACGTTGATATGATAACTAAAACATTGTCAAAAGAAAATTTTAAAGTTTGTTGTGAGATTGTCAATTTGACAATCACTCTCTCCACATAGTTGTGAGTATGATAACTAAAACATTGTCAAAAGAAAATTTTAAAGTTTGTTGAGATTGTCAATTTGACAATCACTCTCTCCACATAGTTGTGAGGGGGGATATGTTGGGTATTGAGATCCCTTGCGAAGAAAAGGCTCAAATTTGAAAGCCCATTTGATCTCACTTAACTAAGTGGAAAATGATCAAATTAGGGTAAGAGAAAATCATTATTCTAAGTGAAAACAATAAACCTCAGAGAGAATTGAAGAAAAAGAGAAAGTCATATAACATTCTCAGTCAAGTTTTTTCATATTACGACCAAAATTTCATTCAACATTTGAGTAGCTCAAATTCGGATAGCAAGTTCAACACTAGCTTGTAATTCTCTAATGGTTGAATCGGAAGAGAATTAAGTAACTAGTTTGTTTTAGGGACTTTTCTTCTTTTTTCTCTATTTGTAAAATACTAATCCTTTTTTTTTTGTTTTGGTTGATTGTAAGCATATTTTGTGCATTTGTTGGAGACTCTCTTATTCCAATATTGATGATATAGTATAACTATTTCAATTTAGTCTGGACAATTTTCATAATTTTTTTGCTAATAATACGAAATTTATTTGCTATATATAGACAAATTTATTAATATTCCTTTAGAATATATGCTGAAGTCAAATGTATTCCAACAATAGAGCAAAATTAAGTAGATAAAAAAATGATCAAATATCAACATTATGTCATTTACATATTAAAAGAAGATAATATAATTATAAAAGGCATCGTAGTATATATGTGGATAGATAAAAAAAGATATATGAAATTTCTGCTGCAAAATTTAAGAAATCAATCACCAAACAAATGAGTAATTGTGTTAGCAACCCAATTTGAATAGTAACTGAACAGTTAGTCAATAAAACTGACAATCTAGTTACAGAGATCGATTATTTAACCAATTTTAGAGACAAAATTGTTTCTGATTTTTTTGTTTTATCAGTCAGAAAGATTTTTACTGATGATTTAAGAATCAATTTAACAATCAATTTTTATTTACTAATTTAGTGACCAATTTTAAAGACCCGCTTAAACATTGATCTATTGAACATTTTAACAGCTGTGTTTAGTGAGCAATTTTATGGATTGATTTTTTAAAAAAATGGTCATTATTCTGTGACTAGGAAAAATTAATGTGTGTGTATATATATATATATTAAATTATATGTTTTGAATATGACAAATGTATATAATGAAATACATGTTATATAACAAAAATACATCAATACATTAAAGTAAAACATTACAATTACATTCGGTAGATACACGAATACATTAATATATCAGTTGTAAAATATTTATTATTAAATACAACTACATTAAAGAAGATAGTCTAATTTACAGTTAACCACACTAGATTCATGAAAATATAAACAATGAACCGTCTGTTTGATCAGGAAGCAATTTGGAGTTAGTTTATGTCATGAAGCCTGTGAACAAAACAAGTTATTTGTGAATTCTATAATATTTTGATAAGAACTTCCACCTTTACCAACAGACTTTAAAGCCAAAGTCTTCCATCGAATGACATTGCTCTTTATCACTTTGCCTTCCTCGCTCTCCATTACATCCAATATACACTGCTTTAGTGTTTCTTGTCGCACAATCTTTTTCTCATCAGTTTGAGCTCTAATTCCAATTTTCCAAACATCTGCCATAAGCTTTGCATTTGTGGTCTGATCTGACCAATGTGGTAGTAAAATTGTTGGGACTCCTAAGCACAAAGTTTCTAATGTGGAGTTCCAACCGCAATGTGTCACAAAGCATCCTATAGCCTCGTGAGCTAAAACTTTTAATTGGGAGCACCATGTCACTATCAAGCCCTTTTTGGATTTCTTTTCAAAACCTTTGGGGAGCTTAATCTCTTCAGAGGCTCTAACTACCCACAAGAAATAACTTGAACATTCATTTAAACCATAAGCTAATTCCTCCATTTGTTCTCCACAAAGCATAGCTATACTCCCAAACGATACATAAACAACAGACCCTTTTGGTTTATCATAGAGCCATTCCATGCATTCTTCTCTCTTAAATTGTGCAACACCATAATCTTGGTCATCCTCGTGTCGCTTGTCCAAGAACATAGATGGTATGTTTGGGCCAATGTTCCTAAAATTTGGCCAAATCTTTGTGATCCAATCTGCTACCTAAAGTCAATTTCTAGTCACCAATCATTACATGCATAAATGCGCAAACCAACATTTATATATATATATATATATATATGAATTTAGTTTGAATATATCTTTTATCCTTATAAAAGAGTGTGTTGTTTGTTTGAATTTCTATAAAACATTCCAAGCAATTTTAGTCTCAATATTTTTTTTGTAAGCAATATAATACTACTCGTCAACTTAGTTGTTGATATGATTTTTCTAACACTTTTAGCATCTATAAAATTGCATTCAACTCTTTTCATCAATTTAGTTACATAAAATTTTTTAGCACTTATTTTCCCTACATTTTGAATGATTAAAAAGGTAATATCACTATTTTATAAGGACTAAAAGTGCTACTACTAACATTGAAAAATGTAAGAATTAAAAGTACTTGAAAATTTTAAAGGAACTAAAAAAACATATTCTATTTTGCAACAAAATAATAATATTACACCTTATAAATTAATTTTGATGCATGAGAGACAATTTTTTACACTGAATCAATTATACATTAAAAGAAGTTTGATGCTTTAACTCAAAAGCCACTTTTTTTTTAATAATATCACAAAACATGTCAATTTTAAAAAATTTACCAAAAGTGCATTAAAAAATAAACTCGTGTAGAATGTGCATATATTAATCAGTTTTCTTCTTAATTACCTCTTTATCCAGCTCATAGAATGAATTGCACAGAACCCAATCAGCTTTGTTTACATTGGAGAACTGATCCACAAAGAAATCAAGATAATATGGATGCTCCACATATGTAAGCAAGAAAGAGGGCATGTCCTCAAGCTGAAGTTTGGGCAAGGAAGGAAGAGAAAACTCATGTTCTATAAGGGGAACTTGTAGATTTCCCAAATGAACATGATAGTATATACTATTGACAGTCATATTTTGAGTGAGAAAAACAGCCCCAGCTATCCCAAATCTCTTGACAACATCTAGTGCCCAAGGGAAGAATGAATCATAAACAACACAATCAACATGGTTTTTTATTTGACCAAGTTTCTCAAGAAGTTCAGCAAAAGATTTTGACCCTACTTGGCTAGAGCGATCCATGTAGGCTTTGTGGCTCTCAGCATGTATTGGTCCTCCTTGGTCAAACCCATCAGAGATTGTTTCAATTGCAAAAGAAGGAGGCACTCTTTGCAACTTGTTGTGGTAGAAACGGTAGGTAGCAAGTGTTATTCTCACCCCTTGATGCTCCAATAGCTTGGAGAATTGAAGCATGGGATTGATGTGTCCTTGAAGTGGATATGCTAAGACCAAACAGTGTGCTTTCCTTGCCATGTTTTTCTTCTCCAATATTTCTCTCATGAGGGTGCGATGAGAGTGATTAAAAAGGAGAAGGAGTTAACTTATACACGAATTAAATAACAATTTGTGGACGGCAAATCCTGTGCATGCCAAACAAAACCTGCACTAATTGAAGTCCATGTCAGTATAATAAAGAGTTAGAATTGCTCGAGTTGAATTTTTCGTGGCAAGTTGAGCATCTTTATACTTAACTTATAATTCATGCACAAGCATTTATATACAAGTTTATTCAAACTACAAGACCTTTGTAAGCATTGTATTTAACTTTGTATTTAATGCAAAGGCCTTTGCGTGTGTTGTAGCATAATTGGATTATTTGCGCTTCTTATTTTATTGTGTATTTTAAATTTGAGCGTTGATATTTTTATCTTGCCTTGGCTAACATCACGGAACCTGATGTCAAAGGGTTTGTATTTGACAGAATGCATATGGCCCTAGCTCAGCTGTACATAGGAATATGTTTTGATGCTTATTTTGCAACAGATAATTAGTTAATGCTAAACCAGTAGATGTATATGTATATTGATAAATAATTTACTAGCATACAAGACGTTAGGCCTGATATGAGTCTCTTGTTGAGATGGGTGGGGTTGATAATACAAACAACATTAAGCTCACTTAAATGATTTGGACATATTTGAATAAACTTTTTCATAATTAAATACTTCTCAGAGAAGAATATAAAAATAAAAACGAAAAAGAAAATAACCAAAACAGAATTTATACATAGGAACTAGTAAAACCCGAGCTGGATGTGTCCATAATCGCACGGTGAAGCAAAAATGCATCATCAGATCAGTCTCGATTGACCTCAGAAAAAAAAAGATATATTTGGTCCTATTACTCCTATTGTCCTAAATTTTGGTCAAACCTTCATGATTCAATCTACGATCTAAAATTAATGCCAAGTCGCAAAACATTTTGGAAGAAATTATAAAGTTGTAAAAAAATTGACCTTTTGAAAACACAAGACTTTATCTTTTGTGGGGAGAATATATTTCATTAATTTGGTAATTTATTTTCCCCCACTCTTTTATGTGTCCAATAGGGGAGTGCTCAAAAAAATTGAGAAGCTAGCAAAAATCATTTCTTTGGGATGGTGGGGGAGAGAGAAAATTTTTTCGGTGAATTGGATGAAGATTTGTTTGTCAAAAAGTTAGGAAGGTTGAAAGAATTTGTCTTACTTTAATGAGGTCCTCTAGGGCAAGTGGAGGTGGAACTTGTTTTACTAACAAGAAGCTTTCACGAAAAAAAATATTATCGATGGATTACATTATTGATAGATATTACTGGCGGAATAGGAATTTGATACTAAAAAACGAGTTACCAATGGATATTGAATGATGGATTAATATCCGTAAAAAATTTTAAACTTTCCAATGGATATTGCTGACGACATTTTTATGGAATTTTTAAACATGAATTGCTGACAAAGTAATATCCGTCGGTAACATAAAAATCCATGGGTAACGATAAGAATGAAAAAATAAAAAAGAGAGAGATAACCATCTCTCATTTGGTGATGCTAGCAAATAAAAAAAAAATAGGCCAATAAAATCCTTAAATACCTAAGAAGACTTGCATGGTTAACGTTGTTAAGTATGATTATATATTTAATGTTTTACTACTGATTAAAAAGGTTTTTAATATATTTAAAAATAGAAAAATTAAATATATATTAATATAAACTATGTTATAAAATAACAAGAAAATAAAAAAAAGATGAATGTTAATCAATATCCTAAAAGTATTATTTTAAGAAATTAAAAGTGAAAATTGTTATTGAGATATATCGTTCTTAATTTTTTTATATTTTTATGATTTTTATAATAAATATTTTTTATTTCTAATTCCTTTTGACGAGTTCTAGAAGATGAAATGGAGTGATTGGTTCATGATTAATTGGATTTGAATTGGGTGAGGTAAATAAATACTGATGATTGATTGAGAAAGAAGTTATCTTTATTGTTTTATAAGTCACACTGGTAATTAATCATGTAAACTCTCTAATTATGAGTCCGTGAACAATTTATATCAAATATATTTATAATCTAAGATTAATTTAGAAGGCTACGGTATGATTTATAATGTTTGGTAGAGATTAATGAAAATAGGTCAAATAGAGTGAAAAAGATTGTTTGGTTGAAAGGAAAGAAAGTGAAAATACAGCAATTATTACTGCCTTAGCACTGACATGCAGTGCAGTTGTTGAGTCAAGAAGTGTCAAAGATTGTCAAATCTATAAATAGGCAGTTGCGTGAGAAATCTATCAAGACAAAGGTAGTAGTCATCAAAAGTTGATAGTTGATTTTGATTAAATTATCTCCAGAATTTAAGCATCATTGTATATGCAGATTGAAGCCTTTTCTGTTTTGAAAGAACTTGTGGTTGTATTGCCAAACTGTCTTGCAGACCACATTGGGTCACTCATTCCAGGAATTGAAAAAGCATTAAATGTAGGCAATATTTTGAAATACAATTTTGTTTAAACTCATCTAGTTTCCCAGCTTTGTCTTTTCTTTGCTTGTCAGGACAAATCATCTACCTCAAATTTGAATATTGACGCCAAAACATTTACAAAATTGGTATCATCTTCGATAGAGTCTAGCGTGCGTCACCTAAAAAAAATTTTGTATGATGCTAAAGAAATGGTTGTCGTTGAATTGAAAATATAGAGATGGGTTAAACAGTGGGAACCGGTTGTGCAAGTTTTGGATTTTCATTTTGCACCCCGTAGGATAAGTAATTGTAGTTGTCCAAAAATTTGACTCATTCATTGTTGCACCCTTTGTAGCGTAAGTTTTGGCTTTACTTTTTTGCACCCCCGTAGTTGTCCATAATATTATGCATTTTCTAAAATAAAATCATTTTTTTTCACTTTCAATATATTTTCTTATTTTTTTCCGAATCAAATTCATAAATTTTATAAACCTAAAACCATCAAAATAAACTCTTCAAATTAAAAACCTTTTTTTAATTTGTTTTTTTAAATAAACAATATTAAAGAAATACAGAAATCAAACCAAATTTATTTTATATTCAAAACTATCTCACCTAATAGACTTAAACATTAAACCTATTCAAAATATAAGAATCAAATTAATCATAATTCATAAATTACCGAATAATAGAATTTATTTTATTCAATATTTAATTTCTATAGCCATAAGTTAATAATACAAAAATGTAAATTTTTAAAACAACATATTATTTTCAAAATAATATTATCAATTATGATGACACTAAGACACTTACACATTATAATTAGCATATTTTGTGACTTTTAGTTTTAGCGTTTAACCATTTTGTATATAAAAATAAACTATACTAAAAGTAGAAAATTATTCTTCTTAATTATGATAAATTATAAATCAAAATTTAGACCATTTAAATCGTATTAAATCATTTTTCTACATAAAATCATATTAAATGATTAAGATTAAAAAATAATCATTTTTTAATATAATGATCACGTTGTGTGATCAAACTTATACTCTTGATATCAATATATGATTTTATAATATAATTTATAGTTTTTATTTACCATAATAATAAAATATTTTCACAAGAGTATGAGTCTATTCTTTCAAACATTACTAAAGTAAACTTTAAGTATATACCCAAAAAATAGTAAATTTTGAGTCATTAAATATGACTAAAATTCACATGTTTAAATTAATTTTACTTTCAATTTTTTTACATTAATATAATGTATGCCATAACATGTAAAATTGACTCTACCTACAAACTGGATAGACACTAAATAGTAGATACCATTTACTTAATTAATAAAATTCATCCTTAATAAACATTTTAAGTGATGGATCTTATTTAGACAATAATTGAAGTGGTAAATATTAGTAGCATTTTTGTCTGTCTGGTACTATCATAGAAATGGATTTGGGCTTGGACATATCATGGATTACGAGGCGCCTTCACATGCATTTATTTCACTTTTAGTGCCCAACCGGTTTCCAAGTATTTATGTCATCTCAACATTTCAATCCAACGGCCAATATTTATTCCGCATTATATGAAAAATCTTTTAGTCTCGCACACTAGACTCTGTCATCAAACAATGTGTCACCATACAATTTTGTTTAACATGAATAATCACACAACGCGACCTTCGCCACAGAGTTCCTTGTCGAACACTGTGCCACCGTACCCAAACACCATAGCAACGTCAGATAGTATTTCTTCAACAACTTTGACTTGGCGAGCACTAGCGTCACTAGCAATCACTCCAATATGTATGTGCTCTCCACGACCTTCAGCATCCCTTCGAAATGGAACCCCTACCTCTCTCCCACGGTAGCCAAACAAAAGGGAAGACATGATTCAAATGTTAAAGAGTCTCGTGGTGCCCGAGAAGAAGACAATAAACAAATGAATCTCATCCATACAATAAAGAGTCTCATGATTCAAATGTTAAAGTCATGATTGACGATTTTAATTTGGTAAACAAAAGGGAAGAGATGAAGGAAATAAAAAAAAGATAAAGGAGAAAGGATATAACGGGAAAGAAGAAACAATAAACAAAAAAAAATGGGCAAATGAATTTCATCCATACATATTTTTAATAATAACAACAAATTAATTTTTTAATCACTATGTTTATTTTTGTACAATGACATCAACAATTTGTGCTATGTTACCATTTCCATTAATGATGGAATTACTACTCTGTTGATAGGAATCACACCACAATACTCAGAGCTTAAAAACTTAGATTATCAATCAATTCTATTATTCTTCGATATTGTTAATTACACAATATTATTTATGTTATCAACAATTAACAACATTTCAAATAATCGGTATTTAATCATATGTGATTTTATCTAAATTTTATTGCATAAGCAATTTTGATTTTTAATTTATTTTACTTTTACTCAAACGACAACTTATAGAAAAAAGTTTATTCATCTGCAATTACGTTTTTAAGTTATAATAATTTACATTACCATTATTTTTTTAAAAAAATTATTTTATATTATGCTATCCAATCTTTATGGTTAAAATAATAAAAACACCATTATTTTTATTAATTTTTAACTTCAATATTTTGTACTTTACAAATATACTTTTATTTTATGGTATTTATTATGTTAACCACTCTTCATGTTTAAAAAAAATAAAAACACCATTATTGTTCTTATTTTTTAACTTCAATATTTTGTGCTTTACAAACATACTTTTGTTTTATATTTTTTTTTTTTTCATAATCAATTTATTATAATTTATGATGAATTTTTAAAAAACAACTACATACATTTTGTTTTATTTATTTTTCCATTTTCAATACTTTTTGTTTAATTTTTATTCATACCAAATTCTTATATTTTATAAAATATAACAAGTTATAAATATATTCTTCAAAGCCCACATAATTATAAATTTAAAATAAACACTATATAACAATTAAAATGTCATATATTTTTTTAAAGTATTAATTATGATTTAAAAAAATCTCATTCAAAAAATTTCCCATGTTAATATCAACAATCCATTATTTATACATAACAACAAATCAGAATAAAAATTTTAAAACAAATAAACCAAATTTAATTTATATTCAAAGTTATGACATCTAACAAACAAACTTAATTAAACCTATTAAAATTATACAGATCAAATGGATTTTATATTCAAAATTATAAAAACTAACAAACTAAATTAAATATATTAAAAATACAGTAACCAAATTCATCATAATACCAAAATTAACGAACTATCAAAATTAATTTTATTAATTATTAAATTTTTATAATCATGACTTAAATATAAATAAAATTTATAAAACAGCATATTATTTTTAAAATATTATATTATCAATTATATTTACATCAAACACACTTACACATTATTATAATTTGAAAAATAAAATTTAAGTAACAATGCATCAAATTACAAAATACATATTATGTCTTATGTTTTTTATTATGTTTTGCATTATATAATGTTGATATTAACACATGTTATAAATACATATTCATTTTTAAAAAAATAATTGCACTACCCAAATACAAAAACCGACACCCACATGCAATAATAACAATGTTAATTGCTCCAAAAATTTCATTGAAAAGGGACGTGCGGAGGAGTGAATAATAATCACAAGCTACAGCAAAAAGAAAAGCCAAAACATACGCTATACAGGGGTGCAAAATGAAAAGCCAAAACTTGCACAACCGGTTCCCACTTTTTTAACTCATCTCCACATTTTCAATCCAACGACTACCATTTCTTTCGCATCATACGAAAATTGTTTAGGTAATGCACAGTAGACTCCATCATTATCTTCACATTCTCCTGATGTTTTTCACCCTTACATCAAGGTAAATTTGTTTAATTTACTCTTTGAATTGGTTTTTGTGAAGCTTTACCTATTGTGTTGTAGCAACAATCCAGACACCATAATGGATAAACTTTATCATGGGAGAACATAAATAATTAAATATATGCTAGTGAATTCTTAATTTCTTATGAAATATTCTATTTTATGATCCAGTACCAATAATTTCTTCATCAAATTTTAAGAAGTTGAAGGTAATATCCTTAGGTTATGATTTTTTGGGTTATAGTGTTTGTCACTCTGGTCATCATATTAGATTGGAAAAAGCACTAAATTGATGCTTATAGAAGTGGATTATTTTATTAATTATCTGATCTTCAATATTGTGTTGAGTTCAAAGAAGTCCTTACACAATATGCTCCTTTGATATTATTATTATTATTATTATTATTATTATTATTATTATTATTATTATTATTATTATTATGTTTCCCTCTCATCTTTACTAGAGTTTTAATTTTATCTTTTCAATTGTTAATTGTTAATAACTTTTGTTTATAGTTCACTATTTCTTTTTTTTTTCTTGTGCTACTAATGGAGTATATTGATCATCTCAAAGTAGTTATCATCTATAAAAAGCCAATTCTGGGTATGTAGGTAATGAAGTTCATGCTTTGTTCAATTTTTTTTTTCTTATGTAATAACCACATTTACAGAAAGAAAGAGAAAAGCTATTTATATATGAATGGTTGGTTAAAGATTAATTTCTTTTATATGTTTACATAATTGATTTTTTGATAGAGAGTAAGCGAAAAGGAAATAATGTCAATGTATCACTAACATGTTAGACGAATTTATATAAAGTTTACTTATTATACACTGAAATTTTAAATAATTT
Source organism: Glycine latifolia (assembly GCA_013407115.1). Taxonomy (NCBI): domain Eukaryota; kingdom Viridiplantae; phylum Streptophyta; class Magnoliopsida; order Fabales; family Fabaceae; genus Glycine; species Glycine latifolia. The sequence continues at coordinate 3,904,446 of CM023942.1, forward strand.
TATATTATTAGTTAAATAAAGATTATTATTAATATGCCTCTAAAATAATTATAAAAATTATCAAATTTATTAAATATAACAACTTGTGTTGGATAATAATGTAAAATTATTTTAAAATATTAGTATAGAAATTATTTATTCATTTATATATGAAATTTTATAATAAAATTAAATTTTGAAAAAGAATTTGAGGATCGCTAAAAATGACAAGCACCAGGAGATGCATTGATAGAAGCCATATTGGTGAAGAAAGAAATGCAATAATGCAACATGAAAATAGTAAAGTAATAGAATGTACAATACTAATGTGGGAGTGGGACCTTAGCAATTTACAAATTGCGAGGGTTTCTAGGCTAGCTAGCTGCATTTAAACTCATTCTGACTTGCTACTTCAATAATGGAAACTGGGAAAGCACCCCACTAGGCACTAGCTACTAACATAGCATCTACTCTCCTCGCTGTATGCTTAACACAATTAATCCATAAAACAAATTAACTTGCTAATTCACCGTAGATAATTAATTTCTTAAACCTATTATTAAGAATTTAATTTCGATAATATATATGAAGAATACTTTTTTTTAAGGATTATACTTACTAATGATCTCTATATCTAATTAAAAGATATCATTAATATAAGAATAAAATTATCATTCGTAAAATGGATTCAAGAGTTTATCAAATATGATTTTTTTTAATTAGTAAATGTGAATTGTACAGCTATAAATGATTTTTATCTTTCTTTTATAATTCTCTTTCAATTAATGAAATGCTTTATTTCCACTTCTCATCAATCTCATACGTATTTGTCATAAGTTGCTGAAGCATAAATTATATTATGAGTTGTTTTTTTTATTTCTTTCTTCTAAACTATTTACATGTATTTGATTTATTGTATTTGATTTATTACAGTAACAATGGAATTTCTTTAGCCTAAGGAATATATTCGTCAATTTATTAATAGCCAATCTCTCGAAACCAACCAGATATTCTTCTTTTCTTTTTCGTTTGACTTAAATTTACTTTTGAAGTAAATAGATTATCTCTTTATATATATATATATATATATGAATGAGTTACTCACAAATTATTAATGTCAATTAACGAGTCATGTTAATTTGTTAAGCTAATTCAAATAATTTAATTAAACATTGAATGAGTCATTCAAATAATATTATAACAAACAACTTAATTTATTATCACTTTTTCAATAACCAAATATTTTTTATTTAAGAAATACTAGTAACGTTCACACATACTTTTTTGAGCGCATTTTATTTTATTAATTAAAATTTATTATAAAATACAAAAAGTTGTGTGCCCCATACTTTATTTAATGATTTTCTCATTATTTTTTAATTTTTAATAAATTTAATCATTGATAGAAATGTGTTAGGAGAAATGTGATGTCAGCCGTACTCCTTTTATTGATATAACTATTTTAATGAACAATATAGTTGTGACGACTTTCTTCAACTACATGACACTAAATAAATTAGATTTTCAAAATAAATTGAGAATATATGTTATAAATTAATGTTATCAACATTTAAGGGAAAAACATACATTTAAATTAACAGGAAAATTAATTAAAATGTACTCAGAAGGCCATATGCAAGGTGCAATGCATTTAAAATCTGTTGCACATGAATTTTTTGGAAGGGACAATCTTAATACAATTGACCACAGGGATTCGTGAAAATATATAGTAGGAATTGTCTTTATGCGAGTAGTTAGTAATTTTGGCATGCATGAAGCTTATGGATGAAACAAGTTATTTGTAAATTCTAGAATATTTTTATGAGAACTACCATCATCACTAACAGCTTTTACAGCTAAGGTCTTCCATTGAATGGCATTACTTTTCATCTCTTTGCCTTTTTCATTCTCCATTATTTCCCTTATGCAGTGCTTTAGTGCTTCTCGACGCACAACCTTCTTGTCATCAATAGGAACTCTAATTCCCATCTTCCAAACATCCGCCATAAGCTTTGCATTTGTGCTTTGATCTGACCAATATGGTATTGCAATTATCGGGACTCCTAAGCATAAAGTTTCTAAAGTGGAATTCCAACCACAATGTGTCACAAAGCATCCTATAGCCTCATGAGCAAGAACTTTTAGTTGGGAGCACCATGTCACTACCAAGCCTTTCTTTGTTTTTTTCTCAAAACCTTAAGGAAGTTTAGTCTCTTCAGAGGCTCTAACCACCCACAAAAAGTAACCCAAGCGCACTCTTTCAAACAACAAGCTAGCTCTTCCATTTGCTCCTCACCAAAGGTAGCTATACTCCCGAACGCTACATAAACAACAGAACGTTTTGGCTTATCATCTAGCCATTCCATGCATTCATCCCTCTTGAATTCTGTGACCCCATAATCTTGGTCATCTTCGTATCGCTTATCTAAGAATAAAGATGGTATGTTTGGTCCTATTGACCTAAATTTTGGCCAAATCTCCATGATCCAATCTACAATCTAAAAATAACTTCTAGTCAGAAAGCATTATATGCTAAAATTAATGTTAGGCTAAACCACTCAATTGATTCTTATCATTGTTCTCATTTTGATGGAAATCCTCTTGAACGAAAACTTAATATAAATACCACAATTGACCTAGTGAATAATTTAATATTACAAATATAAACGAAATAGTATGTATGTGATGCATGTAACAATTTTTCACTCATAAAAATGCATTTTATTTAAATGCATGCATATATAGAATGTATGTAATTTTAATTAGTATTTTCTTAATTAATTACCTCTTTATCCAGCTCATAGTATGTATTGCATAGGATCCAATCAGCTTTGTCGATATTGGAGAAGTGACCCACACAAAAATCAAGCACAGATGGATCTTCTTCATATGTGAAGAAAAAAGAAGGCATGTCCTCATGTTGAAGTTTAGGCAACTTGGGCAGCGAAATCTCATGCTCTTTGAGTGGAGCTTGCAACGTTCACAAGTGAACATGATAGTATATATTACTGACGGTCATATTTTGAGTGAGATAAGAGGCTCCAAGTATCCCAAATCTCTTGGTAACATCTAGTGCCCAAGGGAAGAATGAATCATAAATAACACAATCAACATGGTTTCTTGATTTGCCAAGTTTCTCAAGAAGCTCATGTAAGGTTTCTGATCCAACTTGGCACAAGCGATCTATATAAGCCTTGGGGCTCCCAGCCTCTTTGGGCCCAACTTCATCAAACCCATCAGAAATGGTTTCAAGAGAAATGGAAGGAGGCACGTTTTACAAATTCTTGGAGTAGAAACGAGTAGTAACAAGTGTTATTCTCACCCTTTGATGCTCCAATAGCTTGGAGAATTGAAGCATGGGATTGATATGGCCTTGACCTGGAAATGCTAGCACCGAACAATGTGCTCTGCTTGTTATGCTTTTCTTCTTCATTATTTCTATGTGTGATGGTTGGAGATCGGAGGGTTTGGTTATACAATATAAAATTAATAAAAAGCACTAGAATATTCTTGCTTTCGGCTTCCGCGCCAACCAATGGGTATTTACTGCCTAGTTAATTTCATATGTCAAATCCATGGTTCATAAATGAGTTCTTATGTCTAGATGCTATTATTGTATGGTCCACACAATAATGTCGTATAGTGAAATCACAGTGCGATATTGAATCTTCTAACTCGTAACTAGCTTAAATTTAAATAAAACAAGCCCAGGGCTGTATGTCCAATGACCAATCTGTCAGTAGCGCATACTCTACTATGACACTCACAGCTATCTATCTAGAATCTTTCTATACTATCTATGTCTCTATTTTTTATTTTACTAAAAGTCTTCGCTCAATGCCTAACCTAATCAGTAGTACTTATTTAAGTTTTTTAATATAAGAGAAAACAATTAATCACTTATCATGTAAAAATTAGTCAAAATCATGAACTAGAGTTGGAATATGGAATCACCTAATAATTTCTCCTTTTTACAAGAGAAATGACTAGTATCAAATTTCAAATCCAATAGTTAGCGAAGGTACGAGAGGGTGGTTGTCAATAGCTTACTTGGGTAATGCATTTTGAGTAATACTACATTTGGTTCTTTATATGAAAAATAATTATTTAATTTATCAAAATCAATAGAAATGATTAAATTAAATAATTTATTATAAATTTTAATTTTATTCTAAGACTATTACATAAATGATTTAAAATGTTGTTATTTTTCAACTAATGATGAGAGTTTTTTTTTTGTTAAAAAAGCGAGCACTTGTTTAGTTCTCCGATTGCAAAAACTATTTGGTATAAAAGCCTTGCGTGGATTGGTATCTAATCGATGCAGCACTACCTTGCGTGGATCTTAAGGTACCTAAAGGGTACAACAGGTCATGGTATTATGTTTGATAGTCAGCAGAGTAATCATTCAGTTACAGGTTATACGGATTCTGACTATGTTGGGGATCTGGATGACAGAAGGTATACAACAAGGTATGTCTTTACTCTTGTAGATGGGCCTGTTTGTTGGACATAAACTTGCAGACTTGGATTACAACATGTGTCAAATTCGGTCTAGTACGCTTCATAGCATACATCAAGCAACTATTTGCATTTGTATAGGGAACCTTTGACTGTGCTCCACCTCAGCATCTGTCTTTGAACATTGATCTACAGAAAGCTTAAAGTGTTTTGCCAAGGGGGTACTCACAGGCTTTGCATTGCTCATGTTGTACTTGTCTAGCACATTCTCAACATAACCCTATTGTGAGAGCCATAGCTATCTAGATTTTCTATCCTTGTGAATCTCCATCCCAAGAATCTTCTTAGTAGGACCCAAGTCGTTCATGTCAAACTCCTTGCTCAACAGTGATTTCAACTCATTCACATCACGCAAATGGTTACCAACAATTAGCATATCATCAACATATAGTAGCAGAAAAATAAAAGAGTCATCATTAAGGCTTCTTACGTAAACACAACAGCCATACTCACATTGCTTATAGCTAATCCAAATCATGTAGGAATCAAATTGTTGTACCATTGCCTAGGAGATTGCTTTAATTCATACAAAGACCTCTTCAACTTACAAACCAACCTACCCAGTCCACCTTTACTAAACCCCTCTAACTGCTCCATATAAATTTGCTCCTCTAGATCCCCGTGAAGAAAGGTTGTCTTCAAATCCATCTGCTCCAAGTGTATGTCATGACTAGTTACCAAGGCTAACTCTGTCTTGATATAAATATGTCTCACAACTAATGACAAAATCTCATCATAATCAACCCCTTTATGTTGTGTGTATCCCTTTGTTACTAGACAAGCCTTGAACTTTTCCCCTTCTTTTTTATAATGACCCTGTGATATATCTAGGTTCGTATGATTGAGTTGTCACAATATGGGGGGGTGTATTTTGGAACTTGGATATAGGAGGGGTGTAGATAGCACCTTTTCAAATCCGAGATCGTGTGTGTGATCTCGGATGAGCTCTGATGTGATACCAAGTTGTGATCTCGAATGAGCAACCGAGTAGTGATCTCGGTTGAGCTCGGATGAGCTCGGAGGAGCTCGTATTTTGTTGACTTGTAAGAGCTACCGGGTAAAGAAATCGAAAGAGCTCACAACCCCTTTTTGATAGATAACCGAGTTAGTGATCCCTGAAGCGGTTGGAAGGAACCTTGGACTTGTGAAGTACCAAGGTAGGAACTAGGATTAGGTCGGTTGAGGTCGGAATAGGTTGGTTGAGGTTGGAATAGGTTGGTTTAGGTAGGAATAGGTTGGATTAGGTCAGATGAGGTCGGAGGAGGAGGGAACATTGGACATACTATAGTACCAAGGACGAGTTCTTATGCAATCGATTACATAAATACTTGTAAGCGATTAAAACAGTCACCATTTGCTGTTTAACCCTAATTTAGCCTTTTTACACGTGTTGACTCCCTGCTGGTTGTTTTGACGTGGGAAGACTCTCCTATTACTTTAGGATGCGTGTTAACTTACAGGCTATTTAAGATATGTACAAGTGAGATATTTCAGTAGTAACCTTATTTTCACCACCTTTGCTTAAACACTTTCTCTCTCTCATTCCATATTTCCTCCATTGTTAACGTAAGAAAAGCTTCCTAGATAACCATTCCTTAACCTAAACACTTTCACATCCAACGTAAGGATTGAAGAGAATCACCATACAAACTAGTTTCCACCCTTTGTTAGTTGTAAAAACCATTTGGTGAGGAGATCATTTCTTCAAAGAAAGTGCAAAGTTTCAATCTTTTAAGAGTTTGAAGGCACTTTAAGGACATCTAAGCTTGGAGAAGCTATTTTCTAGCCTTCATTGACGTTTTAAGGTAAAATATGTAAGTTTCACCGTATCTTTTGAGTTTGGTTATAAAAGGAAAAATGAACCATATGAGCTAGGTTTGGTTTTGGGTGATGTTTCTTTGGGTAAAGTATGCTTGGGAAGTTGTTGTGATGAAGGTTAAACCTTGAAAGTAACTTTTCTGGGTTTTGAGTATTTTGTTATGCCCGGATAGATCTTTGTGGGGTTTACAAGTCACTTGTTGGTAGTTTATGCTTGAGATCTGGAAAAGAACTGAGTCCTTTTCATGAAACGGTTGAGAATCATTCTTGATATCTTTCTTGCCTACTGTAGGGCGTGATAAAGAAGATATCGGTGGTTGTGAACATGAGGTTAGAAAGGACGGTGCTATAATCAGAGAAGGTAAGCTCTCTGTTCTTGGGAGTTTGTTCCCTTGATTGTGTTCCACCATACTCCTGGGGAGTGATGGTTATTGGATGTCATGGTGCGTGTATTTACATTGTGTGTTATTGCTTTTGATTGAAAACATACATGTAATGGAGATGTGCACTGGTTGTCTAATTTGTATAACTGGAATATACAATTGTGTACGTGGAGTGCACTGGTTGGCTAAGTTGTATATCTGGTTATACATTTGTGCATGTCTTTGGTGGAATTCACGTGGAGTCTGGGGTCTGGGACCTCAGGCGGAGATACGTGATGTGTACGTGGAGTACACTAGAGGATATACAAGAGTGCACTTTATGTACTGGCTGTCTAACTTGTAAATCTTATATGCAATTGTGTATGATATCTGCCCTGGATGGCTAAATTGCATATTGGTGATGGAATGGTATGTTGGTGTGATTATGTACATGTATTATTTTATTAAAGGCCGGGTTGGCTATGTTTTTATAATGTCAATATAAATGCTATGTACTATGGAAGTGAACCAGGGGGAGGTGAGTCTCCAAGAACCCTGAGTTTACTGAGATTGTATCTCACATCGGTTGGGGATTATATTTTATTGCAGGTGATAGCCACAGAGCGGAGGACGAGGTCCGTGGTAAGAGACCCGAGTAGGGGTTGTTCGGTGGATCTCAATTGACGGGTCGTGTTGGCCGAGGCTGAGTTGGCCACTAATTGAGGATCCCGGACAAGAGGACTAGGTCTGGTTCGAGGAAGCAGTTTATGGAAGGCAGTCTTTTGCGAGTCTGTTGACTCAATTTTGTTGTACATTTTGTAACCTGGCATGGGTTTGTACTATGATGTATCTTTTGAGAATAGAACTCGAGTACTGGGATGTATATCAAAATTCCATACATAATGTTTTAGTTGTATTGTGTGACGTAAGATGACGTCTTATTATTTATATGCTTCCATGTTTACTTAAGTTTATTAAGTATTTGTTGCGCTTAAGACCATATTATAATGTTAATGAACCGGATGCATACGAGGTCGTTACATTTTTCAGATACTGGAGGTTTCTTCTTGTACACCCTATGACTCTCTTGCTCGCAAGAAGCTCAACTATCTCCCATGTTTGATTCTTCTGTAAAGACTCCATCTCTTCCACCATAGCACACATCCATCTATCTTTGTCTTGGTTGTTCATAGTCTCTTGAAAGGTAGAAGGATCTCCATGAACTAGTCATAAGTGCAAAAGTAACCAATTTAGCCAATTCTTCAAACCCATATCGGACAATGGGTTTAATCATGTGAGGATCTCTATCTTAGACAAGATTGTACTCCATATGTGGTCCATCTAGACTCACAGATCCAAGCTCAAGTGTGGGTGTCGCCTCATGTCTTGGACGACATGGTTCTGCCATCTCAAGAATCATTGACAGGTGCTCTAGATCCACCTTAACCACCATAGAGTTAGGGGAAGCTCCATCAGAAACTGGCATAGTTGTATCAACTATCTTTGGCAACATGGACTGCTCATTAAACACTACATCCTTGCTGATCATCATCTTCTTAGAAATTTGATCCCAAAACTTGAACCCCTTCACACCTTTGGAATAACCTACAATTTTTTTTTGAATGTGGATCAAGTTTAGATCTTTCATCATTAGATATATGCACAAAAGCGAGACACCTTAATATTTTCAAATTATTAAAATCGACAGGATTACATGTCCAAACTTCCTCTATAGCTTTTCCATCCAATGATGCTCATGGTGATCAGTTGAGTAGGTAGCACGCCATATTCACCGCTTCTGGCAAAAAGCCTTTAGAAAGGCCAGCTTGCAACCTTAGACATCGGGCTCTTTCAATAAGGACCTATTTATTCTCCCTGCAACACCATCATGTTGTGGTTTTTTCCACACTAGGAAATGTCTCTTAATGTCATGTTCCTCACAGAATTTCTGGAACCGCAAGTCTGTCTATTTCGTACCATTATCATACCTCAAGTACCTGATCTTTTTGCCTATTTGGTTCTCCACCTCAGCTTTCCACAATTTGAACTTTTCAAAGACTTCAAATTTTTGTTTTATGAAGTACACCTAAACCATCCAAATACACTTCAAAATTCTAATCAATGAATGTCATAAAATAGTGAGAACCATCCAAGGACGAATCTCTAGTAGGACCCTACACACCAGTATGCACATAATCTAGAATCCCCTTGGTGGCATTTTTCACAACTTTAAATGGCACTCTGGTCTATTTCCCATGCACACAATACTCACAAAAGTTTAACTTGCAACTCTAAACTCCTTTCAAGAGTACTTACTTATGAAGCTCTGTCATCCCACGCTCACTGAGATGACCCAAACACAGGTGCCACAATTTGGTAGCATCATTTTGAGACTCAATAGATGGAACTCAACCTACAATTGTGCTCCCCAACAATCTGTAAATGTTTCCTACAGTCAGTTGTGCTTTCATCACAATCAACAAGCCCTTACACACTCTAAGGGTATCCTGATCTCCATCAGTTCTGAATCATTGGCTTGTAAGGTACCAAGTAAGATCAAATTCTTCATTAATTCAATGATATGTTGGACATCACATCATACATAGAAATTTGCACATGTCTCATTCCAACAACAACACACGCTATGTCAGTACCCATATAGACACTGTCAAAATTGTTTGACATGTATGTTGTGAACCACTCCCTATTAGGAGTCATATGGTAAGAACGTCCAAAATAAAAAATTCTTGCGTCTGTCAATGAACTGCATGAACCAGAGAGAACATATCCCTCATTGTAGTAGACATCTCCCTCAATGTAGTAGTCAGAATCATCAGTCTCTACTACATTTGCTGAGCGAGATGTCTCTTCACCGGATTTCTTCAACTCTGGACAATCCCTCTTGAAATGCCCTTTTTGGTTACATTTATAGCACTCCATTGTTTTCTTGCATTCTATGGACTTGGACTTCTTCGTTTGCCTACCACCAGAACCCTTGCCTTGTGTCCTTCCACAATCATGTTTCTCCTTCACATACAAACCATAGCCTTACGAACACCCCATAACATTTTGTCTCTGTTGAGAGTGAGACATAAGTGCAGCCTGCATCACCTCTAGACTGATCAAGTCTTTCCTGTACGTTAAGGTTGTCACCAAATGTTCGTAAGAAGAAGGCAAAGAACACAATAGAATACATGTCTTATCTTCCTGGTCAACCTTTACATCCAGACTTGCTAGATCATTGATAATCTAATTGAAGACATTCATGTGTTGTTGGAGATTTGAACCCTCATACATCTTCAGTGCATATAGTTTCTACTTTAGATATAGTTTGTTCATCAATGATTTTGACATGTATTGACTCTCCAATTTCTTTCATACTTCCCCTAGAGACTTCAACTCCATACGTGATAGAGGACCTCATCTGCCAAGCACAAGCTTATAGTTGCCGCAACCCTTTCTTGCAACTCCTCCCAATCCAAAGCTTCCTTATTATTAGGCTTTGATTTTCATAGCGCCTTCAAAAGACCTTGTTGTGCCAACAAATCCTTAACTCGCCTTTGTCACAATCCAAAATTCCCAATTCCATCAAACTTCCCACTTTGAATTTGGCCCCAAAGTTAATCTCCATCTGATTCCAGTTGTTAGCAATAGCAACCGAAATTCTAAAGGGTATGAGAGAAATTACACACAAATACAAGAGATTTAATGAGGTTCGGCAAGTGTGCCTGCATTTTTCGGAATAGAGTGACTATTTCTATTTCTTATTCATAAACAACAGAGTTACATCACAATATATAATATTACACATACCACAGGCTTTACCTGCACCCCAACCCACTTTGTAATCCAATAACATATGGGCTTTACGCTCTCATTTTGTCTAGTCCATAAAATATGAGCCATGCACAACAAGCGTCAAGCCATTGAATGCTAAAGGTATGGTTGCAGCTTCATTGATACCCAATCACCAACAACAAAGTAGTTGAAGGGAGAAGGGGGGGTGGATTGGTCCTAAATTCAAATTCCTCTCACTAATATTCTAACAAAATCTAACAATTAACATGTATCGATAAATAAAACAAAAAACAAAAACAACAACAACAAAGTTGACATCTGATATCTTTTATTCTCCGCATAATTCTTCATAATTTCTTGGCATTTTTGTTATTTCTTTTGTTTAAAAGCAAGAATTTTCTCTCAAAGAAGACAACAAGGAATTCAATTGTAGAGTTGCCTTGCATATAACATAGGAGTACTAAAGAAGGAGCTCTTATGTAAGTGACTGCAAATGGTGACATCTTGAGTAGTGAGTATTAAAGGTATATTCTGTACAAGGAAAAAACTGACTCCAAGAGGAGAGCTTATGGCCTTATGGAGGGAGAGGAGATTAGCTAGGAGAAAATGTGTTGTATAGGTTATTTCTTAATTGGAGTGTAAATGGGAGGAAGAACAGGAAAAAGGAAAAAGGTAAGACTCCCTTAGAACTCCCCAAAAGTAGGAGAAATCAAAGGGGAAAAGGGGCATTAGTTTTTTTTTCACAGAAATTTTATTTAGTTTAAAGTGATTTTTAATGTTAAATAATATCTAGCTTGTTTAATATTAAAATTTTAAAATATTTTTAAAATATATATTATAGTAGAAAGTTTAGTTTTTAAATTAAAAAAAAATACTTCAGGAAAAGGAATAATCCTTATGAAAAAGTTTGAACATTTAATGGTAACTAAAATGAAATAAAATATAATGGAATGAACAAAATGATATAAAGTTATCACGAAGTTATTTTAAATTTAGGAATTATTTGATTGATCAACAAACAATTTTTAATAAGATAAAATGAAATAAAATATAAAATAGAAATATTTTGTTTTATCAACAAATAACTTTTAATTTTAGACATGAAACTGTGTAATAAATTATTCATCCACCTCTTACGTAAAAATATAGATTACAAATTGTTTGTCTAATCACGAAGTAACTTCTAATTTAGAAAATGAAGTCTATGAATGTTATAATAAACTATTCATAAATTCTACAATATTTTTAAAACAACTTCCACCTTTACAAACAGCTTTTACTGTTTTACAGCTAAAGTTCTCCATTGAATGACATTTTGTCTTCATCTCTTTGTCATTATCCATTATCTCATATTTTAGAGCTTCTCGTTGTACAACCTTTTTTTAAATCAATTGGGACTCTAATTCCTATGTTCCAAACATCTGTAATAAGCTTAGTACTCCTAATCATTGAGTTTCTAATATGGAATTCCAACCACAATGCGTCACAAAATATCCCACAGCCTCGTGAGCAAGAACTTTTAATTGGGGACACCATGTCACTACCAAACCCTTTTCTGTTTTTATCTCAAAATCATTAGGGAGTTTAATTTCTTCAGAAGCTCTAACCACCCACAAGAAATAACTCGAGCACTCTCTCAAACAACAAACTAGTTCTTCCATTTGTTCCTCACCAAAGGTAACTATACTCCCAAATGATACATAAACAACAGACCATTTTGACTTATCATCTAGCCATTCCATGCATTCTTCACTCTTAAATCGCATAATTCCATAATCTTGATCATCTTCACATTGTTTGTCTAAGAAGAAAGATGGTATGTTTGGTCCAATGGTCTTCAATTTTGGCCAAATCTTCATAAACCAATCTATAATGTAATATAAAAATAGTTTTTAGAAACACACATAAGAATGTGAACTAAAAATCTGAATCACACATCATACATGAATAGTCAGGATTAAAATTAAGTTAGTTGTATTGACACTTAGAAGATCATGTACATATTGTTTTTAATCTTCATCATTCAAATATGATATAATAATTTATATTTATAGTTTTTATTTCCTATGACGATAAGAAGAATTTATATTTAATATCCTCCTAGTATACCTTGATACAAAAACTAGACACTCAATATTAAATACATTTAAATTAAACACAAAAGTATATAATGTATCTATATTTTTTTCTTACCTCTTTATCCAACTCATAGAAGATGTTGCATAGGATCCAATCAACTTTTTCAATATTGGAGAACTGAGTTACTACCAAATCAAGCAAAGACATATCTTCATTAAAAAGAAAGAAGGGATGCAGGTCCGGAAGATGAAGTTTGGGCAAGGCAGGAAGGCAAATCTCATGTTCTGTGAGTGGAGCTTGCAACTTCCCCAATTGGACATGGTAATATATGCTATTCAGAGCCATATTGTGATTGAGATATGCAGCTCCAGCTATCCCAAATCTCTTGGCAACATCTAGTGCCCAAGGTAACAATGAATTATAAATAACACAATCAACATGGTCATTTGATTTATGGCGAATCCATAAGATTCTTATGGATTTCGTATGAGTTTTTTTTTTCTTTTACGGATTGGCCAATTGGTAAGTGTTTTTTTTTTACGTGAGTTTATTTTTAAGTTAAAATATATTTTATGAAATAATTTAAAATAATGGCACATGCAAGTCTCAAACCTGCAACCTTCACATTATTAACACAATACTCCAACCAACTGAGCTAATAGGCCAATTGTGTTAAAAATAATTAATGTTGATACATATAACACCAAATTTTTTAATGTATATTTAATACACATATAATTTTACATAATAAATTTTGTAATAATTAATTTTGATCTAATAATTAAACTATAAATTAATTGTTACAAAATTATATGTGTATTAAATTTGGTGCTATATGTATCAACATTAATTTTTTTTAACATAATTGGCCTATTAGCTTAGTTGGTTGGAGCATCATGTTAATAACATGAAGATTGTAGGTTTAAGACCTGTATGTGCCATTATTTTAAATTATTTCGTAAAATATATTTTAACTTAAAAAAAACTCCGGGCAATCCTTAAGTTTTTTTCTTTTTTATAGATTGGACAACTTGTAAGTTTTATTTGTTTATGGATTGCCCAATCCGTAAATGTTTTTTTACGTGATTTTTTTGACGTAAGTCTCTGACCCAACTTGACTTAACTTGCCTAAAACGATCCAAATAAGCCTTGGTCCCTCCAACCTCTTTAGGCCCACTTTTGTCAAACCCATCAGAGATTGTTTCAAGTGCAATAGAAGTTGACACTTTTTGCAAGTTATCAACGGGTGGTATTTTCACCTCTTGATTTTCCAATATCTTGGAGAATTGAAGCCTGTGATTAATGTGGCCTTGAGTTGGACATGCTAACACCAAACAGTGTGCTCTCTTCTTAACCATGCCTTTATTCTCCATTTTTGTGATGAATTTGGGTGAGTAAGTGCATGAGACATTGGAGAGAGGAAAGAGGGTTGATTATTCGATGATTTATCAAGAATTGCTCAATTATGGTGGGGATCCTCAAGGCTTATCAAACATCATTGTTTGTGGTGCCTATCTTGTTCTTTCTTTCACATTTTTGGTTTCCTTGTTTAATTTTCGCATTGCTAATTATGTAATTTTGTCCGAATTTTCTTATTTGTATATCTCTCATTTTACTTATCTTTTTTTGGTGTTTATGAGCCTAATTTGCGTTTCAGAATGTCCTTTTTCACGTTGGTTTAGAACTGTTCCAATCCGAGTTCTATAGGCTAAGATACGTATAAAAGTTAACGATACATTCTAACTCAATTGGTGTGCGAATTCCACCCTAGAATTGGTTTGAATTGAAGCAAGGCAGTGGGATTTACATCACAATCCGAAAATGTATTATGGATTTCATGATCCGTAATATTCCAAATGGTACGGATCATGAAATCCGGAATACATTTTCGAATTGCCATGTCTAATTATGGATAGATTGACCGGAGTAATGTAAGTCGATCTGGAAATTTGTTTCATATTGACTAGTCCATAATTTAGTACACTATTTAAATAATGAAAAAAAATGGTCATTGAAACTTGAAAGGTGTGATTTCAATGTCCTTAAGCTTTTGAACGTCTTAAGAGCAAATAAGGAAGTGCACATGCATGAACTTGATTACTTTAGATGTGTGTTGCTGCATAGTTAATGTAATATTTAGGAAGGTGCATGTTTTATTCCTGGGTCTGTGATTTATGTGTGTTTTTCAGTTCAAGATGTGGTGGATTACGCGAAGAATGGGCACTTGCAGACAAGAAATCCCCATTGAGACACAATTCTTTCTTCTTGAAGTACACAGTGGCTCTAATATTAAAGGAGGAGAAGACCAAGGTGCTCCTATTTATGCAATTTTCTTACCCTTTCTTGAAGGAGATTTCAGAGCCATCCTTCAAGAGATTTCTGAGCACAACATCTTAAAGTTCACTAGCTCTATGTTCCATATTAGTTGATCTGGAAAACAAAAAAAAACTCAATTCAAATTAAACAATCCAGAATAATTATTATACAATTCTGAATTGATTGATATGGACTTATGAAGAAATATAAATAAATTCTGGATCAAGAAATCCATACTCATATAACAACAAATCCGAATTATTGAATCTGGAAATATGTTATATTTTTGGATTATTTGATCCTATATTATTATTACACAATTTTGGATTGATTGATCCGGATTTGTATAACAACAAAATCAGATTGTGATCCAGAATTATGTTGCTTTTAAAAATCATTTAATTCTAGATTTGTTGATCTAGACCTATCCTAAAACTTCATTTTCTAAATAAAAAAATTTGGATAAGTCAATTCGGTTATAATAAACTAACACAAAAAGTATAAACAAAATAATTAATATATCACCAGTGCAAGTGAACCTGAGCAACCAAATACTTACACGGAATGAACAAGTAAAGAAGACAATGTTTCAGGCATGGAGAAGTGAGGAAAACAAGGTATGGACAAGTGAGGAAGACAAGGTTACTATGGCCATTTTGAAAATTTGGGAGGTGTAGGAAGCAAAAACCTTTTCAAGAAGCTAAGCAAAAGTCTCTTGTCCAACTTGCCAAAAGCGATCCAAATATGCCTTCAATCCTCCAGCATCTTTGGGCCCACCTTGGTAAAACCCATCAGAAATGGTTTCAATTGCAACAGAAGGAGGCACTTTTTGCAAGTTATTGTAGTAGAACCGACTTGTGACAAGGGTTATTTTCACCCCTTCACGTTCCAATCAGGGGTAGATCCAGGAAATTGGTGAAGGGGGGGCACTCATGGTACATGCGTAGCTGTGACGGAGGTCATAGCCGTGACGGAGGACAAAACAATATATATTCATCATTACTCGTGCTTTGTCTCGTAAAGAAATCATGCACAGGACAAAGCAAACCTAGTATTGCATTGTCTTCCAATTTAATTTATCTTCAGAATAGTAATAGACAAGAACAAGGCAAACATAGCTACATCCAGGGAAATATCAAAATGCTAGTGAGATGATAAAATGTACACATACAAAAAAAGTTAACATACAACTCAAGTATAATAATGATTAGTTAAGAAACAACTTTTAATTAAGCCAAGATAGATGTGTTTCACAATTTGCATCCTGTTTAGATTTCAACACAAGGTAAATATCATTAGGCAATTTAATTAACCAGAATATTTTTTTTAAAAGAAAAACTGATTCTGTAAAATACAGTACTACTATTTCAAATTATAGTTTGCAATGAAGAGCCTTGGAAGTGGCTCTTTGAGTGACACAACGTGTAGAAAGCAAGAATTCCAATTAGAACTACGTGATATGGCTTGTTGCAATTTCTTGTCACCAATAAGGGGTCAACCAAAGGTGATGCAGAGTGGGCGAAAATGACATTGAAAATGAGTGAAGAAAACAAGTAAAGAAAGCCAAGGGCAAGTGCTTTTAAAAGAAATATATATAAACAAGAATATTTCAAAATTCAAATCACTTCTAAATTCATCATCCAAATGTACTTTTGATATGTGAGGCATTGGAAAATCACATATGTTACACTAAATTGTTCAATCTAGTTTACAAACTATAGCCAACAAGGTGACAAAATCTCATGCATATTACATTCCCAAATATCAATCTCACTTATTACTTTTTCTCCAAGGTTATTACTTATAAATAGGAAACTAGATTTACAAAATTTAATGTCAAAATTTAAGGGGGGGGGGGGGGGGGGGGGGGCAAGTAGACCTGTCCATGGTTCCAATTGCTTGGAGAATTGAATCATGGGATTGTGGCTTTGAAGTGGATATGTTAACACCAAACAGTGACCTCTCCTTGCATGCCTTTCTTCATTTTTCTGGTGGTATGGTGTGAGTGAGTGTGATGTGTTGGAGAAGAATGGAGAGGGACTGATTGATTTATTTAATTTTGGAGCCAACCCTAGAAGAGTACAATTTGTGGACGACATGTCATGCATGACGTCAATCAAACATAATTTGCCAAACAACTTTTAGTCAAAGCAAATTTTAAAAAGTTAGCCACAGCAGTTGTTATATTTTATACTTTCCGCATTCAAAATAGTTATTGTCTTAATTATCTTAAGTAGATAATAATAATAATAATAATTAAATAAATAAAAAAGAATAACAATTTATATAATTAATTTTATATTATTATTAATTTATTTTTAAATTAATAATTCAACATTAATATATAAAAAATATAAATAAATAAAATAATTAATGTTATATTAAAAAATTAAAATGATAATTATTTTAGAATAAATTATTTTTTTCATACACAATAAATATAATGGGATGGAGAGAGTACGCATTACTAGATTAAAGTTTTGACACTATTTGTAAATTTAGTCAACAATTTTTATATTTAAAAATTTATGGAAAATATTTTAAGATATAATATAAAATAGTATAATAGTTGAAATTAAAAAATATAATTAAATCTATTAATCCACAAATAAAAAACTGTAAGAGTTTAAAATTAATGAAAAAACTCAAATTATAAATACCCTTGATTATATTTTTACCAATTAAATAAAAATAAAAACAAAATATAATATTATATAAATATGTTTATTTTTTTTGTAAATTTTAATTTATTGAGTATTTCAACAAATAATTTTATCAAATATTTATAAATTAATAAATTTCAATATTTTTTTAACTTCCAACTAACTTTTTATCTACTTTTGTCTAACATGCTTATCCCAATAGCTTCTTTTTGGGGCTAATTTTTACAAATAATATAAATTAAATAATTAATTTGAGATTTGGGGTGGATTTGAAACAAATTGGGAATCTGGTGCACTCAAACATGTCTGGTTTGGGCGTGTTTAAACACGCTTAGATGGGGCGTGTTTCACCTGATGCTGACACGTGTTAGGGATACGTAGTGTTGAGCGAACTTCGAACGGTCATAACTTTTGATCGGAATGTCTGATTGAGGCGAAATCGGTGGCCAGACGCTCGAAATTGAGAGGAGATGCCGCAATCAAATAGCCAAAGGGGGCTTGGCCAAAAAAATTTCCCAAAAGAGGCCTCTAAGTGCCTCAAAATTACGATTTAAGATTCGATCACCTAAAAAATTCATTTTTCTCTGCTTTTTTAATTATTTAATTACTTTATTTAATGTTATTCTTTATTTTTTTCAATTACTTCTCTGAATTTTGAGCGTTTTGATATATCATACGCTTCCATCGGACATTTCTATCAAAAGTTATGAATGTTTGAAGGACATATCATACACCTAATTTGGGCTATAACCGTTTGAAAGACATATCGTACACCTAATTTGAGCTAATTTTTAGCAGACATTAAGATGTAAAAATAAAAACATCAACTTAAATAATCATGGATGAATTAAAAATTATATGCATATTTAATTATATATAGTAATTAATTTGAACAACAAAGTTAATAAAAACTTAGCCCAAATTAAGTAATTGTTTTTGGTATATTTATTTACCAAAATTATACTGTAAATTTTTAAACGTTTTCAGTTCAAAAAAATTAAAAAATCACAATATTGTGGTTGCAACACATTTTAAAAAAAATACAATATTCTGTAAAAAAGTATTAGCGATTGAATTAGAGACCGAATTAGAGACAGATTTTTAAAAAACCAATACTATTAAAAAATGTTAACGATCGAATTAGAGACGGACAAAGACACACCCCATTTGGACGTGTTTGAGTACCCCAAATGTCAAATTTCTTTCAAAACTACCCCAAATGTCAAATTCATTATTTAATTCATATTATTTTTAAAAATAGCCTCTTTTTGGCTTTCAGTTGCTATCATGCTCTTTTATTACATAAAAGGTGTTTTTTTTTCATCCAAACTAAAGTTTTTATCGTCAAATCACTTTTCACCAAACTTAACCAAACAAAAATTGAATTTGTTTATATTCAATTATAACAATAACGGATTATTGAAATCATCTAATTTTTGTCGTTGTCCCAAATTCCTATGTTTGACACGTTATTTGAGTTAATTTTTTAGGGTTTTTAGTAGATAAAAAACTTGTTTAATCTTATTGGTAGTGTTTGGTAAACACTTAGAGTTAAATAAGTTAGTTTAAAATCTTTTAACTTTCAACTACAAGTTCAGTTACAAATTAATTTATCAACTTTGATTCTAACTTTTCAATTTTTAGTTAATTTTTCAACTACTTTTTGTCAAACATAACCATATTATGTATTAAAATAGAATTAAAGTACTATATGCAAGGAAAATCCAATAATTAGTTACCTTAAATGTTAATAATTTATTAATTCTTTTGGTTATGAAACTCAATTTTTATATGTTAAAATTTAACAAAGTATGAATTTAGAAGAAATAAAAAGAGAAAATAATAAAAACAATAAAAATTCCTTATTTGTTATTTACATGCTCAATTTTATTATGATTTAATATTAGGAAAATGATTTATAAAAAAATTGTGATTAAAATAAATAAACAATTGACATTTCTTTTTTTTTCAGTAATTTAATCTCAATTTAATATAAGAGATTATTTATAAAAAGAAGGAGTAAATTTTAAGGATTAATTGAGATGAAATTGGAATTTAAATGTTTATGTATAAAAAGAGTAAAGTTTTATGATAAATTGAGATAAAATTATAGTTTAAGATATTTATTTGCAAATGGAATAAAGTTTAAGAATCAATTGGGAAGAAAATAATGTTTAAACAGTGTATTAGTGAAAGATATAAAGTTTATGAATTGAATACTCTTGTCCCTTAAATAAATTAACTTCCCTCTTGCTCCTCTTTTTTATTTTTTAATATGCTTTTTTTTATACATTTTGAAAAATTACCTTTAAGGTTTCTATGTATGAAAACAATATTAAGCTTAAAATTAGTAATATAATTTTGGTCCCTATTTTAGAAAATCCATAATTTTTGTCTAATTTTCAATTTTGTATGTTTTTTAATTATTTTGATCCAATTGAACCCTAAACCTAATATATTCACTTAAGATGTCATAACAAATAATTTAATTAATTAATGTGTAAAAACATAGAAGAAATGAATATATGAAAAACATGATCGTATAGAACCAAAATTGCCAATTTTCTAAGAAAGTGAACGAAAATCACAGGAAATAAAGAAACCAAAATTTTAATTTAGTTTTAGGATAATTTATTAGGCATGTTATTATTAAAAACTTTCATAATAATTATATAATTTAATGGTTATACATGTAAATTTTTTTATTGTTTGTATGACTTTTCATGTATTTACTGTAAAAGTCAATATATTTATTATACATGATTATTTATTTATGATCAAATAACTAGGAAAAACTATTTTATATTATTAATGCATAGACTTCTTTCTTATATTTATATACTTATTAATTAGTATTTGTAACATTTTTTTTAAGAAAAACATATTAATAAAAATATATTAGTTTTTATTAAATATTTTATTTTATTTGTTTTTTTATAGAAAATAATAATAATAATAATAATAATAATACTATGTTGAGTTAAATGTTTTTGAATCTTTAGTATTGAGAAGAACAATTCAACTCTAAAAGCCGACAAGTTCTCTGAAAATCTAGTTTATTCTTTACATCATCTCTTTCTGCTCTTGCTTTTGGGAACAGTATTGTCAGAAATGCGAAGGAAGAGTGGAAAGGAAAGCTCAAAACCATTGTGCTTGTGCCTTGCTTTTGGGTATCACATTGTCGAGGTAAGGAAGAGTGGATGTTCTCTTTATCTTTTATTATATGAGTGACAATGAGTCACAAGTAAATTATATGATAGTAGATTTATATTTAGATTCAATTGGACGGGTTTTGAATACTCCAGAAGCATGTTTATTAACTAATTTTGAATACTCCAGAAGCATGTTTATTAACTAAGTATTGTGATTTAGTTACACGAGTGTTTAATTGTGATTTGTGTTTTACTTCTTTTTTGCTCATTAGGAATTTTGATGAATGAAATTCGATTATTTATGTGCACCGGATACAATTTTCAAATGATCGACTTATTTTATTTATGTATAATTTGTTTGTAGTAATCTTGTTATTATTGTTACGAGCTTTCTGCAATTCTCGCGACAGTGAAGGCTTCCCTCACGCATACGTTGAATTTGCTATATTGAAATTGAATCCCTTCTTGTATACATGTATAACCATAACAACTGTTGTGAGTAAAGTTTAATTGTTATTAAAAGATTTTGCAATTGTCATATATTGCTTTTGAAGCATAAGAACGACGTGATGGCAAAATACCTACTGGTTCACGAATCACGTTTTCAAAGTATATATTTATATATTAAGGCTTTGAAATTGGTACTACAAGGTTCAGGAGGGTGCGCATTAGTATTAGCAAATCATTCACATTATATATATATATATATATATATATATATATATATATATATATGAAATATATTATTTAATGTTACTATTTTGAATTAGTTAAGAATAGTAGTCTCGTTTACTATATTTAGTCTTGTGTTATTAGTTTTTGTTTTACTATTAGTACTATTAATATACATATACACGTATATGGTGCACTGTTCATATTATTGATTGGTTATATTATGATATTATTGTCATAGTGTTGATGTGGTGAGATCCTGAAAATTACAATTGTCAGTTTATGCACATGTGTTAGTTATAAATTTATGTATGTACAAGTATTCTTGACATGAGATTTTTTTAAATTTTGTTTGTAGTATAATAAAATATTAAGAGTGTAATTATGTAATTTGAAAGTATAAAATTGACTTGTTATGATGTGTGATACATTATGTATCAGATGTAAATACCATGGGTCATGGTATGTGTTGCTAAAACATTATGAGAATAAAACATTACGAGAATTTAGTCCATGTGGAATAAAAATCTTCAAGGAGCTTCCGAAATAAATCATGTAGATGTTGTGTGTGAATCATGCATCATATTATGCATATGTGTTTTAAAGTGGAGAATGTTTATGAACTTAATTAAGGAGGTCATGAATGAGTTGACGTATTACTCTAATCTAGGGGGTGTGACAATTTGGAATCTTTTTTAAGCTCATAATGATCACATGTGTTGAAGTATCCTTGCAAGGCTGAAATACCCTAACACGTTGTCGACAATATCATCTTGGTAAGAGTGATAGTGTCGAGTTGTTGATTGTGTGACAATTCGTCGACTACATGGACTCTCAAGCTACATTCACAAAGTGTTTTTGAAATGGTATCATATGCATGTGAATCCATAAGTTAAATGTGAATCATCCTATGTGTGCCTATATGTGTATGAGACATTTGATGTGGATGTTGTGTGTTTGTGTGATACAATTATGTATAATATATATTTTCTCTTTATGTCTTCTTTGAGTTTTTAATGTTTGTAAGATGTATCTCACCCCCCCCCCCCCCCATTTGTTTGTCTTGTTTGTGTTTGGGTTGAATAGACTCTACAAAATCATGATGATGATGTTGGAGAAGAAGCTTAGGCCTTCGTTTATCATCTATTATTTTTAGTTTTATTTTGGAATTGTAAAACTCTAATAGATTATGATATCGGAGATTTATTTTATTGTTTATGTTTATGTTTTTTTAACTAAATTAGTGTTTTTTATTTCTTAAGGTTGATTATGTTTTGAGGAATTGTAAGGTCAAATGTTGGCAAATATATTTTTATTGACAATTTAAGTATTTACTTGAGTTACATATGTGGTGACATTTGCTACTTGATTATGAAAGTTTTAAATTTACTATTTTATTTTTAAATAAAATATTTATTTAATTATTAACTACACGGTAAACGAGTGTCACAATATTTGCATAATTGATATTTTAATGTATAAATTCAATGGTATAAGAAAATTATTGGATTTTTTCTTTTCTCTAATTTTATTATGAAAAAAGTGAAAGGAAAGAAAACAAAATATATATGTAAAATAACATAAAAAATTTAAATAAAAAAATAAGACATGACATAAATTAGGGTATTTATTTGTCTTTATTTTACCTTAACATGCAACTTCAATTTATTTCTCACTAAGACAAAATACCCAATAGCGGTAGATTGTTCACTAAGCCAACATGAAATAAATATTTTCTAAAAAATATTTTTAAATGTAAGTGACAACTAGACCATCACTATTGAATTTCTAATTTAGAACATGATCAAGCTTATCAATGTAACAAATCATTCGTAAATTCTATAATATTTTCATAAGAACTTCCACCTTGAGCGATAGCTCTTGCAGCTAAAGTTTTCCACTGAATGGCATTGGTTTTCATCACTTTGTCTCTATCCATTATCTCTTTTATAGAATGTTTTAGAGCTTCTCGCCGCACAATATTTTTCTCATCAACTGGAGTTCGAATACCTATTTTCCAAACATCGGCAATAAGCTTTGCGTTTGTTCTCTGATCTGACCAACATGGTATTGCAATTGTCGGGACTCCTAAGCACAAGGTTTCTAATATGGAATTCCAACCACAATGTGTCACAAAACAACCCACAGCTTCGTGAGCAAGAACTTTTAATTGGGAGCACCATGTCACTACCAAACCTTTTTCTGTTCTTTTCTCAAAATCTTTAGGGAGTTTAATTTCTTCAGAAGCTCTGACCACCCACAAGAAATAGCTCGAGCACTCTCTCAAACAACAAGCTACTTCTTCCATTTGTTCCTCACTCATGGTAACCATACTCCCAAACGATACATAAACAACAGACCCTTTTGGCTTATCATCTAGCCATTCCATGCATTCTTCACTCTTGAATTGTGTAACCCCATAATCTTGGTCATCTTCGCATTGTTTATCTAAGAAGAAAGATGGCACATTTGGTCCTATGGTCTTAAATTTTGGCCAAATCTTCACAAACCAATCTACTATCTAAAAATAATGTATAGTCATTATATATAACTCGCATGTGAAATCCATTAAATAAGAATACTTCTTATTGTAAGAAAGTGAGAATTACAAATAAGATCATTAGATTATATTTGAACCATCAAGATTAAAACAAAAATACACAAAATTTTTAGTAATCATATAATATCACTAATTAACTTTTAATCTTGTCTATTCATGTATAATTGGATAACTATTTATAGTTCTCTTTTCTCATAATAAAAAAATATTATCACTTGATATATCATATGGATGATTAAAATTAAGAGTTAGTTATCATGTGATTACTTAAAAAATCTTATATATTTTTCCAATATTAATAGTTCTAATATTATCTAATGATTTATATTTCTTCCATTTTTCACAATAATTTATAATAATGCATGTAAGAAAAAAAATTCTTACCTCTTTATCTAGCTCATTGAACGTGTTGCATAGGATCCAATCGGCTTTGTCGATATTGGAGAACTGAGCCACAACAAAATCAAGCAAAGTAGGATCTTCATCAAAGAAGAAAGTAGGCATGTCCTTAAGATGAAGCTTGGGCAAAGCAGGAAGGGAAATATCATGTTCTATGAGTGGAGCTTGAAGCTTTCCCAATTGGACATGATAATATATACTATTCACAGTCATATTTTGAGTGAGATAAGCAGCACTAACTATCCCAAATCCCTTAGCCACATCTAGTGCCCAAGGTAAGAATGCATCATAAACAACACAATCAACATGTTCATTTGATTTACCAAGTTTCTCAAGAAGCTCAGCAAATGTTTCTGGCCCAACTTGCCAAAAGCGATCTAAATATGCCTTGGACCCTCCAGCCTCTTTAGGCCCACCTAGGTCAAAACCATCCGAGATTGTTTCAAGTACAATAGAAGGTGGCACTTTTTGCAAGTTATTATAGAAGAAACGAGTTGTAACAAGTGTTATTCTCACCCCTTGATGTTCCAATAGCTTGGAGAATTGAAGCATGGGATTGATGTGTCCTTGAAGTGGATATGGTAACACAAGACAATGTGCTCTCCCAGCCATGTTTTTCTTCTCCATTTTTCTGCGTGAATGAGTGTGTGATGTTGGAGAAGAGAGAAGAGGGTTGATATTTTATTCAAGGGTAGAACTTAGAAACTAGAGAAGGACAATTGTTGGACGGCACGTCACAAAACATAGTGTTGCCATACAGCTAATACTAGTCAGCAATTCGTGAAGAGTCTGAATTGGATTTGTGTTCCGGACATAGAAAGTTATTCATTATATATAATTTGTACTATATTTGCATTATTGTTGTTTTTTGTATCCTTTTCTTTGTACTATTTTCATGTTGGGTGGATACTGAAGGTTGTCCACAACATTAACTAGTCAGCAATTCGTATTAATGTTGAATGTTTACTCATATGTGATAAGAGGATAAATAAAGTAGGGTTCTTTTTTTTGTGGGACGTGTGGAAAACGAAACCAGAAAAAAGCAATAATATTAAGCTATTCACCTTGACTTGTATCCGCAAGTAGAATGTTACACGTCTCATGAGTAGGTGTAGCTAGAAAGTTAGTTAGTTATTATCATTCATCATCTTAGTTCTAACTAGACCAGGGTAAATATGTTTGGATTCATGGGCCACCCAAGAAATCCGCAATGTGCATGATATATGGGTCATGTTTTTTAAAGTCCGTTTCAATTATGGATTTTTTAGTTCAGTATGTTTAACTAGTGGGTTTTGCTGGTCCCACAGGTTTTGTTATATATAATATAAAAATATAAAATATTAATAAATAAGGGATGTAAATTGAGTATAAAAATAAAAATAAAAATATATAATTTAAATACTTTATATATTGTTAAATGGTTGATGAATGATGATAAAATATTTTGATTTGGTATAGAATTATAGATTAACTAACTATGATGTAAAAAATACTTTTTAGGTGGCTTAAGATGCAAATTATGTTAACATTTTGGGGAAATAAATTTTTTATTAGAGTTTTTAAAATGGGTCAAATTTTAAATTTTAAATTTTAAATTTCTATTTTTTTAATTATTTTTGTTTAATGTGGGTTGATCCGCTAAACCCGTAAACTATGCACGACGGGTATGGGCTTGCTAAAATTGAGCTCGTTTAAAATGTGGGCTTCGCAGGACGGATTTTATGAATTGCGAACTATGCAGTTTGTGGTCTTTGTGGATGGGCTTACTCGCATGCCCAACTTAGTTCTAACCAATCAAAGGAGTAAAATTTTGTTATAATTTGATCATTTTCCACTCATATATGATAAGAGGATAAAACAAATTAAAAAAGATAAATGATGCAATGTGATAAAATGAATGATAATAAAAATATGAATATCATTATTTAATTTTATTGAATTAAGAGGCTTTAGTTCTACTTTTGACATAGTTATAAAAATTGAAACGATCCAATCAATAAGACCAATTTGACTGTGACCTGATGTCCTAGGTGGTCCGGTTAAGATTAATAGTTACATAGAAATGTTTCAAACACTTGCAGTAGAAAATTATGATCTATTTTGCATTCAAAATATACAACAATAATAAATAGAGAAAATATATTTGTGTACCCATATGCATGTTCTTGAAGCAACAAAAAATTTTCTTCAATTAATGTGTAAAAACTTTACGTGTATCCACACGGATACCAATTTATACTTATTAACTCTTTGATGAATGAAACTCTAAAGAGCAAACTCTCTTTCTACTTTGTAGGTCTAAAACTAGGCTTAAATTTGTCTAGTTTGTGTTTGGTACACTTTGTCTAAAGTAGATGCTTCTATTTATAATGTTAAAGAGATATGGATTTAAGACTTTTTCAATAAGAAAAAAAGAAGGAAAGATTTTATTTAAAATAATTTCATATCTTTTTATCTTTATAAAAATAAAACTATCTTATATCTTTTATTTTAAGAAGTTTTCATATATAAAACAAAGATAATTCACAATTAATCACATGACTAATTACGATAATTAATTACACGATCTGATCTTGATATATAATAATAGAATATTATTCTTATTTTATAGACAACTTTCACATTTATAAAATATTACTTTCTTTTTTATATTAATTATATTCTTGGTGTTAGCAAAGAATATAATAATATTCAACCAAAATATTTATTTTAATAAATTAAAGTTTCTAAATTAATTATCAAATAAATCATTTTCTTTTACAAAGATTAGAACACTCGTTTGTGTGTGACCCAGGAGGTTCAATACTAAATTGGTAGTAAATTAATCATAATTAATTTAGTACTCAAGGTAGGCATCGAGCAACATATCCTAACGTCCATATAAGATGAAGTAATATCTTTTACATTCAAGAACTAATAGAAGAATAATGCAATATTTTCTTCCATCATTTACAACTTAAGGTTACCTATAGAGTTTAGAGTATAGTATTACTATCAAACTCTAATAAGTTAACACATTATATTTAATCAATGAATGACTTAACAACTTTTTTCTTCTTTCATTCAATTGTCCTAACCAAGATAGATATTAATTTTATCATAGAGCTCAAACTTATTACCTAGAGTTGATGGATTCCTTCTTGACTAATCATTAATTTTATAAGTATTTAATCATATCCAATATTCATTCAACTAGTGTTTTAAGGTATTAGGTGTTCGAAATTAAAATATAACAAATAACTTATTAATTACTATGATAATCTCATATCAAAGAAAACTATTATATTTCTTCTTGAGAACATCCTATAGACAGATTAAGGTAACATTAACTATTAGAATTTCTCACTTTGAGTTAGTTCAATGATGACATTCATATATGCATCATCTATATATGCAATTTAATAAATGAAATTTATTAATCTTTATCCAATAAAGACCATTACATATATATTGATATATCCGGATTATTGATATCATATTCATAATAATCCTATGATCAAGAACAATTTAGATTAACATTATAAATGACTTATTTCTCATTATCATAATCTCTATCATGATAACAAATCTCTAATTTTAGTCAATGACTTGTCAAATTAACAATTTAATAAAATAATTAATATGATAATAAAATAAAGAACAATTATTTACCATGATAGATTGGATCTTGGACATACATATTTATCCCTAACAAAGGTGGAGGATAAAAAATGCAATCGACTTGATTTGAATTGGCTGAGTGATAAACATCAAATTTATTGGATTTTCATATGCATTTTGTGATATTTATTTGACGTTTTAGTTAACTTTAGGTATTCTTTTGAATCAATTAGCTTTAAATTCAATTTTTACTTTATCTTAGGTAGAATGTTATGTTTTAGTTAATTTTAATAAAATTTTGATACTTTTTTTAGCAAAAATAGGTTATTCTGCCTATAGTTCCAAAGGCCCAAAATCAGCAAAAATTGCAAAAAATTGAATATAAAAGCTAGAAAAATCAAGTGCAAGATATTTTTTAAGGATAAATCAGTTGAAGAAGAAGATAATTACTTGAATTAATTATTTTTTGTCATTTCTTGTGATGATCTCTTTAATTAAACCTAGCCACAATTCTATAAATAAGAGGCTAGTTATTCATTGTAACGGTGTAGAAGTACTGAGCAGTTATTAGAATTATATTTTAGAGTTCCACCTACTAGACACCTCCATTATTCCATTAGAAACTCTAGGTTTCATTGTATTATTTTTATGAATGCAATTCCTTCCACCTAGGAGAGGAAAGGATGAACCTTGTTTCGCTGTAATTCTATCAATTCAATACTTCATCTTAAGTAATTTATTTGTTTTTGTACTTAATGTTTTTATTTGATTGGTCATCTTATAGATGAATTCAGGAATTGACTTGCGCATTGGCTAGCCTTGTTGAAATTCGAACATGAATTAAGTACTTAATTGAGATTATCTCTAGGGATTGAATAATCTTGGTTAAGCCTCGCTAATTCTCAACCATTAATGTTGATTGCTTGTGTTGGTATGTCCAAGGGATTGGGTATCAGACAAGTAGTTTAGAATCTACGACCATGTAGGAGTTGGGGTAGAATACATTAGTGAATTAGGGATGACTAAAAGAGATGACTAGAGAAAATTGAAGTTATAGTGGATCAAGCAAATTCCAAGTCTAAATCTAGAGATTCATTTATTAAGATCGATGTCACCATCCAAGTCTAGTGTTTCTATATTTACTTAATTATTTTATTGCCATTTAATTTTTATTGTAATTTATTTTATGTTATTTATTTCACGACGATCACAAAACAAAAATATAAAAACCTAGTTCTTAGTTAAATAATTACATGAAATTCCTTCTTTATTCCTTTGGAAGACAATCTGGACAATAGTTCAGTTACAACGTCATGATTGGGTTACACTTTACCTATAAGTTAAATCTATCGTGAAATAAAACCACCTAACAAGTTTTTGACGTCGTTGCCGATGAATAAATAGATTTTTTATTTCATTAAGAACTTGTAAATAGACTAGTAAATAATTGTAAATACTTAAAGATAATTGTAGATAAATTTTATTAAGGACATATAAATTAGTAGATAATAATTAGACTAAATAAAGTAGGTGTATATATCTTTTACATTTAATTAGATGTATATATCTTTTAGATTACATTTAGGTAATTAATTTATAGATTAGATTTTATTAGATTGTAAATATCTCTTATTTTCTAGGTAGTGAGTAAAAAATCTGAAATTGAAAATTCAAATAATATCTACCATATCTATTAAGATTTGATTGATATCTCACTCATATTTAAAATTTTAACTTCAATTTTATCTTGTAAATATAGTATGTATAATTTAGTTCGTAGGTTTTTCTTTAATTTTTTAGATTTTTTATTTTCCTTTTATTTTCAATTTTTTTTAATTCTAATACATTTTATCAATTAATATAATTTATAATAATAGAGTAGATGTGTGCGTGTGTGTGTATTTTAAAAAATCATAAAAATATATTTTTTTAAATTTTTTTTTCATTATAGGATAATTATTTTTTAATTTTCAGATTTTATTTTTCTTCTAGTTTATCAAATTAAAAAAAAAACTAAAAATAAATATATCTTCTATTTTTTGTTATCTTTTTTCTTAATTAAAATGCTAAATATTCCTTAAATAAATCTATATATAATTAACATTTTTATTTTCAAATTTTGTCTCTTACATAAATTATTTAAAAAAATAATGAAAATTATCTTTTATTTTCTTATTTTTATTTTTTAGTACTTAGGATATTTATCTTTTATTTTCAGATTTTAATATTTTCCTTTTTTATTTAATTTTTTGAACATTTAATATCTTTTATTTTCTATTTAAGCTAACTAAACTAACTACTTTACTTACACTTATTCCAAGTTTCTATTTTATGCTTACATGCTAGGTATAAGAATTAAAACGATCATTCTACAATTATGCATATCGGTAAGTCTGCCAAATATTAATGATGAATATATTAAACTCATACTTTTCCCCTTCTTTTTGGGGGGAAGTGCAATCGATTGGCTCAACTCACACCCACAACATTCACTGACCACATAGGAGGAAGTCAAAGACAAATTCCACAATCACTATTTCCCTAAGTCTAGAGTTGAAGCTATCAAGGAACGCATCGTCAATTTCAAACAAGCTCCAACCATATTGATATTTGATGCATGGGAGAGATACAAAGCCCTCCTAAGGAATTGCCCTTGTCATGGATACACCCAATTCATGCAAATTTCAATGTTCATGAAAAGAATCACCAAACGATTGTAGGAGGATGACCAATGCATCGACTGGAGGAAACTACCTCAATAAAACCACCACCCAAGTCAATACCATAATTGAAGATTTGGCGGCTAGTGATAGAAAAGTAGAAACAAATAGGTCAAATCCCCCAAAAGGTATGTAAGAACTCAATTCTCAAGATAATCTTTTAGCTCTTCAACAAAAGATGCAAGTGCAAATAGAAGCAATGACTAAGACAATCCAACAAATCCCACAATAACTCCAAGGGGTCATCTCAAAGAAACCCCAACAAGCTTTCATGTTTGAAGAATGAGGAGGAGGCCATCCAACATCAAAATGCACTGAGGTACCAACCGAGGAGGTTAACTACATGGAAGGACAACAAGATGTATAATAATTTCCAATAAAGAGATTTCCAAAACATACATGAAAATTAGAAACAAGCAGGAGACAACAAACCACAACAAAGACCAAATTTGTGGGACCGCACGACAAACTTGGAAGAATCTTTGACCAAACTCACCGAAGTGGTCATCACCAACCACAAAAACACTAAAGTCGCGATCAAAAGTATGGAGACTCAAATAGGACAATTGGTCAAACAATTGCAAACCTCTTCAATTGGCTTTTTCGTAGCCACCAAGGAAAACACAAAAGGTCATTGCAATTATCTCCACCAAAGAGTGTGACGTAGGAGGTGAAAACGAAGAAAAGGTCAAAGAAAGCACCATGCTAAAGGAAGAGATGAAAGCATAAGCCAACCCTTCAACCCAAGGTATGCAATCCTCACTTAATCCTCCATTGTTAGATTTTAGCAAGCTAAGCATCCATAAGCAAGGAGATGACGAGAGGATGGCCAAATTAGACAAATACATGAAGATGATACAAGGGAAGAAGGAGGAACCACCTATTAAAAAACTCACATAGGGCATGCTACATCAAGTAAGACCCACAAGACATTTGGAGGACAAGGGATGTTTTACCATCCCCATCACATTGGAAAATCTCTCTATCGACCATTCACTACTTGACTTAAGCACGAGTTACAACCTTATGCCTCATTCTTTCTTAAATAAGATTGGTTGCCTTAACCTAAAGCCCACCAACATGACTCTAGAAGTTGCCAATGGTTCTAAAAAGAAAGCACTATGGAAAGCAGTAAACTTGACAATAAAGCTAAATCATTTAACATTTATAATTGATTTTTTTGTCATGGATATAGATGAGGACCGGCAAATTCCAATCATTCTAGGAAGATCCTTCATGAACCACTCATGTAACCATCAATGTTCATAAAGGAGTCTGCACACTTAGAAAAGGCAAGAAACAAATGTCCTACTACATTCAAGGCATTGAATATTTTCCCAACAAATTGACTCACCAACGACACCATCATACAACACCTTGACAATCCACATACCATACGTCAAGCTTACTAGAAGACAACCTAGCATTCTGGCTTTAACTTTTTCTTAGGATAGTTTAAATTTAAATTTATTGCATTTTAATTCTCAGTATAGGTTTTAATTTTAAGTTTGGAGTAAAAAATAAAAATAAAATAAAGTTTTGTCTTTAAAAACAATAAGCCCCAATGAGCTATGAAGCGGAGATGCACAACATAAATTCTATAACACTGACTTCTAAATCTCCTAGGTCCCTAGCCTTACACAAACATCCATTTATTTTAAATACTCCATCAATACCTTTTTTTTCTATTTTTCTCTTCTTATCATATCATAAATTCTATCATATTTATATTTTTCTCTCTGTCTCTCCCTAGGTGTCTTATAATATAATGGGTATCCATGAAATATTTTATTTTGTTCCTCATGCTTTAATGTATTATATATATGTCCTTGGGAACTGCCTCAAATTTAGTATTACCTTAGGTGTTAAATATAAGAAGAAGAAAAAACACTTTTTTCTTG
Organism: Glycine latifolia; assembly: GCA_013407115.1. Taxonomy (NCBI): domain Eukaryota; kingdom Viridiplantae; phylum Streptophyta; class Magnoliopsida; order Fabales; family Fabaceae; genus Glycine; species Glycine latifolia. The sequence goes on from CM023942.1 coordinate 3,936,986, forward strand.
TTCTTAAATATAAGAAAATTTTACCTTATTTAATTGAGGTGTTAGTATCAATGATTTTTTCTTATCCTTGATATCAAGTTTCAATGAAAGGTAAGTTGAAAAAAAATATTTTAATTGGAATTGATGCAATTAAATGTGATTAACTAACTTTCTTAGTTAGTGTGATAGTTTTTTTCCCTTTCTATTTGAGATAAGAGGAAGTACTAGAGAGTATGATATGATCACCTTGAAAGTCATGACTAGGTAACTACTTTTGTCGTCCTTAATTATATGATTCCTTTTAGAAATTTGTTAAGTTTATCCTTTTTTATAATATCATTTTCTAATTTTTAAATATATTAATTATTTTTTTCTTATATACTCTTAATTATTCTCTTTTCGAACATTAATTAGAAACATAAATAAAAAGATAAGAATATGATATTTTTAATAATAATACACATAATTAATATATTTAATATGATTTACTAAATTATATTTTTTTAAAAGAAACGTGAATTAATTGAAATGATATTATAAGTATCTAACAAGTACATTCATATATGAAACAATTGGTGTGCACGTGATATTTAGTTGTGGGTGTCCAATACAAGTAAGAGTAAATTACACTCGCACTCCATGTGTTTTGCTCAAATTTCACTCGATACTCCTCCCTTTTTTAACATTACTTTTACCCCTTCTGTTAACGTCGTTAACTAACGTCAATTGAAATATATGAGCAGATGAAATTTCCCTTACATTTTAATTGTAAAACCCAAATTATCCCTCCCAATTAGTTTCAAAATTTATGGTTCACATTCCTCTTCATCATTTGCCAATTTTGTTCATCTTCCTCTTGTTGGCGAGCTCTTCTTCAGCGTCCAGGGGGTGCGAGTTCCTCTTCCTCTCACAACATTCACATTCCATTCCTCTTCACCATTCGCGAGTTCTCCACTGTTCCTCTTCCAGTTCGCGACATTCACAAGCGTCTCCGTTTGTCTTCCTATTCGACATTCATGAGCGCTCTGTTTCTCTTCCTGTTCCACGATTTCTGTTCATGTTAGGGTTCTGCTTGTAAGTGACCACTGGACCTTGTATATGTGTTACTTTTTAAGATTACTTATTTAATTTTGATTGTTTATTGTTGTCTATTTCTGAATGGGTTTCAATGGGGATCATTTTGGGACAACTTATGATTTTTTAAATCATTTGTTTATTATTGTTGATTAAAATGATGTTGATGTTTGGGACCACAAGAAACACAATGGATGAACTGGTTGTTTATTATTGTTGATTAAAATAATGTTGATGTTTGAGACCACAGGAACACAATGGATGAACTGGAATACATGGGTCCTGAACCAGACAACGTGGATATTTTGGTCCACTTTGCAGACCAACGGAGCAAACCAAGTGAGATATGTAATGTTGATTCTGATAAGTTTGGAATATTCGACGCACATGACTGTGTGAACAGCATTGCTAATGACTAATACTTGTCACCATGTCACCATTTTATTGATCCTGATAAGTTTGGAATATTCGACGCACATGACTGTGTGAACAACATTGCTAATGACTAATACTTTTCACCATGTCACCTTTTATTGATCCTAATAAGTTTAGAATATTTGACGCACATGATTGTGTGAACAACATTGCTAATGACTAATATTTGCCACCATGTCACCTTTTTATTTTGTGATTTCGTTCTACTGCTAGTGGTAAAATTCTTCCCCTCAAGACTGATCATGATGTGCTGAAAATGTTTGCTGAGAATCAAAATTCAATTTATATTCATATGTATGTCAGTAGCACAAAGGATAAGTTTTGGAACCTACTTGTAATAGAAAATGTGAATAAACCTGTGAGTGAAAATGTGAATGAACCTGAGTAAAAATGTGAATAAACCTATGAGTGAAAATGTGAATGAACCTGTGAGTGGAAATGTGAATGAATGTATGAATGAAAAATTGAAGAAGAAGAAGAAGAAGGAATGGTGTTAACACTGCGTACCAACAAGGTGGATTCACGTCCAACAAAAAGTTGGGTTCACATCCAATTACAGAAAAAACAAAAAGAAGCAATAGTCTTAAAATATTTTCAAGTTGAGAGGAAGAAGATGACAATATTTTAGACATAATATTTCATTAAAAGTCATGTGATTAGCATGTGCCTAATTTCTGTTAAATTTTTAAATGGTGTTTAAGATAGGTGGAGTCTGGGTGTAATGTGAGCTAAATAATTAAAGGGTTTTTTGTAGGGTACAAAAAGAGAGGGATATCAGGTGAAATTTGAGCAAAACATATAGGGTGCGAGTGTAATTTACTTCTATAAGTAATGATATCCCTAAAACAACCGACAAGAAGACACACTATGGATGGGTACTTGTGTGAAATCAGTTTTTTTACAACAACCTTTTCAATTGGTTTCTCCTACCGCTGCAACATCACACACATGTTCATTTTCTTTATGTCACTAATACTGAAACCTAATAATATATAGGTACTGATTTTATTAGTGCTTTAAAAAATATTAAAATTTAAAAAATAATAATCAAATTTAAATTAATTAACTTATTGACTCAATCCAAACCGTTTGTAAACGGATTGATTTGGGTTGGATATTACAAAAAATTGAAAAACAATCAAACTCAACTCATTCAAATTTATTTGGGTTGAGTTGTGTGTTTAACCAAATCCAATCCCAAACACCTTTAGCAAGAATAATGAATACAAAACAAGAATAACAAAGGGAATATGAATATAATAGTAACAGGAAAAGAAAATAGATGTTGATGTGTTTCAATGTTCAAGTTGTCAAGTTCACGACCATGGAGATTCGACAACTATTCGCTTATCTTGAGGTCTATAAATCTAAGGGACATTATAAGCAAAATTCCATTATTTCATATATGTTTTTGGCTTAGTGCAAGTTCATGACCTACCTGCACGGTTTATCAACCTAGTAGTAGGGAAACATTTGGGGAACTTTATAGGTTCATTCGTCGAATACAATGAAAGCAAAAATGAAGGAGTATGGAGGACATATATGAGGTTACAATTAAGATCAACGTACGAAACCCATTAAAAAGGGAGAAGAAGGTGAAGAAACCCATAGGGGATTGGAGGATGACAAAGTTCAAATATGAGAGGCTAGGGGAGCAGATGATGGCATTAAAGCATGGGGACCAAAGCTAAGGGAAAAGACAAGAAGGGGTGGTGTTGGAGGTGGTTCGCCATGGCTCAAGGAGGGACCAGAATGGAAGAATAGAAATTAGAGCGCAAATTCAGGCATAATTGATGGGTATTTTATGCTAATGATTTTGGCAATAAAAAATCCATTAATGGTGGGGCATCTAATTTGGGGGAGAATCAAAGTCATGATTATCAATTGATAGTGATTGATAATTATATGAAGGCAACTATATCATGTAGCCATAATGAGCGAGATGGTGTTGTTACAAAAATTAAGGAGGTCTGTAGGAGACAGAACTTTCAAAATTCCATCTCAATGGATAGGGTGGGTTGTAGTGGAGGTATAATAACCTTGAATTCTAAAAAAAAAAAAAAAATTTGGCCTGTGTGAATAGTGGCACTGGTAGCGCTAGTAGCGCCATATTGGCGCTGGTAGCGCTAGTAGCGCCATATTGGCGCTGGTAGCGCGGGAGGCACGCCATAGGCCAATTTCCTCTAGAACTTGGCGCCGATAGCGCCAGAATGGCGCCGTTAGCACCAGAAAGCTATTTTTTCACTGGAACCTGGCGCCAATAGTGCCAAAATGGCCCCAGTAGCGCGGGAGCACGTACTGGGGGCTTATAAAAGGCCATTTTCGCGTTTTGGACAGCAAAAACTGCTTCTCTCTTCTTCCTAAAGCCATTTCCGCCATTAGAGCACTAGGAAGCTTCATATCTTCTCCATTATTCATCTAAACACTTCCTACCCAACTAGAAAGTTGATTAGAAATCCTCCATGAACTAGATTCCAGCTTCAATTTCTCGAGAGAACCATCAATCGGAGAAATCTCGTTCTCTAGGGAACTTTGAGAAAACTGAGTTTGGAAGGGAAAGAAGGCGATTCAAGGACGCCAAAGCTTGGAGAAGTAATCCTCCAACCTTCCTCGACTGTTTAGAGGTAAGAAACTCAAGTTTTACCGATTGATTTAGGAAATTGTTCTTGGGATGAATAGTGACCCAATTGTGTTAGGGCCGAAATTAGACTTGGGTTCTTTAGAAAAGTATGCTCAGGAGGTTGTTTTGATGAATATTGAAGTTTGAATCATGACTATTGATGAAGTTTGGTTTTGACTCTGATATATGTATGAGTAGGAAGAATGATGATTAAATGAAGGGTATCATGACATGTATAAGCATATGCGTTTTTACTAAAAGTGTTCATGAGACTGTATAGAAGATGATTAAGTGTTGAGTTGATTGTTTTGAATAACTTGGTTATTCTTGAGATATAGAGGGGTTAAGCAATTGTATGCTTTGAACTAGCTTATGCAGAGTCTTAGAGGGACTCTAGTACCTTGGTTAGGCTGAGATAGATCTTGTTGAGGGTCTGTGAGCTGCCTATAAGGTGGTTAGCTCTGATAACCCTAAGATAGAGAACAGAGAGGTTGTAATGGAAAGGAATAGTGTTTCCTTTCATTCTAACGGTTAATGACCGTTATTGATTGATTGTTTGTATGCCTTATGTAGGGCGTGATACAGACATTGCTGGTGGTTGTGACCACGAAGTCGGGAGAGTCGGTGTAGCGCTGAAAGCAGGTAAGCTCTTTGTTCTTGGGAGTATTTCCCCTTGATTGTGTTCCACCATACTCCAGAGAGAGTGATGGTCATTGTATGAGTTGATGCATGTATATTGAAATTGTGTGTTACTGTTTTGTTTGAAAACATGTACTTGATATACATGGATTGAGGCTATGTGTGTGATTGATGAGATTTCTCTGGCCAGTAGAATAGAATAGAATATATATATGTTTGAGTAAGTCCTGATGAGAAATGTGCCCATATAGATGGATGTAGCTTCCTCAGGCTAATGATAGAAAGTCCTGATGAGAAATGTGCCCATATAAATGGATGTAGCTTCCTCAGGCAAGGATAGGAAGTCTTGATGAGAAAAGTGCCCCACAGGTGGATGTAGCTTCCTCAGGCATTGATAAATGATATATATACAGATGTGCCATGTACATGTGATGTGTTTTAATAGTCTGATGGCTAAATGATAATGATGTATGTTATAAAAAGGGTGATGATGAACCCTTAAGACATATGTATATGTGGTGATATGGCTTAGGAGCTGTGATGGCTAGTTTGTAAATGCCAATTTTGATATTATATGCATGGAAGTGAACCAGGGGGAGAAAAGACCTCCAAGAACCCTGAGTTTACTGAGATTGTTATCTCACCCCTGTTGGGGATTATGTTTTGCAAGTGATACTCAGGGAGCGACTGAGAGATCCCAGGGCAAGAGGCCCGAGCAGGGATAGGTTCTATGAGAACCTTAGGCATAGTGTTGGAGAGCATGTTGGCTCTACTTTTGTTTTATGCCTATTGTTTTGTACCCTGAGAGGGATTTGTATAGTTTTGAGATATACATTGTATATTATGAGAATTCATCATATATGATGTACAATGGGTGTTGCTAATGACGTTTGATAATGTCATTTTGTTTATTACTTCTGAATCAATTATCTGTGATAATTGCTGCGCTTAATAACCATAAATCAATGTTAATGAACCAGATGCATACGGGGCGTTACAGGAGGAGTGACAATGCTAATATTACTTTCTTTTCGAGAAATTACATTGATATATAAGTGCAGGATGGGAGTCAAGAGAGGTGTAGAATTACTGGGTTCTACGGATATCCAAAAAGGAATAGAAAGAAGGATTCATGGCAATTGATTTGGCACCTTCATTCTATGTCGTCATTGCCTTGGTGCATCATAGGTGATTTCAACAACATCTTATCATCTAACATTAAGCACAGAAGAGTTGAGCACCCTCCTTGGCATATTCAGGGTTTAGGGAGGTAGTCTCTAATTGCTTACTCATTGACTTGGAGTTGAAGGGCTACACTTTTACATGGAACAAAAGTTTGGGGACCGTGAACATGGTAGAAGAACAACTGGATAAGGCTTTTGTGTTTGGACCTTGGATGGATTTATTTCTCATCCAAAGCTCCATAATATGATTGCACCAATTTCATACCATAGCCTAATTCATTTGAATCTTTTCTAGCATAGGAAGGTGTTCCATAAGCGAAGATTTCGTTTTGAGAACGAATGGTTGAGAGAGGATGGCTTAGTAGAGGTGGTACAAAGTGGTTGGAATGAAAATCCTGATGCAATTTTTTTTTGCAGAAGATTAAATCATGCTCTAAAAAGATGGAGAAGTAGGGTACAAATATCAAGAACTTGAGGGGTGATCTGAAAGATATCAAGAGAGAACTTGAATTTTTACAAGGATAAGAGGATGAAGACTCATTAGAAAGATACAAAAGCTTGAGTGAGCATATGGTCAGCATGCTGGTTAAGGAAGAAGTGTATTGGAAGCAAAAGGGTTAAGATACATTGGCTGCAAAGTGGTGACATCAAATACAAGTTTATTTCATAAAATGGCCTCTTCCAGAAAGAAAACGAATATAATTGGGCAGCTAGTGAATCAGGAGGGAGACATGGTAGAAGAGCAAGCTGGAATATGCAAGGTGGTTCGGGAATATTTTCATTCTCTGTTCATGACTGATGAAGGTAATTATGAGCCTGTGTTAGATGCTTTGGCATCTTCAGTTGGAGAAGAGGATAACCATTTGTTGATTTCACCAGTCAGTAAAGAAGAGTTTAGAAAGACACTCTCTCAGATGCATCCAAATAAGGCACCTGGCCAAAATGGACTAAACCCGATTTTTTATAGAAGATTTTGGGCTTTAAATGGTGATGAGTATAATGACCAAGGCTAAAAAAAAAAAAAAATTGCCTGAGGTCTCTGGTTCCTAGCGCGGATAGCGCCAGCTGCAGCACCAGTAGCGCCAGGGTGGCCCCGGTAGCGCCAGAAGTGGCGCCATTAGTGCCAGAGTGCACTAAATGGCCATTTCTCTCTGGAATCTGACGCGGTTAGCGCTAGAGTGGTGCGATTAGTACCAGGAACATGTCCAGACCTCTGAAATTTGGTGCCAATAGCGCCAGATTGGCACGATTAGCGCGGGAACGCCGGCAGGGCCACTATAAAAGACCATTTTCGTGATTTTGGGGCCAGGTATACATATTACTTGTGTGCCTTTGTATAGGGTGTGACACCGAGGGTGTTAGTGGCGGAGACCACAGTTCAGGGATTGGACAACAGAGCACTGTTTTGCCAGGTAAGTTCTTTGTTATTGGGAGTGTTTCTCATTGCCTGAGTTCCACCATACTCCGAGGGAGTGATGGTTGCATACATGATTCATATGCATTGAATTGAATGTTACAGCTTTCCTCATGATAATATGTATACCTGTTTCTGTGCATTGTGTATGGTTGCCTTTCGGATAGATCTTCTGGCCAGTTAGATAGATATGGACCTCTCTAGGAGTAGAGCGCAACTCCTAGTCAGTTTGCTCACGTAAAGGGTGTATGATCCCTTAAGACCAAAGATAGGTGGTCCCGTCGCGATTGAAGCCTATTCTCGGAGGTGCCATATACGTGCATCCATGTGAAAAAGGGTAGCTCCCGATGGGATGGCACAAGTGTGAGTTCCAGTCTCACACTGGGGACTGAGAGTCCTGATGCTGATGATGATGCATCTTTTGTAGGCGTAGTACCGCAGATACACATTAGAGTTAGAGAATGTCTATGTGTTGTTGTGAGGGCCAGGAGGCCTGGTGTTGTGATGCCTTTGATGTTATGTTATCATGGAAGTGAGTCAGGGGGGAGGAGAAGCCTCCAAGAACCCTGAGCTTACTGAAATTGTATCTCACCCCGATTGGGGAATCTTATTTTGCAGGTGATGCATCTGGCAGAGATGATGGGTCTCAGGGCGGGAGGCCCTAGTAGGGACAGACACTGTATAGCTGCTTGGGCAGTACTGTGAGAGCATTGTGGCTCACTGCTTTATATATAGGATGTATTTTGTACCCCTGCGAGGGAAGATGTGCGTGCACATATATTTTGAATCCTATATGGATTGTGATGTACAGACGCTGTATATTTTTGTACCCTCTTGTGAGGATGTGATCTGTGAGATCATGGCACAGGGTGCCTATTCTTTTGTATAGCCACAGTGATTGTTTTGGCGATATATATATATATATATATATATATATATATATATATATATATACATGTGGCTTCGGATTCTCCTGATATATCTGTAAGGACATTATTGTTTTTACCTGCCGTTCTTTATGTTATTTGGATCGTGGAGGCTTGTTGTGGTGTCTTGGCATTCGTACATGTAATTGTGGATACTTACCATACATGATGAATCTGGAATATGGTTTTGAAAGGAAATGACAATGACATCATGTTTTTATTAAAACGCTTCTGTTGGTTTTAATTAATTGATTTTAAATTAATTACCGCGCTAATCTGATTAAATAACTATTAATACACTGGATACATACAGGGTGTTACAATGAGGTAACAAAAGCTTGTTGTGCTTGGCTTGATGCTGGTTCTTTCCCACCAAGTGTCAATGATACTACAATTGTTTTAATCCTGAAATGTGACCATCCATCCAATATGAAATAATTTAGACCAATCTCACTTTGCAACGTCATTTACAAGATTTTATCTAAGCTAATTCCAGAATAGCAATATGCTTATATAGCTGGGAGATCCATTGGTGATAATGTGTTGATGGCCTCAGAGATTATCCACCACATGAGGAATATGAGGAAAGGTAAAACTAGTGATATGGTTCTTAAGGTGGACATTAGTATGGCATATGATAAAGTTGACTGGGGCTATCTAAAAGGGTTGTAATGGAAAGGATGAGGTTTAACAACACATGGGTCAATTGGATAATGCGGTGTGTGACTTCAGTTAATTTTGCTGTAAGGGTAAATAATGATATGGTAGAACTTGTTGTGCCTGAGAGAGGACTCGGATAGGGGGGCCCTCTTTCCCCCTATTTGTTTCTGCAGAGCTACTAAGAATGAAGTTGAGGCCTTACATTAGATTATACGGGTCTATGAAACAACTTTCAGTCAAGCAGTGAACTTTAATAAATATGAGGTTTTATTTAGCTCTAACACTTTGGTTGTTGGGTACCGAGTAATCATACAACAATTGAGATAGGAGAAAGAGAGAAAAGAGAAGAAGAAAACAACACACAGACTCGGATAGGGGGGGGCCCTCTTTCCCCCTATTTGTTTCTGCAGAGCTACTAAGAATGAAGTTGAGGCCTTACATTAGATTATACGGGTCTATGAAACAACTTTCAGTCAAGCAGTGAACTTTAATAAATATGAGGTTTTATTTAGCTCTAACACTTTGGTTGTTGGGTACCGAGTAATCATACAACAATTGAGATAGGAGAAAGAGAGAAAAGAGAAGAAGAAAACAACACACAGA